>CAMAPE010000013.1:2910000-3487500 GCA_945859875.1 Cuscuta europaea
ATCATTCCTAAAGTGGGTGCCCCTATCACTTATCAAAACTCGTGGCACTCCAAATCTAGAAAACAATTTCTTCAGAAAACGAATTACAACTCTAGCGTCATTCGTGGGCAGAGCTTCGGCCTCAACCCACTTAGAAACATAATCCACAGCAACGAGAATGAATTTATTACCCTTAGAACCCGGAAACGGTCCCATGAAGTCAATGCCCCAAACATCAAATACCTCACAAGCCAATATAAAATTCTGGGGCATCTCATCCCTCTTGGTAACCGCCCCGGTGCGTTGACACCTGTCACATTCCTGCACAAACGTTAGAGCATCTTTAAACAAAGTGGGCCAGAAGAAACCACATTCCAAGATCTTACGGGCTATCCGGTTGAAAGAGTAGTGTCCCCCGGTTGGTCCTGAGTGACAATGTTTGAGAATTTCAGCTCCTTCACAAAGAGGAACACATCTTCTAACAACCTGGTCAGCACAAATACGAAAAAGATATGGTTCCTCCCACAAATAATATTTCAGATCAGCAAAAAATTTCCTTCGTTGATGAGGTGTATAATCAGAAGGAACAACACCCCCAACCAGATAGTTGGCGATGTCTGAAAACCAGGGCACCTCATCAACGATACGCAAGAGTGTCTCATCAGGAAAAGTACCCTCAATATCTCTCTCACTCAAGGAATCAAGAAAGGGGTTCTCTAACCTACTCAAGTGATCAGCTGCTAAATTCTCATCCCCTTTCTTATCCCTTATCTCAATATCAAACTCCTGGAGTAGTAATATCCACCGAATCAATCTAGGCTTAGCATCCACTTTTTGCATCAAATATTTAAGATCAGAATGATCGGTGAATATCACTACCTTAGACAAAATCAAATAAGGACGAAACTTGTCAAGAGCAAACACAACAGCAAGCAATTCCTTCTCGGTGGTAGTGTAATTTTCCTGGGCACTATCGAGAGTCTTAGAAGCATAAGAAATAGGCTGAAAGTGTTTCTCTCGATGCTGCCCAAGAACGGCTCCTACTGCAAAATCACTAGCATCACACATAATCTCAAAGGGCAAAGACCAGTCAGGAGCTACTACCACCGGTGCCTTGACCAGTTTCTCCTTCAAACACTCAAAAGCCTCTAAACACTCTTTTGAGAAGTCAAACAGTGTGTCCTTCTCAAGGAGCTTAGTCATGGGTCGAGCTATCTTAGAAAAGTCCTGGATGAACCTACGGTAGAAACCTGCGTGTCCTAGAAAACTCCTAATGGCACGGACTGAGGTAGGGAGAGGTAATTTAGAAATAACATCAACCTGAGCCGGATCAACCTCAATTCCCCTACTCGATATCTTATGCCCTAGGACCACTCCCTCACTAATCATGAAGTGGCACTTCTCCCAGTTAAGCACCAAATTCACCTCTCGACACCTAACCAGGACTTTCTTCAAATTCTCTAAGCACTCATCAAAAGTGTCACCATACACAGAAAAGTCATCCATGAAAACCTCCATAAACTTCCCAATAAAATCCCCGAAAATAGCAAGCATACATCTCATAAAGGTAGCAGGGGCATTACATAATCCAAACGCCATCCTTCGATATGCGAAGGTACCGAATGGACATGTGAATGTGGTCTTATCCTGGTCCTCTGGGGCTATGGGGATCTGGAAGTATCCCGACATCCCGTCAAGGAAACAGTAGAACTTATGCCCTGCTAACCTCTCTAAAATCTGATCAATGAAGGGGAGGGGGAAGTGGTCCTTCCGGGTGGCGACATTTAATTTTCGGTAATCAATGCAGACCCGCCATCCGGTGACCGTACGCGTCGGAATCATCTCATCTATCTCATTTTTAACCACAGTCATCCCCCCTTTCTTGGGAACCACCTGGGTCGGGCTGACCTAAGGGCTGTCTGAAATCGGATAAATAATGCCTACATCTAACAGACGGATGACTTCCTCCCTAACCACCTCCTGCATGTTAGGATTCAGTCTTCTTTGTGGTTGCACTACCGGTTTAGCATTATCTTCCATCAAAATTTTATGAGTGCAGAAAGCATGGCTGATTCCTTTCATGTCAGAAAGTTTCCGGGCTAGAGCTTCCCTTTGTTCACTAAGTAAATCAAGACATGCAGATTTTTGGGATGGCTCAAGCCCAGATGCAAGAATAACAGGGAGGTCAGGACTATCATCAAGAAAAGCATACTCAAGGTGGGAGGGAAGAGGTTTTAGATTTAATGGAGAGGGTGTTATAATGGAAGAATCAGTTTGAAAATTTTCCTTCTCCACCTCATCTAAATCTTCTTCCTTCCCCTTCACATCACTAGCATCACTTGAGTCCTCCTCTCCACCTATCATAAGACAATCAAAACTAGGGAGGAGCTCAAGATCCTCTGCTGAAAGACTCTCATCCAAAAGAAGATCAAAGAAGGCTTCATCAGAAAGCATGTTAGGAATGCAATCCTCCACCAAAGAATCCATCACATCCATGTATAAACACTCTCCACTATCTTGACAGGGCCTCTTTATTATTTTGGACATGTCAAAGGTGGCAGACTCATCCCCAACGCGGAGGACAAGCTTACCGTCTCCAACATCAATAAGTGCTCGGGTAGTTGCCAAAAATGGTCTGCCCAAAATCAATGGTACCTCCCGATCCTGATCCATGTCCAAAATAACAAAGTCTACCGGAAAAATAAATTTGTCCACTTTAACCAACACGTCTTCAATAATCCCTTGTGGATATTTTACGGATCGATCAGCCAACTGAATGCACATACGTGTAGGTTTAAGTGGACCAAGTGCAAGCTTTTCATATAAAGCAAGAGGCATCAAATTAATGCTTGCACCCAAATCAGCCAAAGCCCTATCAAAAGTAAGATCTCCTATAAAGCAAGGGATAGTAAATGAACCTGGATCCTTAAGCTTCTTTGGCAAATCTGTCCGTATCACGGCCGAACACTCCTCATTAAGCGTCACAATTGACGCTTCTTCCAGCCTCCTCTTGTTCGTCAGTAGATCCTTCATGAATTTCGCGTACTTGGGCATTTGTGCTAGTGCATCCACGAATGGTAAGTTAATTTGCACTTGTTTCATGAGATGCAAAAACTTACCAAACTGGTCACTGTCATTCTTTCTAGTCAATCGCGCCGGATAGGGGAGAGGTGGGGTGTAATTCTTTACTGGAACGGGCTGTTTTGGTGCAGCCGCCGCCTCTCTTCCCTCATCTTTCTCTGTTTCTTTTTCACGGATAGCTGGTTCACTTTCAACTTCATCGGGCTTCTTTTTCGTGGCAGCAGGCTCTAGCTCTTTTCCATTCTTCAAGGTGATTGCCTGAACATGTTCTCTTGGGTTTGGCTCGGTATTACTAGGGAGGGATCCCTGCGGTCTTTCAGACATGGCTTTAGCGAGCTGCCCAATTGTTTTTTCCATGTTTTGCATCCTTGTGTCCGCTTGCTGCTGAATTTGCAACAATTTCTTGAGTGTTTCTTCTATGCTAGAAAATCTTTGTTCAGTCTCTCTCCTAAAGCTCCCTTGCACTGGTTGAGAAGCTTGTTGCTGGCCTTGAGGCGCCTGGGGCTGAGTATAATTTCTAGGCTGTTGTTGATGCTGATTTCCTTGCCCGTAGTTCCCTTGTTGCTGTTGTCCATAGGGCTAATTGTAGTAGCCTTGTCGCTGGAAGTGCATTGCGTCAACTTGCTCCACTCCAGGGGCTGCCGAGTGCGCCATCATATTACATTCATGTGGCCAATGGAGTCCCCCACACATGGTACAAGCAGGACTCGTAGGGCCGGGGGCTACCATATTAACACTGGGCACCGAGAGAGCAAGATCCATCTTTTTCCCCATATCAGACACGCTGGTTGTTAACTTCTGCATCATGCTTGCTAATGTATCTACTCGTGCAGAGAGAGCAGAATTATCACTGATCTCGTATAGGCCCGGAGCCTTTTGTTGAGGAGCACTTCTGTTGCTGTACCAAGATGCATTGTTTGAAACGATCTTCTCTACTAGTTCTTCCCCCTCCTCGGATGGTAGATCAGGAAAGGCTCCACCGCCCGAAGCATCAAGCATCATCTTCCCTTCATTGCCAAGTCCGCTATAGAAGAAGGAAAGAATCTCACAATTAGTCAAATTGCCCTGAGGGCAAGCTCTCCTCAGCACCTTGAATCTCTTCCATGCTTCAGCTAAAGTCTCCAGGGATCCCTGTTTGAACTCTTGTAGCTGCTTCTTCAATTTCAGAGCCTTTGATGTAGGGAAGTATTCTTTAATAAAGGCACTATGGAGCTGGTCCCAAGTCTGGAGGTGAAGGTGAGGATTGCTGTCCAACCACCTCTGCGCATCATCCCTCAGTGAGAAAGGGAAAAGCATCATCCGTACCTGATCATCAGTTAACCCAGGTATCTTGAAAGTCTGGCACATCCTCAGGAAGCGGGTAATATGCGCCACTGGGTCTTCAGTAGGGCCTCCTCCAAATTGATTATTGGATACCATGCTTATCACCGCCGGCTTGATCTCGTAACGGTTGGCAGTAATTCCTGGCACTTGAATGCTATCGTACTCTGAAACGTTTGGCGTAAGGAACTCTGCAATGGTCTGGCGCTGATAGAGTGAATTGTTGTGCGGTACATATGGATTGGGTGGAGGCTCCTGATGTCTAGGCTGGGGGGTTGGTTGTGGTTGAGCGGGTGGTACTTGGGGTTGTCTATGGTACTGATTGGGATATGGATTCTGGTATTGGGGCTGATTTTGGACAGTAGGTTGAATGACTGGAGGTGGGTTCTGTCTTGGTTGGAAAACTGGAATACCCTGTCCTGATCCTTGCATCCCATAAACTTGGTTTTGAAAATTGGTTTCAGGATCAGTAGGGGTATTTTGAAAAAGTTGGAATAATGGAGGAAGATTAAATTGTGGTGAGGGCTGATTTTGGGAAAAGATCGGAGTGCGGTAATTTTGAAAACCAGGAGGGTTTCTAGGTGAAATTGGTGGTGAAGATTGGGGTGATGTGTTGACATAAAAATCTTGTTGAGATGTGGGGTTAGGGTTACCCGACATCCATGCGGTTCCAGATGAAGACTGGTGATCCATGGTGTTCTTTTCCTTTTGAGCCTTGCGGTTCTGTCTGGCGAGCTTTTCAATCTCAAGGTTAAGAGGGATTAGCGGTTCTCCCCTCTTAGAACGTGTATGCATA
The DNA here is from genome assembly GCA_945859875.1 of Cuscuta europaea. Lineage (NCBI taxonomy): Eukaryota > Viridiplantae > Streptophyta > Magnoliopsida > Solanales > Convolvulaceae > Cuscuta > Cuscuta europaea. The sequence continues at coordinate 2,915,177 of CAMAPE010000013.1, forward strand.
AACAGAGCTGACCTGCAAGGTTAGCTGACAAAATTCCTACGAAAAACAAAAAAAACGAGTCGCTGATATTAATTAACCCAAAAATCCGACACCGTCCCCGGCAACGGCGCCAAAAACTGATGTGAGTTTTCTCGCACTTAAAAAGATTGTAATATAGCAGTGAAAGTACGAGTATCGTCTCCACAGGGACGGTAAAAGGGAATTAAGAATTAACTAAAAATCAGCGATAAAGAATAAATAAAATAAATGCGGTCGTACGAGATTTGGTTGCTTGAGAAAACTAAAATTGCAAATAAACGATTAAAAGTAAATGATTGGGTTCTTCTTAATTAACAACGAAGGGAACAGGGATTGATTCCGGGGTAATCAGATTTCTGGCAGATCAGGCTTAATCACATGAATTTAATTTAATTGAGCCTAGCTAATCAATACTAAGTTCTTACCGCTCTCGCGGCGTAGAGTACAATAATTTAGGGGACCAGGCTGATCTCTCATGCGACAGGATCCTAAATTATTGCCAAGACGAACGAGCTTACGGCCCCTTAATCGCTACTAATCTCTTAGCGAACGATTAAGTGTGTGTGAATGTGTCCTAGAACAAATTAGATCTCTCTTAATTTATTCTATAAGCAATTGTAATTCTAGTGGCCATTCTAGGTTACAAAAGATATCAATTAAATTATTCAAACACAAATTAAATGGCATTCATGCAATTTACACCATCAAGAACCTAACCATACATCATGATTAACCCCTTCATCAACCCCAAATCCCTAATTAAAACTACTCACAACTCATAATTGAAGAATCAATAGAATTGCGAAGAATAGAATTAATTGTCATTAATTAAAAAGATGGAACTTACAAATAATCCAAGGTAATTTAAGAACAAGATGGAAAAGTAGAAGAAATTTCGTCCCTAGGGCTCTCTCTAAGCTCCCCCCCTTCCCTTAATTAGGGTTAGAAAGGTGTAATTTATAGGAAACAAAGCAATTCGGGTTGAATTAGGAAACAAGGAAATTCGCACTTAAATTAGGAAACAAAAACGGGGCACGCACGGCTTGGGTAAAACGTCCGAATTTGACTTTACTTCCTTCTTGAAAGTTGTAGATAATGAAGTCCTATATCCACCCCAATTTTCCGAATTGGATTTGAATCATCCAATCAACAGATATGAATAAAATGGTGGAATGTCTCATTCTGAAATCGCAACAGGGATCATCTGACTTCGTCGTCTGTTTTCACATTCTTCCTATCAGATTCTCGCAAAGGTGTCTTCGCATGATTTATAGCCCTTGACGTTGGCTTTCATATGGAACTTGAAAAGTGTACATTGGATGTCTCTACAAGGAGATATGCTTGAATGATTAACAGAAGGTCATCCTGATCGTCATTTTCAAGCTCTATTTGTCTTCTTTTGATCCCGTAGCCAATCCTAGAGCTCTTTTATCTTCAACTCTTCATCGTAAACCTCCCGGTGAACTCCAAAGCTCTCAAATCAATCTCTAATTTTTCTCAACTCGTCCCGATTGCTTCTCAAGCGCCGGTGTTGGTGTCTAAAATCCTGATTTTGACTCCAAATGACACAAAACTCGAACCAACGCTCGGTAAACATAACTTGAGTTAAAATTGAGACTTGCAACACCTTAAAGCTAGGAAAACTATCAAAATGCAACCCCAACACGCATCAAATGTGTGTTGTAATATGTACTTATCAAATACCAACTAAATAAGCCAACACCACCCTTGCCAAAAACCATGATGAATCTTCCCTATGAAGATGTAATCGCAACTATGAATATTTGTTTCAATGAACATACGGAACACATTAAAAATGTCATGTTAATCAAAGGTGATACACAGATGCACTGGGAGAGGAGAAAATTTTAAATTAGCATATTTGGATATGTGTGATTGAGAAATTCCAACAAATACCATTCTAATAAAATATTCAATAAAAAATATTTACAAATTCGTATGAACACCTAATGCAATTTCACGAACAACTCAATCGATCATACCCATCTACATATAAACCTAGTAAATATGAAATTAGTTAAACAATCGAAGATGGATTATATGATTTAGATGAAGAATTTACATCGAACTCAATTTGAATCTGCTAGACTTTGACTAAGATGATTTCCCATACAGAGATAGATGACTCCTTTTTCGGTAGAGATGGATGAACCTGGCAAGTGACTGAAGAACAAATCAGAATGTAGAAACACCCCTTCCTTTTAGGATAACTTTCGGGCAAATGACTCATGTAGATGGTTTTGCTAGATGCTGATTTCCGAGCACAGGCTGTAGTTAGATTTCCCAAAAAAAATTACGGAGCGTCCTTCTGTTTGAGAAGCGTAGGGTAAAGGAAAGAGAGACTGAGGTAGAAGGAATCAGAAGTTTGGGGTAGAGGGAGCCGTGGATCTAGGTGATGAGGATAAGATGAATGTTAGTAAAAGTTGGGGTGAGGAGGAATTTCATTTGTGGAATTGTAGTGCTATTAAGGAGAGGATTATGTTTCTGTTTTCGCAGGTGCAGGGGGGAAAGTCGACTTTCCCCAACCCGAGTTAAGCTCAACAATATATTGGTAAATACTTTTAACCCAACATTATTTCGATAAATACCTATTTACTTCGCATTAATTCGAAAAAACCCTATAAAAAGTCATAATTTTTATGATCTGTTACATGACACCAATATTGCATATATTAAATGTAAAAAAACACGATATTACTTATGACACCAATATTGCAAATAGTCATTTTTCCTTTGATGCTTTTTTGAGGGCAAAATGGTATTTACATGAGCTAGATTCCATTTTTACCACCCTGATTAGGAAAATTCTACGGTGCATTTACAAAATTGTAATGTACCGATACCTATACTTTTTAACCAATACGATAGGAGTATTCTGCCACGATCATCCCTAACTTATTCGTACAGTAGTTTTTTAAATTACACTTAAGTCGGTTATTTATCATAACAATAACAATAAGTAAAGTCACTACTTTGGCAAGACAGAGAAAAAACTGAATGCTCCATATGCCAAAGAGGAATTCTCCGATGTCAGATTATCAAATGAGTTAAATTTTCACTTCTATATCAATGTTGGAGCATGTTCTTCACAAAAATTCATCTTAAAATCAATCGCGAGGTTAGTTAAATAAAATATTAAAACATATGCACTTTATGCAAATAAACAATCCACAGTATGTTTCAATAATTTCTTTAACTAGCTTCTCAATTGAAAGCAGAAATTTTGTTGAAATATATATACACGTTTCATTATATTTAATAGGGAAAGTTCCCGAAATAAGACTAAAACAGTTTGAAAATTCCAAAACAGGACTTTCATGTTTTTTATTCCAAAAGTAGGAGTACTACTGTCAAGTTTAGAAAATACTGTCATGTTTGAACTCTGGTACTGCCAAATCATGACAGTAATTAGTCCTATTTTGACCGGGAATAAAAACATGACAATCCTATTTTGGAATTTTCAAACCTTTTTAGTCCTATTTCGGGTAATATTCTCTATTTAATATTAAAAGAAGGGTTACCAGAAAAATTACAGTGTTATCACATGGTTTATTTTTGTGAAATAGTTAACTTGTTGGGTTGTTGTGAAAATTTGTTAGGACTGAACAACTATTTACCCAACTTCGTCTCACTTATTGAAAACGTTAAAAGGAGTCTTTTTATGAACATCATATTCCAAACACTCTATACAATCAATTCCACACCGGATGTTTTTTAAAAGCATAAATAAAATCAGAATTAATTTTTTAGAAGCGGGTCTCCCCCTAATTTCCAACATTTCAATTTCTACTTCTGCTCTCTAAAGGAGCAGAAGCAGTTTGAAGTAGTAGACCCAAATACCTTGTAATTTAAGGGAGAATGAGCTCTTCAAGTAAAACCAAAATCTGTCCATTTTTCAAAGCAAATAGGACCTAATAGTAGTTTGAAGCACTGCAGCTGCCGCTCGCCTCTGCCATCGGAGTTTTGTTGCCGCCATCGAAGTGATGTTGCTAATGTCAGAATGTCGCCGCCAACAGATTGATCAGAGTATAATTATAGACTGGCTTGCGTATGCTAGGGAACTAGGGGAGGGACAAATAATTATATTAACTAATTATATTAAGGATAGAAACGTTATGTTTTCTCTCATTCAAAAAAAAACATGTAGTCCTATTTTTAGAAGATTATTATATTTCTTAATTCAAAGCATGCATTTGTGTCTTAAAAAATACTCCGTACATACCAATAACAACAATTTTCCGTTTGATAAGTTCACTTTAAATAAATCTTTAATTTGTAGAAACTTTCTAATATCTGAGTTTGATAAATTTAGATGATCTGAAGAAAATTTTCATTCATAAAAAAATTCTTAAAACAAAGGTTTTATTTCACTTGGGGAAGCATGACAACCGGTGAACCGTGAATTAGCAGGAATGCTGGTATGCGGCGGGGTTATTTCTCTTACAAGTTTTGAACTAATAAATGGGAGGGGTTAAATAGAAAATGATACAAAGTATTGAGCCCGTGTTGTAATTTGTAAACATATAAGCTCACATGTGATATAATCCCATTGGTTACAAAAAGTAACGTACCGAAACACTTCAAATTTTGACATGCACGGTAGAAGGACCCCCTGATTAATTACCATGCACCAAGATCAAAGGGTGAAGCGGGCCAGCGGTCACGCACTCCTTATTCTTTTTGACACGCTCTAAACTCCCAAAATTCATGCAAAAGCATCCGTTCCGGCCTCCTCTTTTACAAACAATAAAACTCTTTCGTTTCATTTCATCCATTTCATTCCGACCATTTCTTGTTTCTCCGATCAATATCCGTCTCCCTAATCCGCCGTCCATTTCCGTAGAATAAAGATGGCCGACCTAATAATTCCCACGGCGCACCGCCGACCACAAAGGCGTCGACCCTCCTTGTCTTCCGCCGCGCATTACGTTCTCCGAGAGCAACGCGTCCTCTGCCTCCTCTTCGGGGTGGGCCTGTCGGCGATGGCATTCACGTACGGCCCATATTCTTCTCCGGCGGCCGGAGGGGCCGAGTCTCCGGTCATTCCTCGGAGGGTTATGTACGAGGCGCTTCATCAGACCGGCTACCACTTCAAAGCAGGCAGGCGTCAACTTTCTCTGTCTTCAATACTTGATTTCATCTTAATTACCCATTAATGTTTGCTTTAATTGCTCATTAATTAATTAATATTTCCAAAGTATATATGCACGTGCTTTCTCAATGCATGCATTTATGAACAAAAAACGGTCAAACCAATCAATTTGAAAACCAGACCACATGGTCCACATCAATATAACATGGGTGTTCATTTTAAGTGGAAATGGAGTAACTTAAAATTTACATCATCTAGTTTTATTATATAATTTAATATAAAAAGTAGAACATTTTGTAAACATTTACGAATATCATTTAGATATTTTAGGTGGAGAGATCGATAATACTCCTTATATTTTACATACTATCTTATTTTTATAAACCATTGTAATAACGCAACTTTTCATATAAAAATAAATTACTATACGCAAAAATTAAACAATCTACTTGTAATATAGATATGCATAATGATTGTTTTCTAATCATTGCATCCAAATATTTTGTGTGTAAAATATAACGTGCAAAAGATCAAATGAAACTTTAGTGTTTTTTGATTGATATACATTTAGAGCCCTTTTGGGGACTCTAGTTTACGATTTATCAGATGACTTTTTAACCAAACACGTAACTTTTAATTTCGCGCGTTGAATTGTGTAATAATAAGAAAAGGTAGGGTAAGAGTTATTTTTCGGACTGTATTGACTGAAGTAACTATAGATGAACATTTTAGCTGTTTTTCATACAATTTTTTCTTTATTTTATTAATAAAATATATTTTAGATATAATTTTTTCATAAATCAGCCAATACACCCACTTCAGTCATAAATTTCAGTGTTACTCTTAAATCTTAAAAGTGGTAAAACTTCGATTTGTAAGTCATTCATATATTCTACTTTAATTGATTAAAAACAATATTACGGAGTATAAAAGTGTTGTAATTTTGCTTGATTTAAAAAGTTGGAATATGATTTTATAAAGTTAAACAGGCAATTTAGCTAATACTCCATATATTATTAAAGACCCAAGTTGAGTCTTTTGAAAATTGAAAGCGTGAAGTTTTACTTTTACTGTTTATATGGATTGAATGAAGATATTTCATTTCTGAAAATTAAAAGATCAGAGGAACTAATGTGGCTTGAATGAAGATAATTCATTTCTTTCTATAATCAATTATAGATTTATAGATTTGAGATGGACAGTAAAAATGAATAATTAATATGAAACCACACGTTTTAAATAAATGTCATTTTCGGTCAAAGTGTCATTTTCGGTTAAAAAATCAGAGGAACTAATAAGGGTATGTAAATAGTGTGAATACGTATTAATTTGTCAGGTGGAAGAGTTCCACAAGGGTTGACGAGGAAGGGATTGAGGATACTGGTAACCGGCGGAGCCGGGTTCGTGGGGAGCCATTTGGTAGACCGGTTAATCGCCAGGGGCGATAGTGTAATTGTGGTTGACAACTTTTTTACCGGTCAGAAGGAGAATCTTTTACAGCACTTCGGAAACCCGAAATTTGAACTTATACGGCACGATGTGGTGGAGCCTATCATGTTGGAAGTTGACCAAATTTACCATTTGGCATGCCCCGCCTCGCCGGTCTATTACAAGTATAACCCTGTCAAGACTATCATATCCTTATTTACACTTATTATTATTATTATTATTATTATTATTATTATTATTATTATTTTCTTAGTCAATCACAAAAAAAGATGTGTTGATTGCCTTCGTCACACTAAGTAATCAGTTAAATATGTAAATACATACAAAAAACACTTTATGCATATATACTTTGCATTTTATAAGTATGTGTTAGATGTTTTCAATTGGATTGTAATTTTCTGATCTCTGATATATATAAGTATGATTTTTTCTGATCGGGTCTTATAACTAGTCTGATATGATAAATTTTTGTGTAATGTGTATCTTGCAAGTTCTAATATATTTAAGTCTAAATTGATATAATTTTGTCTAGTATAAGATGAAAACTAGTCCAATTAAATCATTCTTACACATGAATGTAGATAAAGTAGTATAAAAATTATGCATACATATAATTAGCTTGAATCGTTAAACATGCATATGACTATATCAAAATGTTTTTCATATTTTCCTCCAAATTAGCCACTTATGCTCCAAGAAAGGTCAAGTCGGTATATACAAGTCAAAATAATCATTTCACAAGCGAAATTTTCGGATGCTTGAATTACCAGTGATTTATTAGTTAAGTTTTCAAATAATTAGTAACATTCTTGAGAGAATTCCCTAAATAGGAGTAAAAAATTTTGAATTTCCAAAATAGGAGTATCATGTTTTTTATTTCTTGAATAGGAGTAAATTTCTGCCAAGTTTGACATTACTAGGCTTTAAAACATGTCATTTTTTCCAAACTTGGCAGATTACTCTTATTCAGGTAATAAAAAACATGATACTCCTATTTTAGAATTTCAAAACTATTTTAGAATTTCAAAACGTTTTTGCTCCTATTTAGAGCAATTTCTATTTCATTATTGATTGCAAGTAAAAATAACCCACAAAGATATATCAATATGTTTATTACTTTCCATGTTCACTTATTTGCTTCATGTTCCGATCCGTATATGGAAATTTATTATTATGATTTGCTCTATTTTTCATTTGAGTTAGGCAAGTTTTCTTAAAATTCTACTTTTATAAATGCAAATTCTGTTTCTTTACATCTTTTTTCCTTCTTTTCCTACTTAAATAAGTCATATCAAAAACAATAAGACTAAAACATCACACCAAGATTAAAACAGACCAGTCACCTATTAGATTAGGAAACATTTAAGTTGAAGTGAAATTATTCTTAATCATACATGCTATACTTGCAGAACATGGCATGTTATTGATGGGCTACTGTTTTTACATTTTGTACTTCATTGATAGTTAATGTGTGTGTGTGTGTTATATATATATATATATATATATATATATATATATATATATATATATATATATATATATATATATATATATATATATATATATATATATAATTGGGTACGGATCAAATAAAAACCATTCTTATCGTGAAAACTGCAAACCTCCACTTTTTCCATAGTGTGATGCACTATTACGTTTTTGTGTTGCACTTTTTCGCATTGATAGGAAACTTTGACTTATTTACGAAAATGCCTCTAATTTTTTATTTAGCATGGTTCGACTGAAGTTCAAAAAGTGCAACAGATCACTCTTAAAGTGCATCACATTCAGATAAAAGTGAACAGTTTTCAGTTTTCACATTAAGAAAGGTTTTTATTTGATCCGAAACCTATATATATATGATTAATTTATTTGTATGTTGAGCACTTGAGATATATGCATATATTGGGTTTTTCTTTAACCAAATGTTCACAAGACAAATGTGATGGGAACACTAAACATGCTGGGTCTGGCAAAGAGGGTGGGAGCTAGGTTTCTACTCACCAGCACCAGTGAAGTGTATGGTGATCCTTTGCAGCATCCACAATCTGAGACTTACTGGGGAAATGTTAACCCCATTGGTAATCTATCTAACTGCATGTAATTAATTCCTCATTACATTGAACATTGTATTATGCATGTTATCATTCCTTAATTAATACCTTAAATCAAACTAAGGTTCAAATCTATATACATATGTATACGTGTCCGCACCACGTGTTTTGCCCAGGTGTTCGGAGTTGTTATGATGAGGGAAAACGTACCGCCGAAACATTGACAATGGACTACCACAGAGGACACAACATCGAGGTTAATTACGTTGTTAATAATTAAGAACTAAGGATATTTTCACTTGAACTTTTTTAAATCCTACACAATTCAAGATCAAGATCAGTTCAAATTTAAACACGTAGATCAAACTATATCATATATATTTCAATAATAACAAAATACTTATATACGGAGTATTATACAATTATCGGATCGGACAGAACTTAAATGAACCAACTTAAATAGATTAGATGAAATCAGATTAGAAAATTTCAATGCAAATGAGAATATTCTAAATCATTCATACATATATATGAATGAGACGAAGTATTTAATATGAATATACAAAGTGAGTGAAATGTTTTTTTTTGTAAGTGCAGGTGAGAATTGCTAGGATTTTTAACACGTATGGACCACGAATGTGTCTTGATGATGGTCGCGTTGTTAGCAATTTCGTTGCTCAGGTCTAAACTCTGAATTCCATCTTATAAATTAATTCCATTCTAATTAACATAATATTGTATGCATATTGTTATTAAGAAAGTATTAAAAATAAAACCAATTAATAAGTATCCTTATTAGGGTCCATCTTTATCCTAAATAAAATAATTGGGAGTTCATCAATCGTGTGCAAACGACCTATGTTGTATACAATATTTTAAGTCTAGCTCTAATACTTTACTAACACCCACGAAATGAAATTAATATTTTTTTATTGGGATATTTTTTTATTCAAACTAATAAAATCTCATTCTACACTACATTTATCTTACTACAATTAATCATTCATCACAAACGGTTGGTAATGCATGGCTAAAGTTTGATATGATTATTATTATTAATTAATAATAATTATTTGGCAGGCATTAAGGAAGGAACCGTTGACTGTGTATGGAGATGGGAAGCAGACAAGGAGTTTTCAGTACGTCTCCGATTTGGTATGATCTTTTATAGTTAGGTATCCATTCACCCATTATTAATTAACTTAAATTGCAATTCTAAAATGATCTACATTTTGCTATAAATCGATAATTAATGTAACTCTTAATTTTATGGTCCAAAAATTACATCTAGATGCTTTTGTAATTTTTGCATGAGTTTTGATGCACATTTCTAATTTCTTAAGTGTCTGTATAATGTTAGTGTTTGTCTAACTACTCTCTATAAATACACTCCATCTATCCCACTTTTAAGGTAATCACACATTTTCTTCTAAGAAAAGTGTTACTCCGTACTACGTATATTGTTTCTTTTATACCTCTACTTAAATAAATTTTCAAGCTTATATATAGTTTAATTCCTCTCCTTACTCCACCGTAGGTGATGGCCTTTGCGGCAATGAGGTAATGACGATAGTTTAATTCGTCTCGGAAGGGGTATCAATAGTTGGGTTATGATGGACTGCACTCCTATACAAAATACGGAGTAATTGTTTTCAAAATTTTATAGTAAATTATTTTCTTTTTACATATTTAGTTCACCTTGCTAATGTTTAAAAATAGTGTAATTACTTATCTGTGAAATTCAATCTTGATTCCTAGATTCACCCCTACCTCTACGTGTAGTCTAAGTGAAGGCATGATCCAGGACGGGATGGAATGTCTTTTCCCTTTTTATTTAGTAAAACACTATTTTTCAGATCAAAGTTGTTCAACTTTGACCGATTATATATTTATACACAATAATATTGATAATATGAAAAATATATGAAAATGTTCTTTGTTGAAAATACTACCATAAAAGTATAAATTTGTTAACTTTTACATAAATATATTAGTTAAAATAATGGATCAAAGTTTATCATCTTTGACTGGAAAAGTCAAAGTTGGCTAAATAAAAAGGGACGGAAGTGGTATATTGTAATGATGTTTTTTCTATCAATTATTAAAATGATTTTTTTTTTAAATATTACTAAAATAAAACTTATTCACACAATTATGACTAATAGTAACTACGTAGTACAATGTAGTGTCATGGTAACTTAAGTTTAAAAATTGAACACTAGTTACTATTGTTTCATTACTATTCCAGTTACTTATCACATTTTTGTATCAATTTTTATTTTAGTATTTATATATTTTCAACTAAACTAAAAGTTACACCAAAACGCAAAAGCTGAACTCAAGTCTGATAGAAGTTTGGTACTTAAAATCAGATAAAAAAAAAATAAATTGCGGCCACAAGGATATGTATAGAACCATCCAAAAAGTTCATTGTGGCAGAAGTAGTAAATTTTACCAAAAGGATGACAACCCCGACCTTACGGTACGTTGGGAGGACGTAAATTGGACTATAATCCCAATCTGACAGATAGAGAGTGAGACTCTGTCTCCGGTACTTGAAGAGGTGCTATGTATTTTGACAACGAAACAAAAAACTTTAATTACTGATATATGAACAGAGGAATTATGTATAGATTTAATTACTGAATAGGAGGACGTAAATTGGACTATAATCCCAATCTGACAGATAGAGAGTGAGACTCTGTCTCCGGTACTTGAAGAGGTGCTATGTATTTTGACAACGAAACAAAAAACTTTAATTACTGATATATGAACAGAGGAATTATGTATAGATTTAATTACTGAATAGGTTGAAGGGCTGATCAGATTGATGGAAGGTGATCATGTTGGTCCATTCAATCTTGGGAACCCCGGTGAATTTACCATGCTCGAATTGGCAAAGGTATACTCCTATTTAATTAATTTGTTACTCGATCTATATATGAGTTTCTTACTCATTCATTTGGGACTAATGATATGCTCTTAAGAAATCAATTTTTTTTGTCATGTTTGTTGCAAACTAATACGTAGCAAGTCTTAAATGATTTTGGGTGTATTGTTGATAGTACTTAGAAGTCTTTCTAAATGTGATTTGATCGAGTATAATCTGGTCTCACATGAGAGTAAGTCCAAAAGTTTGTATTTTCAACTGTTTGAGATGACTTAATATTGGTCATTTTTAATTGGATTTGTTTCAAAACCAATCAGATCAAATCAGATTTAAAAAAATAAAATCCATATATATCACGCGTTTATCAAACCTATCTTAGACAGTTCGGACGAGCCTTAAATAAACTTGGTCAGTTAAATCTGAACCAAAACACTGCGTTTTCTTGCGAAATAATACAGTTAAATCTTCCTTTTGAGCAAAATATTTAAAGCTAAAATAGATAAAAATAATTATTGTCCCGTCTTGTACTAATTTATTAATCCTTAAGATATGCCTATATATTCAGCCTTTGCAACCAAATTTAGAATTTCTCAAAGTAGGAGCAAAAACAAGGCGGTCCCTAATTAATTAGGATTTTGTGTTTTATTTCTCTATATATGTAGGGGTACGGTAAAATATTATGGAGTACCATTTTAAAGTTATACAATGATATTATAATAGAGAATATTACCCGAAATAGGACTAAAAAGGTTTGAAAATTCCAAAATAGAACTGACATGTTTTTATTCCCAAAATAGGACTAATTACTATCATGTGTTGACAGTACCAGACTTCAAACATGGCAGTATTTTCTAAAATTCGCAGTAATTACTTCTATTTTGAGAATAAAAAATATGACAATCCTATTTTGAAATTTTCAAACCGTTTTATTCCTATTTCAGGAACTTTCCCATTATATTATTATCATACATTGACTATTGCAATGTGATCTCACTATAACAAGAGAAAAAGCACATCTTCATTCCACAAAATTTCATATTGACTTTTCTAATTCAATGATAGTCGAATTTCACCGATGTTTTTAATACATAATTATTTAAAATATGAAATTAACATGTAAATGTTTTCTTATATATTGTTGAAAAGTGAAGATATTTATAATAAAGAGGGGTCAATGTGCATGCATGCAGGTTGTGCAGGACACAATTGATCCAAATGCTAAGATAGAATTCAGAGCAAACACAGAAGATGACCCTCACAAGAGGAAGCCAGACATCACAAGAGCCAAACAACTCCTTGGTTGGGAACCCACCGTTTCTCTCCGGGACGGACTTCCTCTCATGGTTTCCGACTTCCGCAAGCGGATCCTCGGAGCCGGAGGGAGTGACGCCGCTGACGGAAAGTCTTTCTCAGGCGTTGACTCTCAGTAGTGTGGCTAAACTGAAGTGTACCTCTAAATAGAGCTATTGACTTAGGGGTGGTGGAATGGTTGACTAGCTAGCTAGTTAACAGTAATAAGACAAATTGAAAAAAAAATCATTAAATAGAAATTATAGAATGAAATTATTTTCTTCTAACGATTATATATATATTTTGCAGTCACTAGGAGATTCTTGGTCATGTAATTTGAGGTGTAACGTGTAAAACAATATTGCATTTCTAGGAATAATAATAATCATCCACCAAGTCAGGAAAATTCCGATCAATAGGGTTTATTGTATTTCTATTTTATTTATGGGGTTTCTAATGTGTATCTATGGATCATACCAAAATTATTAACTAATTTATGATATCTTGCATCCCATGGTATCTAGTACTCCCTCCTGTTTTTATTAAAATTCTCACTTTCCTTTTTGGGATATCCCTTATTTAAGTTCACACTTCCATTGTAGGAAACAAAACAGTACAAAACAGTGTCAAACAGTGTCAAACAGTGTCCAAACAGCGTCAAACGGTGCACTCCACAGTAAAGTTAAATTTATTTTCTTAATCTGTGTGAAGTCAAACTGAGAACTTTAATAGAGACCGGAGGGAGTATTTAATAGTGTTGTATATCTTTCGTAGTTTTTTATTGTGTTAAAAATTACGGAGTAAAATATACGTAGTACTCGTATATGATTGTTTTCTATGATCAGATGCTTCCTCGAAACGTGAATCTGGGACACATTAAAAGATTATTATTTTGTGTTGCCAATGGACATATTAAATTATATGATTGTAAATGGAGTTTGTAATTCGAAAATAGGACTATTGTGCTTTTTTTCGAAATAGGACATATTAAATATATTGTGTTTTTTCAAACCTCATTTACTCCTATATTTAGGACAATTTCCCTTTTTATTACTACGTATAATTATAATTAGAAAGCATTTGATTACAAGTATCTTCTTTTTTTGTACTCCATGTGTCCCCCTATAATTGTACCATTTTTTTCATTTTGAGATGTCCCCTTTTATTGTTTCGTACCATTTTTGGTAATATTTATGTGACTCTAATTCATTCTTACTTTATTTCTACTTTATCAACTCATTATCAATCACATAATTCTACTTTTCTTAAAAATCACACAACTCTCTTCCGTCCCAATATTAGGGGGGCGAAGGTAGTATTTGATATTATTACAGTGTATTAGATAGATGAAGTTATAGAACAGATACTATAATAGGTTTAGAAAGTTTAATAAAAAAAGGTGGATGAAGTGAGATGTATGAAAGTTATAATTAAGATTCATTTACAAAAAAACTATAAATTTTAAAAAATGGTGGTGTAAAAATTATTCAATTTAGTTATCTTCCACACAAGTTTATTAGTGGAGATAAAATTGAGTGTGTATTGAAGTCTTGCACCGTTAAATATGTAGTATTACGTAATAAAGTGTTATATATATTTGGATGATAGATTATTTCTCCTATGACGTTGAACGGAACTCTGAGCCTTAACAAGTGTCCACGTCAAACATGTGGTTTTACTTCTAAATTTGTGGCTAGACTTTTGGTTCATGAAGTGATTTTTTTATTCTAATGCTGGTCAATTCTAGAGTTCGTGCGATTAAAATGAAATTGTTTGGTGTTTTATTGTGTGAACACCTCAATATTCCTCCACACATAATTATATGTGTTTGTAGAATATATCCCGGATAGAGAAACTAGCATCATTTGAGTATAGTGAAAATAATGTAGGAGTATACAAGGGGTTGGTGGCCTATTTATAGGCGTATACAATATGCTCACCAATTAAGTGCCCGCTACATGGGTTTGGCCCGATTTATCAATTAATACTGATGCTAATGGGCCAGCCAGCCCAATAAGTAATTAAATAATCCTGGACCAATATCCACTAGCCGTACTGTGATCTGAGCTTGGTTGTGCCAAAGCTCAGGTGTAACAGGCTGATAGTTTTGGACCCGTCCCATTATCCCAACACGAGTCCCCCACTCCCTTAGTCGAGTAGTAGACTCGGCTAAAATGGAGTAGTTAAGCTGTTTTGGAATTGGTCTGGTTCTTGGTCCGGCTGGCCGGTCATTAACGAGCCTTGAATTAGATCTGATTGCTTGTGAAAGGATGGAGTCTTCCTTGTTCCGACCGGGAGACCTCTTCCTCTGTTCATGATGAGGGGGTGCCTCGTTAAAACCTTACTAGGAAAAAACCCAGTGGGAAAAAATCCCAGTGAAGGAAAAAGAGTACACCGGAACCTTAAAATAAAGCAAAGGAAGGCTAGTCTCCTCGGTTCTTGATTGAGTGTTTGCTTTACAGGTAAGTTGAGATATGTTCCGGGAAGGCCAGTCCCACAGATGTATGCCAGTGGTGGTGGTCGAGCCAAGGTATGCTCCAGAGCGACCAATTGCACAACTGTCTGTTGATGATGCAGAACCCAGGTGTGCTCGGGAGAGGCCAACAGCTCAGCTGTCTTTTGATGATGCTGAGCTGAGGTGTGCCCGGGAGAGGCCAGCAACTCAGGTGTCCGCTAATGATGATCAGGCGAGGTATGCTCTAAAAAGGCTGATTGCACGCTGTCCACATTAATCCCCCTACTTGCGAAAGGATTTGGTTTCCTTCGTCTGGGTAGCAGTCCGTGTCTTGTTTGTTCGACCAGCAGCCCGAGGTCTTGTTTGTCCGATTAGCAGCTCGAGGTTTTGTTTCTCCGACTAGCAGCCCGAGGCCTTGTTTGTCCGATTAGCAGTCCAGGGTCTTCTTTCAAATTCAGCAAAAAAGTGAGCCCTTCAGCCACTGCGTGCAGCTGCAACGGTCGCCATTTGCTAAGGGAATGGCGAAGACCGGTCTTCACTTGTGAACAATGCTCGTCTGACGTTCTCGGGAGGATGCAGTGAGTAGTCCACCTTGATAAGTAGTCCCTGTTGATTGATATTATTACCGGTTACAGACATAGCGGGTAGGAGAGGTCCTCTCGCTGCTTTAGCTGCAGTGCAAGATGTTACGTGTCACGCCCCGGACTCACCCGAACATGTCAACAATCCGCCATACGGTACAAATAGTCAACCGCAGTTCAACACATCCATACTATACAAGGCATCTGGAATATCATTCACACATAGTACGTCCATAAACAAACATAATGTAAAACATTAATTAAAGCAGCGGAAACATTAATACAAGTGTTCAAGCCACCCTTGGCAAACTTAGATATACAAGCCTTCAAATAATTATTCAAAAATAATATCCATGAGCATTATTCATATTGTTTTAAAAACAGAAACGTAAGAAGCATGAACCAAGTCTTCTTCCTTTGATCTCCCCGAAGCAACGGGCGGTGGTAGCAACCTTCAAGTTCTACCTGAAACTGTGAGGTGGTCTCCCCCGTGAAGGGGAGGTCAGTACTTTGAAGCATTTGAAAAGTACAATGACAACTACACTGTATATAATCAATGTTTCAATTTCTAAGACCCTCAATCTAGGGTGATACTATATTATAGGCCGTAACCCTCGGTTACCCTATTTAAAACCTACTTACCTTATATATAAGGTCAAGTAGTCGGCCCGTGGGCCCATGCTTACCTTATCACATCTTTTCACCATGGTAGAGTCACACTCGCTGATATCATTCCGTCGTGCTAGAGGCTGACTCCAGTCACTCCATTTCGTGCTAGAGGCTTCCTCTAGTCACTCTACATTATGCTAGAGGCTTCCTCTAGTCATTTCCCGTCGTGCTAGAGGCTCCCTCTAGTCACTCTTCGTTATGCTAGAGGCTTCCTCTAGTCATCTTACGTTATGCTAGAGGTTTCCTCTAGTCACCATTCAATATGCTAGAGGCTCCCTCTAGTCATATTATCAAATTACTAAGCAACTTCTATGCCTAGGATCACTTCATATTGAGTAGCCTTTAAGGCCCACCCCTAGCTTAACTTAGCATTTACACATTCCTACATTAAAGTATCTCATAAGACTACTTAAGGTATATCTTTCACAATCCAAGCCCTTAGGATTCATTCTATCATTTTTCATGCTAACTGTTGGGATATTGGCCTAGAGGCCCAATACCTAGTTCGGGAAGGCCCAAGGTGTCCGGCCCAAGTAACAGGCCCAACACTCTATGATGAAAAGATCCAGTGAAGAGACATACCGAACGGGGTTCGGCCCAAATAAAGGTTGGCCCAATAAGAAGACATACCGAACGAGGTTCGGGCTATATATCATACTTGGGCCAATTTGACAGCATCTTCAGTATGGACCAACATCCCGTTCGAGCAACGGCCAACCAGCAAGTGGCCAGGTGCAGTTAATGCCAGACTATGACATCAGCAAGTGGAAGCATGGATGACCAAGTCGGTGGAACAACGGCCAATCAGCAAGAGGCAGCCCATGCTCTCCATTAGTATAAATAGAAGGTTTCAAGTCATTGTAAGGGTTAGCATTTCAATACTCAAGCTCTAGAATAGCATCATTTGCTCTTATTTCTTGTATTAAAGCATAGTTTCCGACTTACCGATCGGGAAATCCCTTGTAATCAGATTGGTTAATTAATACAAGTGAGCTTTCGAGTTTTAGTTAGTTCAGATCTTATATTTTCTTTTACGCTTTGATTCTGGGCCATTCCTGATATATCCAAAGTTAGTGTTGGGCTTTCGGATCTACGGGACTTACCCTCAACACTAACATTCCAACTAGTTTTTCAATACTAGTCAAGTAATCTTAGAACAACCAAGTTCTTAATTCATAGTCATATTGCTCATCTCAATTGATTTTCCAATCCAAATATGATTTAACCCTAATATCAAAAATATCACTTTTATCCATTCATGATTTCTTTACATGAAGTAAAAGTATATTTTATCACAATATTTCACAATTAATTTCATTATCATGGTTTCATATTCATAATACACAATCATACACAATCTCTTCTAAATTTGTATATCATGCTTCATTTACTCACATGCAATGGTATTTTCATTTAGGCATTATTAATCATTAATAATCCATGAAAATCACATTATTAATCATTAATAATACATTATTACTCACATGCGGGACCAGATGAACAGGGTACCTGCACAACCTGCACCAGTCCAACTGGGGATTACTTCCCCGTTTACAAGGGAGCTCATGTACGCGGACATCCAAGGGGGTGCCAAGCCTCCGACCGGCCAAATATATGATGGGGTGGGAGATCCCCATGTACATCTGAGGAGTTACCAAGGCGGACTTATGCTGCTAGGAGCACCCGAGGCTGCCATTTGCCGTTTGTTTTTCAGCACGCTCAGGGGGCCTGCCCAGGAATGGTTCGGGACACTGCAGCCCGGGTCAATCAATAGCTTTACCGAGTTATCAACGTTATTCTTGGCTCAATTTGCTTCCAGTGCCAATCCCAAATGGCATTTCAGCTATCTGACCAGCGTGAAGCAAAACGCCAAGGAGACCCTCAACCAGTTCCTGAAAAGGTGGAGGGATGAAACTTTAACAGTGGGAAGCATGACGGATGATACCGCCATCACCCTGTTCACGAATGCTCTCCGAACGGGGGAGTTGTACAAAGAACTGAAGAAGAGTCCGGGCACGGTGTACGCCGAAGTATTAGATAGGGCGCGCAAACATGCCGCCCTAGAAGAAGAAATAATGATCAGGGATAAGGTCATTACGCCTGCTGCCCCAATCAGACTGGCTGATCGGCTGGGTCCTAGCCCAGCGGCCACTCTACCTCCCAAAAAAGGGAGATTTACACCCCTGGTCCTGTCAATAGCGGCCATCTATCAGAACGAGAGGGACAATATCCCCATCCCGACTGATTCTGGACAGTTCATGGGAACGGATGACGATGCTTTCTGTAAATATCACAACAGAAAGGGTCATGCCACCAATGCCTGCAGGGCCCTGCAAACAGCAATTGAGGATCTGATCCGAAGGGGCCATCTGGGCAAATATGTGAACAAAGATCTGAATGCCATGGGCACGTTAAAACCGGCCAGGAAACCTAACAGTTGGCGCCGGGATGCTCAACGTGACGCCCAGCCTCAGAATGATATGTATGTTCCTCCCAGAGAGGAGCCAGAGGGCTCGAGAGGCCCCGGAAAGAAGCCACGAATGGAGGTCAGGGTCATATTTGGGGACGGAGAGACCGGAGATTCGAACGCCGAACGGAAAAGGTTCGAGCGGAGTCTTTATGTGGGGTCCGTCTCCGCTCCCCCCCAGAAGAAAGGAAGGACAGACCCGATCACGTTCGGGCCAGCTGATCTACCCAACTCTCCAAGCCCCCACAGGGATGAACTGGTAGTGAGCATGTGTATTGACAATGCTTTAATCCGCCGAGTGCTGGTCGATACTGGGAGCAGTGTGAATGTATTGTATCTACAATCATTCGAGAAAATGGGTCTGCAAATGAGCAACCTGACCCACCTACGGACTCCGCTGGCAAGTTTTACCGGTAACTGCATCGAGGCGGAAGGGACCATCCAATTGATGGTTGAAATTGGAGATGAAACCCACAAAGCATCACTCCGAATGACGTTCGTGGTGGTAGACATAAAGTGCGCCCATAATGCCATTTTGGGCCGACCAGGATTAGAAGATCTGGAGGCGATAGCCTCTGTCCGCCACTCATGCATCAAATTCCCCACAGACACTGGGGTAGGGGTGGCCAGAACTGACCCAACAACAGCCCGGACATGTTATCGGGAGGCCCTGAAACAGATGAACACTCGTGGGATGCGGGTGAATACAATTGAGGTGGAAACCCACCGAACGGAGTTCGAGGCACATCCGGAGCCCGCCACCCTTCTTGAACAAATCGACCTCGACTTTCCCCCGAACCGTAAGGTCGCTATCGGGGTAGATCTGGAGGCACATATCCGGGATGGCGTGATTGCCGTCCTCAAAAAGTTTCAGGTGCTATTTGCCCGGGGGCCAGAAGATATGCCAGGCATTGATCCAGAAATAATATGCCACAAACTTGCCGTTCGGTCTGATGCAAAACCGGTCCAACAGAAGAAACGATACCAAGCGACCGAACGGCGGGAATTCACCAAGAAGGAAGTGGCCACTTTGCTGAGGATAAAGCATATCCGTCCGGTAATCCACGTAGAATGACTATCCAATGTGGTTCTAGCTCCAAAGCAATCTACCTGGAGGATGTGCGTGGATTACTCCGATCTCAATAAAGCATGCCCCATGGATCCCTACCCGGTGCCGAGGATCGATCTGCTAGTGGATGAGACTGCTGGGTGCGAGTTACTGAGCTTCATGGATGCATTCCGGGGTTATCATCAGATATTCATGCATCCGGCCGATGCAGAGAAAACGGCGTTTGTTACTTCGGATGGCGTGTTCTGCTACATCGTCATGCCATTCGGATTAAAGAACGCGATGGCAACCTTCCAGAGGATGATCGGGATGCTGTTTAAAGATGTACTGGGTGTCACAATGGAAGCCTACGTTGATGACATCCTGATCAAGAGCAAAAAGAAGGAAAACCATGTCCTGGACATAGAAAAGGTGTTCGGGATAATGCAAAAGGCGAATATGAGGCTCAATCCCAAGAAATGCGCTTTTGCTGTAAGAGGAGGCAAATTTTTGGGGTACATGATGAGCGAGAAGGGGATTGAGCCCAATCCAGAAAAGGTAAAGGCCATTGTGGACATGGAGCCCCCGAGGAATCTCAAGGACGTGCAGAGATTGACCGGTCGGCTAGCAGCCCTGAGCAGATTCCTATCAAAACTGGCCGATCGAGCTATCCCGTTTTTTCAAATCATGAAGAAAGCCAACCCTTTCGAGTGGACGGCCGAATGCCAAACGGCCTTCGAGGATTTCAAGACATATCTGTCTTCCCCCTGGTCTTGACAAAGCCCGAACCAGGGGAACATCTGTATATGTACCTGGCTGTAGCCGACTTGGCCGTAAGCACGGTTCTGCTAAAAGAAGAAGCTGGCGTTCAACGGCCAATCTATTTTGTGAGCAAGGCGTTGAACGGCCCGGAAACCAGGTACACCTTGCTGGAAAAGAATATACTGGCCCTGATAGCTGCCATTAAACGCCTGGCCCCGTATTTCCAAACCCACCCGGTAACTGTATATACTACCCAACCATTATCCACCATCTTGAGAAATCCTATGGCGAGTGGGCGCATTACCAAGTGGAGTCTCCTGATCGGACAGTATGAGGTAGATTTCAAACCCCGGCCTACTATCAAAGGGCAGGCCCTGGCAGATTTCATTGCAGAATGTACCGCCCGGCCCTCGGAAAAAGATTCAGAGAACAACCGGCTGGATAATTGGTGGGAAATGTACGTGGATGGAGCATCTAGTGCCAAAGGTTGTGGAGCTGGAGCTGTGATCACATCGCCCGAAGGGTTCAAAGCGTATTATTCCATTCATTTTGATTTCAAGGTGACCAACAATGAGGCTGAATATGAAGCTCTCATTGCTGGTTTAAAGTATGCAAGGGCCCTGGGCGCCGATCGGTTAAAAGTAAGATCGGACAGTCAACTGGTGGTACATCAAGTGAACGGCACGGCTGAGGCCAAAGAAGAAAGGATGAAGGCATACAAGGAAATGGTCGAGGAGCAGATACGAAAATTTGAACAGGTGGTGCTCAACCAGATATCCAGAATCGAAAATACTGAAGCAGATATCCTGTCCAAATTAGAACATGCAGCGTTCGACGATCGGGCACAAGAGATCCCGGCTCATATCCAACGATTTGCCCATCGGGATACATTGGCAACCCCAGCAATAATGGTTATTCAGATCGAGGCCGTATCTTATGCCATCCCGAGCTGGGTCGTGGATATGACCAACTACCTAAAAGACGGAACCCTCCCGCAAGATAAAAATCCTGCTTATCAAATAAAATGCATCCAGAGGAGGGCTTCCATGTTCGAATTAGTGGACGGGCAGCTGCACAAAAAGACATTTGGGGGACCGTATCTGAAATGCCTCCCACCCGGTCTGGCGGCGGCCGTAATGGAAGAGATTCATGAGGGTATCTGTTCCAGTCACCAAGGGCCCAAGACGCTGGCCAGAAAAATCATCTTGCAAGGATATTATTGGCCAACTATCCAACAGGACTGCTTCGCGCATACCAGGAAATGTAAGGTATGCCAATTATACGCACCGGTTCCTGGACGGCCTGCCACTTTCTACACTCCAATAACGGTGGCTCTTCCATTCGCAAGATGGGGAATAGACCTGTTAGGTCCTCTACCTACTGCACCCGGAAACAACAAATATATCATTGTGGGGATAGATTACTTCACTAAATGGGTAGAGGCCGAGCCACTAGCCAGCATCACAGATATGAAATGCCAGAAGTTTGTCTGGAAAAATATCATTTGCCGGTTCGGAATCCCTGAACAGATTATAACTGACAATGGAAGGCAGTTCGTGAGCCGGAATTTTGAGAACTATCTGGTCAAATGGGGAATCAAGCATTCCAGAGCATCCGTCGCATACCCTCAGGCAAATGGCCAGGTAGAAAATATGAACCGAACCATCATGGATGGCATGAAGAAGAAGCTAGAAGAATACTCCTCGTCGTGGCCCGATCAGTTGAATTACATTCTATGGACTTACAGGACCACACCCCGAACGGCCACAGGAGAGACTCCATTTGCCCTTGCCTATGGTTTTCAAGCCAAAGTACCAACCGAGATCCTGGTTCCCACACACCGAACGGTGCATTACAGCCCAGAACAGAATGAAGATAACTTACGTGCCGAATTGCATTTCGTAGAACAAAGAAGGGATCTGGCAGCGGCACGAATGGAAGAGTATCACAGAACCACAAGAAGATACTTCGATAAGCAGGTTAGAGTTCGTTCAATCGAGATAGGGGACCTGGTACTAAGAAAGAGAGAGAAAAGCAAACCGCTCGAAGGGGGCAAAATGGCACAAAATTGGGAAGGCCCTTACCAAGTATGTAAAAAGTATGCTTCAGGAACGTTTGACCTACAGAATACCGAAGGCCGACCGGCAGGAACCTGGAATGTAGAGCATCTGAGGAGATTTTATCAGTAAAAACGGCTGTTGCCACCTCTAAAAAAAAAAAATAGGGAGAGGGAGACATAACTTCCACAAACTCAGCCCATGATTAACTCAATCATTCCGGATAACCAGATGATGAACGGGTTAACAACATGGAAGGAAAATCAATTCTCAGTTTAGAGAGTTTTTGACCCTAGAATTACGAAAGAATAAAGGGATCAAAAACGGCTTGAAGAATTGAGGCTCAGAAAATCGGTGCCCATGGTTAACTCAATCATTCCGGATGACCGAATGACGAACGGGTTAATTCCATGGAAGGAAAATCAATTCTCAGTTTAGAGAGTTTTTTACCCTACAATTATGTAAGAATAAAGGGATCAAAAATGGCTTGAAGAATTGAGGCTCAGAAAATCGGTGCCCATGGTTAACTCGATCATTCCGGATGACCGAATGACGAACGGGTTAACTCCATGGAAGGAAGGTCATTCTCAGCCAAACGACTGGGAATTTGACGCTCAGATAGTCTCACCTCAGCGGTTAATATGAGAATCGATTCTGGAAAACCGAATGACGAACATATTAGCAGTTTGGAGGGAGCCATACATTTCAGCAAGAGTTTTGACCCTGTAATTACGCATTAATGAAGGGATCAAAATGGCCTGGAGTTCGAAGGACAGTGATTCTCACCTCAGCTTGTTAACACGTAGAATCATTCTGGATGACCGAATGACGAACGGGTTAACAGCTTGGAGGGAGCTGAGTCGTCAACTTAGCCAAAGTCGACCCTGTAATTACGTACGGGCAAAGGGATCAAAACGGCTTGGAGATGGTGTCAAGACTGTAAGATATGGATTAACCGAGCGACGTTCGGATAATGTACGGATTGTCGTCCGGGGAATCGGAACTATGGTTTTGAAAAATCTCGCCTCAGTCATAAAACGTGACTTGGAAGCTAGTCGCCCTTTTAGCTATAAGTAAGAAATGACCCAACTTCGGTGATCTTGCTTACAGTTCAAAAAAGGGTTACCTCAGACCCCTAATATGGATGATACGAGCCAGAGAAAACAGTTCGGAATGCATCGGAATTATGGGTTTGGAAGGAGAGAGTCTCACCTCAGCTTGTTAACGCATGAAATCATTCTGGATGACCGAATGACGAGCGTGTTAACAGTTTGGAGGGAGCCCCTATCTCAGCCGAGAGTTTGACCCTGTGATCACGATCAGAACGGCTTGGAGGAATTCACCTCAGCTAAAGAGTTTTGAACCCGTGCGTCACGAACAGGAAAAGGGATCAAAACGGGTTCGGGAAGGTGTCAGAACAATTATAAAGAGAGTCTCACCTCAGCTTGTTAACGCATGAAATCATTCTGGACGACCGAATGACGAGCGGGTTAACAGTTTGGAGGGAGCCCCTATCTCAGCCGAGAGTTTGACCCTGTGATCACGATCAGAACGGCTTGGAGGAATTCACCTCAGCTAAAGAGTTTTGAACCCGTGCGTCACGAACAGGAAAAGGGATCAAAACGGGTTCGGGAAGGTGTCAGAACAATTATAAAGAGAGTCTCACCTCAGCTTGTTAACGCATGAAATCATTCTGGATGACCGAATGACGAGCGGGTTAACAGTTTGGAGGGAGCCCCTATCCCAGCCGAGAGTTTGACCCTGTGGTCACGATCAAAACGGCTTGGAGGAATTCACCTCAGCTGAGAGTTTTGAACCCGTGCATCACGAACAGGAAAAGGGATCAAAACGGGTCCGGAAAAGGTCAGATATAAAAATACATAAGCCGAGTGAGGTTCGGCCATGTAGAAAAGATTGTAGACAAAAAATCAAAGGACCAGAAAAAGTGCAACAGACAAAGGAAGAAAGTCCAGTTTATTCTTCGGCGTTACTAGCCGGAATATACAAAAACAGATATACAAGAAAGAAGACAACAGATAAGGAAAGGCTACACTAATGGATGATCGCCGTTCGGGGAGGATGTAGGCTGAGAGCTCCCTGCCTGCACTGCATCATCAGGCGCTGCTTTGGATCTTTTCTCCATAACGCGATCATACGTATTCCCGAACAGATCATCGAAGCCTAGTTCATCAGGATCGAACGGCTTGGGGAAACGCTCTAAGATCAGTTCAAGATTCCTATCCAGAAGCAGGTCCTGACTTTGCTTAACAGTTTTCTCGGTCAGGACATCCAAGAAAGATTTCCCTTCCGGCGTGCTATCCAGGAGGTCGATCCCTGCCTTGATGGGATCTGAGCTCTCACGCAAAAATTGGCCAAGGTGAGGACCTAGGAATTGCCGGGCCGTATTCTCCAGAGCGATGTTCAGCGCCTTGCCCCGTTGGAAATCCACTACCGATTGCTGAGCAATCTGAGAGGTATTGACCGTGTAGGGTTCGGGCAGATGATCTCCGACAGCCTTATCAAATTTAATGCCAGCAGATTCAGCAGCCCGCACCTTGGCCCGGAGTTCTTTGAGCTCCCGGTCGCGACGACGGGACATCTCCTGCATCTCGGCCAGAGCAGTTTTTGCCTTCTCACCCTCTTTGGCCTGCTCTTGGAGGTCGGTCGCTAACTTCCGAGCGGCAGAGAGGAGGACCTGGCCGTCATCCCGATCACTGGCCAGGGCTTTCATCTCCTTCTCAGTAGCAAGAAAGGCTTTGTGATAGTACACGCCAGCCTGAAAACAAGGTTACAATGAAAGTCAGAAAAGGTAAAGCATGAGTAATAGAAAGGTATGGGTCGGACTGAAATGTACCTTGAGTGCTTCCTGGTGACCTGCTTCGAAAAGGTCCGACCAGTGAGTCAAGTTAGTGAAGCTCGGGGGAACTTTGATCGCGGTATGACACCACATAGAAGATGGCATCAACCCGAACAGATACCTCCCTTCCGATCTGGGCCCCATATTTGAGAACTCAACAAACATCCGATCATCGATCGGTGTGGCAGTAAGAACCGGAGTTGGTCTGTTGACAGGTACTGAACCTTTGGGCTCAACCTCCGGCCCGGACAAGTCAACCACATGGTCGATCGGGATCAGATGATCGCCATCATTTCCTTTGCGCTTTTTTCGGGTTTGCCCCGCCGAATCACGATAGGCTATCATCTTCTCTTTCCCTTTAGCAGAGGAGATGGAACGCCGGACGGGTATGGGAGAGATCACACCTAAAAGAAAGAGAAATAAAAAATAAGAAAGTTGAATTGCGAGAACGAAGGATGATCGGGTTAAAACCCTACTATGCTTACCAATTCCAGCAGATAACATGCTCGAGGCAGTGACAAAGCTGCGAAGACTTCTGGTCCCTCCCATTCGCAGAGACTCAGCCTGGGAGCGTAGAACGGCATCCACCCTGGGCAGGGAATCCCGGACGGGATATGCGTTCCACCGGTCCGGGAACGGCAAAGAATCACCTACCCGAACGAACAAAAACCGCTCTTCCCAGTCAGCCTGCGGGGTAACGTTCTCTGTGAACAGCTGACGGTCAGAACGGGCTACCAGCTTCAAGTACCCGTTCGTCCAGTACGGCTGATAGCAGTAGTGATAAAGAAATAGATCGACGCTCGGAGTGATCCTCAACTCGTGGCACCGGATAATGAAGCCTGTCAGAATCCGGTAGGTGCTGGGCACGAACTGAGCGGGCAGCACAGCAACCCGGCGTAAGAACTCCACTATGAATGAGTGGAGAGGGAACCGAAGTCCAGCAGTCAGGGCATCGAGATGCACTAGCACGTGCCCCGGTCTGTGCCTCATAGGATGCCGAATGAATCCGGCATAGTATTCTCTTGGTGGGGGCAACAACTGGCTGAGTTGCCGTTCAACGTCTTCTGGGAGACGCTATTTGTGTTTGCGTATGCGATTGAAGTGTAGGGCAATGCGGGGTGGCCGTTCGGGCATCCCCTTGTTATAAACCTGAAGGTCATCTCCCGACAGGCATCCGTCCTCCTGCGACTGTTCGATAGGTTTGCTGACCTGAGTATTGGCAGGTTTGGGTGTTTGGGACGAAGAGCCTTCGGCCTGATTACCAGCGGATGTTTTGCTCTTACGAATCAAAGGCATCTCTTCAGATTCTGAGCTAGAGGAGTAGTACATAAAAACGCTGGAGGGAATTTGGGAACTCTAGAGAGAGAAGGCTTGAGAGTATGCAAAGGAATTCTAGAGAGAGAAAGCTCGAAAGAAAAGTGAGAAAACAGCAGGAGAAATTAGGGGAAGCACCTCCCTATAAATAGGGAAAGTACCGCACAAATCCCTAATCCAGGAGCAACACGTGGCATTGGGTGGTTACGATTAATTTGGGGCATTTATGATTCATTCTTTATGCACGTACCCCGGACGGGCTTACAGAGGTTTAGCAAAGATCACAGGGGCTTGCTGTTTAGAAAATGCTAAAAGTCGGGAAGAAAATGCTAAGTCCTAAATATCAGCCTGAAGCCCGACCGGCCAACAGTATTGTAAAAGGTTATCTGGAAGAAAACTGCCAAGTCCTAAAAGTTGACCTGAAGCCCGACCGGTTATCAACGTCATAAAGAGATAGCCTAGGAGTGAACTGAAGCCCGACCGGCTATCAAGTTGTAAGAGATTATCCAAAGCAAGAATGTGCCAAGTCCTAAAATTCGGTATGAAGCCCGAACGGCTGGGTACCAGGGGGAAGGGGGTTTTTCCTTAAGTAAATTATCAGAACTTTCTAATGCCCGAACGGCGATCAACGGCGTTAGGATTATTTGAGCAAGAAATAAGTTAGAAAATTGGTTAAGTCCTACGAACTAGACCGAATCCCGAATGGCGATTAAATCATGCATTAAAGACAGAAAAGATAGTACACAAAATTTCATGCAAAAAAGAGATATATATTTGTCGGCTCTACTGACCGGGAAATACAGTTAAGGTTTTTTGTAAGGGAAGAACAAAAAAAGGGTTACAGTTACTAAGATACTACTCTATTGCCCTACCCCATTGTCTTCTTCATCACCCTCTTCATCCGAATCAGTAAGGGGATCAGGCTCCTTTCCCGCCTCCCGATCAGCAGCCCGTTGTAAGTCTCTTTGATATTTCTCATATTGAGCTTCGACTATGGGCGCCTGAGGGAGATCAGTAAGCTCGACCGGCCTCCCTAGCAATTCTTGGAATTTTGCGATAAAGGGAGCCATGATGTGCTGACAGCCCATGACGTACAGGGATCGAGCCAGGGAATCATTAAATTTTTTTCCCCTGGGGTCCTGATCGAGCAATTTGACCCCCTCGCTCCGACGGGCGTCACCCGTGGAAAAATGGTCAAGATAATCACCAAAGGTGACTGGGAGTTGCTGCTGTGCGAAATCTTTCTTCAAAATAGCAAACTCATCAGACCCTTTAAATGAATCCCGAACGGCGGACAGGTCAACCTGTATTTCAGTAGGGCCGTCCGGAATGCGAGGGTCATGCTCTTCGAATTTGACCAAGGCAGCTTCTGCAGCATGGACCTTGGACTGAGAAACTCCGAGTTGAACCCGAAGCTCGCCAAGCTCCGATTCAAGACGTTTCTTCTCCTCAGTATGGGCCTTCCGCTCGGCCTCCAGGGCAGCAAAAGCAGCTGCTGCATTCTGCTCCGCGGAACTCTGAGCAACGATCAGCTCCCGCTCCTTGGCCAACCGAGCTTCCTTCAGCTGCAGGCTATAAAGCCCAACCTGTGGAATGACATTTAGGGAATGAAATGGGGAAGAGAAATAGTAGATTAAGAAAGATTTAAACTATGGAATGGCAAGATACCTTCAGAGCTGCCAAGGCAAGGCATTCCTCGGACTGCTCGATCGATAACTTAGGGATGGTGAAATTGTTGAAGAAGGCAGAGGTAGACCAGATCTGACTTGCCGAACAACCACCTCTTTCCACAACATCATGAACCGGATCCGCCAGGGAAATCCGGTCAACCTGGACAGATAACTGAACGGTGGGGGTTTCACCCGTACCCTGACCGGCTTCTGAAGCAGCTTGAAAATGCTCGGAAAATTGCTGCAGTTGATCAGAGCCAAACCGATCATCGACCAGCATGGCATCGATTTGGTCCTGATGGACCTGCTGTATCGGCTGTGGCTCTGGAAGCGGTTGAGAAGACCCAGCATCCTGGGCCGGAACAGTAGAGGGAGTAGGTTGGGGGTTCTTCCTGGCCTTTTTCTGCTTACCGACCCCACCAGCTGCCATAACTCTGCTGTTGTCCATAGGTAGATCTGGGTTTTGTACTGAAAAAAGACAAAAGAACAATGTTAGTATCGGGCGACCTTAGCGTGTGAGAAACTAGAAAAAATAACAAAAGAACGTTTCTCGCACGGGAAGGACCGCCCGGACCATGGCACTTGGTTTTTCAAAACAAGTAAACCCAAGAGAACAGGCAGTACCTATCCCGGCTGTAATAAGTCGTTCAGGAGTCAGATAACTCATGATGTCCATGCATTTATCCTTCTCCACGGCAAGTACGTCCTTGTAAATTTCCTCAGTAAGGACATGATCAGGAGTCTTGCGAGGAAAGGCATTCCATTTGCGGGGAATTAGGCCGTCCGGGACAGACACGAAGAAAAAACGGTCTTTCCACCCTTTAATTGAAGTTGGATTTCCTTTGAACAGGATGTGTCCCGTTCGGGCACTGGTGGCCAGATAACCGTGGGTTTGTTGAGGGGCTACTTTGAAGAATTGATGGAAGAGATCTAGAGTTGGTCGGGCACCGGCGTCTTTGCAACGACAAATGAACCCCGCCATTGCCCGATAGGAGTTCGGCATAATCTGGGCCGGTACAACTTCGTAGAAATTGAAGAAAGAAATGAAAAAGGGGTGTAGCGGAAATCTAAGGCCGGCCCTAATCGAGTCAAAGTGGACTATGGTCATTCCGGGCCTATGACGCATTGGGTGAAGCCCGGCTTGCAAACGGAAATCCACCGGATCAGGGATAAGGGCCGGAATTTCGGCCCTATTGTGAGAAGTCAATTTTTGCCTCCTCTCCCTAATCAATTTTAGGTCAAGAGTATGGCGAGGAACATCGTTGGGACGTCCGGCCGCCATGGAGGCTATTTCGTCCTCGGATTTGGTGTCATCAGAATCCTCACTGGAGGAAGAAGAAGTGCTAGGGAGGTCCTCCGCCTCAGCCCTGGTATTCGTCGCCGTTTCAGTAGAAACACCGGCAAACGGAACTGGGATGGCATCTACAATGGCGGTGTCACGGTCATCTCCATGAGAGGCCATCTCCGAATCAGAAGAATGCTCTGTGGGGCTCATCTCGATCGAAGCCAGAAATGAAGATGGGAAATTCAAGGTTGGGAAATTACCTGAGCAGGGGAAGCAGGGCGAAATTTGCAGAGGAAACAACGAAGGCCAAGGAATTGCAGAGTCGAAACCCGGAATTGAGGAGTTAAGGGCTAATTTATAAGCCTTGAAACCGCCGTGTCAAGAACCAATCAGAGAGCAACACATCACTAGGGGCATTTAAGCTAGACACGCGTCTAATGAAAAGACTAAACGACGGTTATCATGATGAATATGGGGAAATGAAGCGGCAGCCGTCAAATCGCAGCATGGGGAACTAGTTACTTCTGTACCCCGATCGCCATTCGGGGTATTATGACATTGGTATACTTCCTGATGCACTCACTTCGTTCGAGACATCGGAAGTGGGGGACTTGTGTTGGGATATTGGCCTAGAGGCCCAATACCTAGTTCGGGAAGGCCCAAGGTGTCCGGCCCAAGTAACAGGCCCAACACTCTATGATGAAAAGATCCAGTGAAGAGACATACCGAACGGGGTTCGGCCCAAATAAAGGTTGGCCCAATAAGAAGACATACCGAACGAGGTTCGGGCTATATATCATACTTGGGCCAATTTGACAGCATCTTCAGTATGGACCAACATCCCGTTCGAGCAACGGCCAACCAGCAAGTGGCCAGGTGCAGTTAATGCCAGACTATGACATCAGCAAGTGGAAGCATGGATGACCAAGTCGGTGGAACAACGGCCAATCAGCAAGAGGCAGCCCATGCTCTCCATTAGTATAAATAGAAGGTTTCAAGTCATTGTAAGGGTTAGCATTTCAATACTCAAGCTCTAGAATAGCATCATTTGCTCTTATTTCTTGTATTAAAGCATAGTTTCCGACTTACCGATCGGGAAATCCCTTGTAATCAGATTGGTTAATTAATACAAGTGAGCTTTCGAGTTTTAGTTAGTTCAGATCTTATATTTTCTTTTACGCTTTGATTCTGGGCCATTCCTGATATATCCAAAGTTAGTGTTGGGCTTTCGGATCTACGGGACTTACCCTCAACACTAACATTCCAACTAGTTTTTCAATACTAGTCAAGTAATCTTAGAACAACCAAGTTCTTAATTCATAGTCATATTGCTCATCTCAATTGATTTTCCAATCCAAATATGATTTAACCCTAATATCAAAAATATCACTTTTATCCATTCATGATTTCTTTACATGAAGTAAAAGTATATTTTATCACAATATTTCACAATTAATTTCATTATCATGGTTTCATATTCATAATACACAATCATACACAATCTCTTCTAAATTTGTATATCATGCTTCATTTACTCACATGCAATGGTATTTTCATTTAGGCATTATTAATCATTAATAATCCATGAAAATCACATTTAATACTTTAGGTAATCTTATAAAATTAACTCACTAATTATAAGCAATATAGTCGGTCATCCTCACCTCGGATGAGCTTTAAGAAGTTCTACCCTTCTCGGTTGAACTCCGGCAAACTCCGGCGAAACTCCAGCGACAATTAGGAACACCTTAGTCAAGCTCCTAACAAGGTTTTATCATCACAAAACCCATATCAACACAAATAACTCCTAAAAGGTTATTTTCCGGCGAACCGGACACTATGGCTTCTAAGTCCGTTCTTGGACCTAGAACTACCTTCCAACCCCTCATTCTACACTTCTAAACATGTAGAACAATCCTAGGGGTCCTCAATATGATATATAAGTCATATGAAGAATAAAAAGTAATGGAAAAGTCATTATAAGGTCATTACCTTAATCTTTCACACTTTTCCCCAGCTTTTTCCTTCTTAAATCTTCCTCCTTGGACCTCTATTGCATGAGCTCGAATTTGAAGCTATGGAGGAGGATATTTTGAGCTTCTCTCTCACTTCTTGGATGGCTGGGTCGAGCTAGGTGATTGGAGGGGAGAGGAGATGCTCACTTTTGTCTCAAATGACAAATGAGTGACGGTGGGGGATCCTCCATGTTACTTTTGATGCCAAATGCATCTCCTCCATATTTCCTTATTCAACCCAGCCTCCTCACATTAATTTGAGCACACAAAAACGTGGGGTGGCCGACACTCATGTGGTTGGTCACCCCTTTGTGTCCCAATCTGTACAATCGATCCCGAAAGTTGTATTTTTCGGACTGTTTTAATTATATTTTATTTTATCGAGTCAACTAAAATATAACACATGTTCCAAATCATTAAAGGCCTTTAGAATGGATGTACATTCCCCAACTTGTATTTAGAAGTCTCCGAAATTCATTTTGGGCTGTTATCCGATAAATTACCAATACCGGTAATTGGGTCTCATTTGACCAACAGGTCAACTCTATGCCTTTTCTATGACCCAACTAAAATATCCACCACCATATACATCATATCTAAGTCAAGATGAATATAATATGTTGTCCTGGAATTATCGGGTGGTCCCCATTCCCGGTGCGGGCCCCGCGTGCGATTCACTATTCACGCAAAAGAAATAACAAAAATTTACAACTTCGCAAATTAATAACTCATTCTTCAAGGTTTATTACACGATTTCATGAAAAGTAAAATATGTTTGGGGACGGTGTTACACTAAGTCTCGACCTTCGACGTTTGATGAAGGTCTGTTTCATGCCGGGAAGAAGCCCGGAGCTTCTCCATCTAGTGTTGGGGAAAAGAGAGAAGCTTCCCTGCTTTGCGAAGAATGACTTTCCAAGAAGAACAAATGTATTCAATTAATATATGGTTAATCTGTAACTCACATCAAATTCTACACGAGTTAGGAGTGAAATCAAAAACATTTGTGAATATATGGTTAATCTGTAACTTTTAATTAATGCATTGTAAATGAAGTTGGAACAATAGCTTTATAGCTCCGATCTATCTTTCCAACGAGATATAATACGCTCCAAACGGATAAACACACAGCAAGATATGAGTGTCACAAATACTTAGCCTTAGCTCTATGATTTAGCGTTTTCAGCGAAAATAGAGCACTTTTAGCGTACATACAGTGTATTTTTGTAATTAGGCAATCATCCTTGATATTTTTAAACCAGCGTCTGAAGACAAGCTTTAGAACTTGGTAAGATCTTTCCAACGAAATATTAAACACTTTCAACGGCACAAAATAGAGCAAGATATGATCGCATCAAATTCATTTCCTCGTAGGTATGGCTGGTCGGAGAAGCACCCTTGATTCCCTTCCCTGACCTTCGTTTCCTCATAGGTATGGTAGGTCGGATAAGTGCACTTGCTTCCCTGCCCTGATGTTGGGGGGAAGCACGCAGCTTCTCTACCTGATGCTGGGGGGAAGCATGCAACTTCCCTGCGTAATGTCAGGGAGATTCCTAAAGCTTCTCTGCCTGATGCTGGGGAGAAGCACTCACCTTCCCTACTCCACGAAGAATAATTTGTCGAGAACAGTAAGGTCATGAACCTAAAAATGAGTAGACGTGACCAGACCAATAGAAGTCTGGCTCGCCCCGCATCCCATCCAAAGCATGTAAGATATCTGCAAAGATTTGTCATTTGCTAAAGGAGTGGTTGAGATCAGGTTTGCGATGAAAAAATAATCGTAATCCGGGAGGACGGTGGGCGAGCCGGATCATGGAATCATGATGACAACGTTAAGTCCTTTTATGATGAACAAAGCAACGGTCATCACCCAAGTGAAGGAGGATCTGACCGGTCTTGAAATGGGAATGATGGTGTTGTTTGTCAAACTTGAGGTTTGACACATGCCTACAAGATGATATGCATAACAAAGCCTGAGATTAAACTCTCGATGTCATTTGACCTTCAAGCTTCCCTAATTAGGATGTACGTTTCCAGATTAAGAGTGGTGCTTGGAGGACTCCTTGAGGCAGGGCAAGAGAGCGATGTTCAGGCAACTCATTCCTTGTGGTTTGTGGAGTCAATGAGAGAGTTCGGCTGCAACTCTGAGTCAGTGGTCGAAGGGTTGCATGATCTTGTTCGGGTGACGGGGAGCCCAAAGTGGCCTGACCTCCTGCGATTTGAGGATGGTCAGAATGATAGGCCGTCTCGACGCTCTCCAATCCCTTGAGAAGTTTGGTTCGTCCGGGATCATGTTCGACCCTGATGAGTTGAAGAAGGTGGGTGACGACGACAACCTCGTGACTTGATCTCTAAGACACTTCCCGGAGGTTCCTGATGATCTAGATGGAGTCACTCACGAGCCTGATTTGGGACTGTTTTCCAAGTTGTCACAGAAAAGAAAGGCTGGTTGCAAGGTATATCATGTATAGTCCGATCTGAAATAAAGCAAAGGAAGTCTTATCACTAAAGAGTACCACCACAGCCGCCAGGCGGAGGTTCCTGATGATCTAATTAAGTAATGAGGCTAGTTGCAAAGGAAGGCTATTCTCACAGATATTCTACCTCGATATTGCAAGGTCTGTACCCCTTTAGCAAAGATGCTTCCAGGACTTCGAGTAACAGCTCCACGTTGCAAGGTCTTTACCCCTTCAGCAACGGTGCTTCCTTCCTTCTTGAGACGAGTGTTGCCGGGAGGGCCTCCTTCTGGTTGCCTCTGCGTTGCAAGGTTTGTACCCCTTTATAAACGATGCTTCCAGGACTTTGAGTAACAGCTCCGCGTTGCAAGGTTTGTACCCCTTTAGCAACAGTGCTTCCTTCCTTCCCAGGATGAGGGTTGCTGGGAGGGCCTCCTTCCTGGTTGTCGCTGCGTTGTAAGGTTTGTACCCCTTTAGCAACAGTGCTTCCTTCTGTTAGTGCCCAATTTTGATAGATTTTGATGATGCCACTATACTTTTCATGTGTACATCGTGTCTTATAAAATAGCATTTAAATCTGAGTGACAAAAATAAATGTACAATTTTTGAGACTAGAAATATTACCGGAAAAGTAAAAATGCAATAAGGTAATTTTTATTAACCTTAATAGGATATTTAAGATCCTACCGGCATATATTATTTAGCTCAAAGATTAATTAAATGTCACATGTTCTGATGAAAAGAAGCTCGAAAACATATACATTGAATGTATATAATTGAAGACAAAATTGACTAGCATTGAATGCAAAATTCGTACAGGGGCCCTGAGCATTGAAGACACACATCTGGGATTATTCTGAAGAGATGTTCCAGCGGCTGAGCAAGATTATTAAAGACAAGTGAATCACCGCATTAATAGCTCCAGCACATGAAGACGAATGTACAAGTCGTCCGTGTCAACCATCAACGAACAGGATTAATCCATCCTAACCAACGGATGAGATTAAACAACTGGAGAAGCCTATAAATATAGGCTGAAACGAAAGTTTCAAACTAAGCCTGAGCATCCTAAGTAGAGAGATATTTCTTTGAGCATTCACGAAATATCTAACAAAAGAAGAAGTGCTATTCTATCCACGACTCTCTACTTAGACTCTTGCTTCACTAAACTTCTTAGTATCAAGTGTTCATTGTTAAATCCTAGAAATTTAGTTCCTAGTTGGTGGTTAGAACTTTCTTGTAAACCCATCAGATATTGTTGTAAACACTTCAGGAGGACAGTTGTTCCCGACCTGGGTGTGATTAGATAGGTCAGGAGTACCTTTTGATCCCCACTGGATCAATTGAGAAAAACCTAAAGGATTGAGTAGTTTGGAGTGGTGTTGTACTCCTCGTGAAACACCTTCAATCTAGGCCAGAGTTATCAAGGCTAGATTGGCACTAACTGTATTGGGCTTAATACATTTGTGAAATCCATTTGAAATAGGATGGGACTGGATGTAGGAGGATTACACCACCTCTGAACTAGGATATATTGTATGTTGATTCATTTTCAGTCAACAAAGCACACACTGAACACTTCTCATAAAAGATTGTAGTTTGCCAGCAGCATCCTAAGCAGTAGTCTTAATTGACTCTACTTCTTATCCTACTGCTTAATAACTCACTTTCTTTGAGATACAAGAGATTCACAATATCACAACTATAAGGTCTGTTCCATTAGATTTCAGGAAATCCCACTTAAGGCATAGCAGTTGCCTTAGCAGTCCCCTGGTGACTACCCAACTGCTAAACCCATTGCTCACACAAAAGTGTTTCCTTTGAACATCTCCACTTCACCAGACCTTCACAACTCTATCTCCAAGAAGTCTGTTCAAACTAATCACTGTAATTCAAAGTGATAACCCAGCAGTTGCCTCAGCAGTTCCCTCAATATCACACAACTGTTGAGACCACTGCTCCAGTAAAACTCCCATTCACTTGGACTAATGCACATCTTCAGAAAGCCCACATCATCCTGAGCAACACCACATAATCAATCTTCCCATACCTTCAATTTTACTTAAGCAGGTGCCTCAGCAGTTCCCTGGTTACCACCCAACTGCTGAGACCACTGGTCTCATTAAGATTGAGTATCAATATACCTTGTCATATCATCAGAAAGCTCTTCCCACTCTGAGAAAGATTCTGAGTGCACTGTCATCATACACTGAGTATTTCGCTAGCAGTTGCCTCAACAGTTCCCTGCTTTCTAGCCAACTGCCAAGTCAACTGCTCACCTTATAAAGCCCAAAGTTCATCCATCAAAGAAAGTGTTATACACTATTTATCTAAGAGGTTAAAGACTTCCGCTGTGCATCTATAAATCTCGGAAAAGTTTTGAAGTTGAAAAGGCTTTAAAAGTCTATTCACCCCCGCTCTAGACTTTTACCTCTATCCGGGACCATCAAGTGGTATCAGGGCGGAGTGTTCCTAGAGTCAGTTTCTGAATAATTTGAACTAAAGATCCCAAACCACTATTCTTCCCAAACACTTTCTAAGAATGGACATGTAGCATACAAAGAATCTATTGTTCAATCAGAACAAATCTGATGACTGGATAATCAAGGAAATCTGGGATGAGCTCACAATGACCCAATTAGAAGATGATCAAAGCAGTACAAGTGATGAAGGAAGCTCATCAGAAAATAAGAAAGAGGCCCTTATTTGCCTCTTTGGAATGCACCGAGCTGATAGCTCCTTCCACAACCGTCCCATGGCCAGATTGAATGAAAATGACAATGATGAGGTATTATCCTGTTCCTCAAGTAGCTCATATGATTCTAGCAGTTCTAGTGTTGATATGGAAGCTCTACTCCATCAACTTGAAAATTTTCAAAAAGATCACCTTCTTTTAATGAACGAGAATTGTAGGCTTCAAGAAAATCTGATTATAGCCCAAGCTCAAATGGGTGAAGTAATTAAAATGAAAAATCTTCTTGAAGTCGAAAACATCAGTTTAAAAGAAAGGTTGAGCTCCCTCACTACCCCTATTATTGAGGAAGTTCAAAACTCGAACAACACAGGATCAGGATACACACATTTATCCCAATCATTGAAAGACTCTCCCAAATGCTCTCCTATCAGTCTATCACAAAACCCACCACAGATCTACAAGAAACAAGAAAACCAAACCAACAAAATTCCCACTCCCAAACTCTGTCAAATAAAAGGAACAAGTCATCTTCCAGACCAAAATCCAAATTTCCCTACAATTCCATCTTCCAAAACAACCAACCAATCAAAAGGACCAACTGCATTCCAAAGAAAAAGCTGATCCCTACAATTACACATATTCCTCCCCCTATAAGGAATAATGTTCATAAACATATAGCCAATCCTCAGAATGGCTATAGATCCATCAGCTTAGATCCAAATGGTTCTAAATTGGTATGAATGCCCAAACGCATTCAAGGGAAGATGCCCACCAACTTGTGGGCTGCTACTCAAAACTGACAAAGATGGGAAGGTGCTGGAGCAGCCAACTTACAAAAATAAATATTCAAGCTGCTCCATGCACATGACAGGCAGCAGGTGGCTACTGTCAATATTATAGATCTGGAGAAGGACCCAAAGCAACCCTTGGGAATGCAAAAAAAAGGAGAATCTAAAGGAGCTGGAAAATCCAATCAAATGCAGTCCTTCAATCCAAAACATATCATATGGGATTGAAGTTCAAGCTCATAAAGCACAAGCCAGCTCCGCGATAACATTCACAATGAGACACTCTTCATGGACATCTGCTTGATCAGATATGTCCAAAGCAACGAAATTGTGCTAACTGGTAGAAGAAAGAACGATACTGGGAAGGATCCAAGCTGCATTCCCAGCAAAAATCCACAAAAAGACTGGAGTATGGAAGCAGCAGTTGATTCAAATGGCAGCCCACTGCCAGCAGTGAATCCAAATGACAGCCCACTGCAAATCAGTTAACTCAAATAGGCAGCCAACTGCCAGCAGGTGACTCAAAGAACAGACCACTGCTAGCAGGTGACTCAAATGAAAGATCACTGTCAGCAGTTGACTCAAAATATACGACACTACGAGCTGCTGACTCATTCTAAAATCAACTCCTCAAGACGCTCCAGCTGAATTAAGCACAAGGCTTAATAATCCCAATCCTCTTACTCTACCAGAAAACAGTAAAGAAAAAGAGGAGGATGAGCAGGTAACTCAATTCATTCAAACATCTGACACAAGATGATTCAACCAGCATCCTCCTCATCAAAATATTGATCCAAAGGGTTCATACAAGATCATCAATCCAGAAAGAAGCAATATTTGGTTCTTCTCTCAAACAGAACCCAAAAGGACTGAAGAAGCCCTACAAACATCTGACTGGATACAAGCAAATTCAAAAGGAACAATCCCTGAAGCTTGTATACAGACTCTATCATCAACATATGATAGGAACAAAAAGGGTGACTAAGGAAGGCATCATTGTTAAGAAGAAAGCAAAATTAGTGGACAAATGGTACTACAAAGAAGAAGGAGTAGATTTTGATGAAGCCCTTGCCACAGTTGCACATTTGAAACTATAAAGATATTCTTAGCATATGCTGCCCATAAGCAACTCACAGTCTATCAAATGGATGTGAAGAATGCCTTCCTAACAACTATCTACTAGAAAAGAAGGTCTACGTGGAGCAGCCTCTTGAATCTAAATTCAATAGAGAGGAAGATCAGGTGTTCAATTAAAGAAAGCGCTCTATGGAATCAATCAAACTCCAAGAGCATGGTATGATTCACTCTCTAAGCATTTAGTGAAATATGGGTTCATCAAAGGCAAATAGACAAGACACTATTGAAGAAGGTCCCCACACACTCCTTTAATCTTTCAACTCTCAAGCCTATTTTGAAGAGAGCCTAAAAGGGGAGTTGAACTATTTATTGGGACTACAAATGGAACATAACTCCACAATGTTCCCACATCAACCAAGCCATTGAATGAAGCTAGATTCAAACATCTTGACAAGAGCTTGGAATGATGATCAAAGCAGGAATACCCATGCACCTATCCAGGGGGAACTTGATTCCAAAAACAAGGGGGAATTCCTAGCCACCTGCTGAGGGGGAACTCTCAGGGGTAGCCACCTGCCAAAGGTAAGCTATCCAGAATCAAACAAGAAATGAAGCATCAAGATCCAAGAAAGTCTATCTCAGACTTTCAATAAAGAAGAAATCAATAACCAAACAGTGAGCACAGCAGGTGACTGAATTTCAGCAGCACTAGGCTCAGCAGGTGCCTAATAAAGAAGCCCACTGCTACAACCTCTTGATACTTGCAATAACTCAGCAGGGTAACTATCAAACGAGCTCACAAGATGATTGAGCTACAAAGAAATGATTGCCGAAATACTACTTATTCTTCCAGGAGTATTTTATGCTTCACTTGCAAACTAGTTAACTCCAATTGATAAAGTCCAGAAACCAGATGACTTGACTAACTATGAGGATCAGGTGGGGTTTGTTCAATAAAAACAAATCAATATGGCAGAGACCGGTCAACGTTCTGGATAACAGAAGGAGATGTCCAAAAGGAGAATTAGCTATGATTCACGAGAAACTCTAGAAAGAAGAAAAGAAGTCAAAATTCACAAAATTGGCTCAGCCGTTGACTGCATCCTAGCAAGCAGTGGGCTCAGCAAGCGACTGGCTACTAGCCCACTGCTACTTGTATAATGGAAGGAAATGCACACTTTCTCAAAAAGGAGGAAAAAGACTACAAAGAGAAGGAAGGCAAATGGAGGTAAAAACACTGGTTCAAGATTTCACGCAGGTGACTGCCAGCAGGTGACTGCCAGCAGGTGACTGCCACCAGGTGACTGCCTCAGGAGCAGAGCACTGCTTCAGACCAACAGTTGGCTCAATTTCTGACAAATATACATGGAATCTCAGCACATGACTTATATCATCTTGATCACCTCATATCAAGGATTCCTAAAAGGTACCTCTTATTCTCAGAAATTATCAAAGATGCACTCAAAAATGAGCCCCCTGCTACCAGTGTGAACACAGTTAATGCTGAAAAGCCCAGCCGTATTCTCCAACGGCTATATCCAACGGCTAGTTTCCGATAGCCTATATATACTCCCTCCGTACAAATCCTTCACACTTTCACTTTGCAATCTCTTTCTTATCAATTCTAAAGCTCTCAACTCTCTCTTAATACTCTCAAAAGCCTTCTTCCGCACTACCTTTAATTCCTCACATACACTCAATCTCCATACACAAATGGCCTCACTCATCAAAATTTCCAAATCTATTTTTACTGGCTCCATCCTAAACACTCCAAAAGCACTTGAGAGAGCAAACAACACTGATCTTATGAGGGAGCTTGATGTGAGTTTTCTCGCACTTTAAAAGATTGTAGAATAGCGGTGAAAGTACGAGTATTGTCTCCACAGGGACGGACAAAAGGGAATCAAGGATTAATTAAATTCAGCGATTAAAAAGAAATAAAATAAAATAAATTGGTCGTGCGAGATTGGTTGGTTGAATTAAAATTAAACTAATGCGAATAAACGATTAAAATAAAAGATTGGGTTCTCTCTAATTAACGACGAAGGGAGCAGGGATTGATTCCGGGGTAATCAGATTTCTGGCAGATCAGGCCTAATTACATGAAATTAATTTAATTGAGCCTAGCTAATCAATACTAAGTTCTTACCGCTCTAGCGGCATAGAGTACAATAATGTAGGGGACCAGGCAGATCTCTCATGCGACAAGATTCTAAATTATTGCCAAAATGAGCGAGCTTACGGCCCCTTAATCGCTACTAATCTCTAAGCCAACGATTAAGTGTGTGTGAATGTGTCCTAGAATAAACTAGATCTCTCTTAATTTATTCTATGTGCAATTGTAATTCTAGCCGCGGTTCCAGGTTACAAAAGATATCAGTTAAATTATTCAAACACAAATTAAACGGCATTCATGCAATTAAATCGAAAAGAATCTAGCCATCAATCATGATTAACCCCTTCATCGATCCCAAATCCCTAATTAAACTACTCACAATTCATAATTGAAGAATCAACAGAATTGGGAAGAATAGAATAAATTGTCATTAATTAAAAAGATGAACTTACAAATAATCCCAGGGTCTTGGAAGAAAATAGCATAAAAACAGTGTTAAATTCGTTCCTAGGCCTCTCCGTAATGTTCGTCCCCCCTAAAAAGGGTTAGGGAGGCCTTATTTATAGAAAAGAGGGGAAAAACACAATTCTGGTCGATGTGGGAAATTTCTGCGCGTAACTCGGGGCTACGCACGATCGTGCATCCCTGGCTACGCACGATCGTGCGTAGCAGGCAGTAGCTCCTCCACGGTTTTGGCTCTTACGCACGATCGTGCGTCCGTGTTCTTCAGTCTTTCCTCTAGTCCGAATTTGACAAAACTTCTTTCATTAAAGTTTTAGATAATGAAGTCATCTATCCACCTCAACTTGCCGAATGTGATTTGAATCATCCAATCAAGAGATATGATCAAAACGGTGGAAGGTATCATTCTGAAATCGCAGCAGAGATCATCTGACTTCGTCATCGGTTTTCACCTTCTTGCACTCCTATTCTCGTAATGGTGTCTTCATATGATTTGTAGCCCTTGAAGTTGTCTTTCATATAGAACTTGAATCATGTCCATTAGTTGTTTCTACAAAGAGATAGTTTTGAATGATTGACAGAAGGTCATCCTGATCGTCGTTTTCAAGCTTCATTCATCTTCTTTTGATCCCGAAGCCAATCCTAGAGCTCTTTTGTCATCAAATCTTCATCGTAAACCTCGCGCTGACCTTCATAGCTCTCGAATAAATCTCAAATGATTCTCAATTCATCCCGATTTCTCCTCAAGCGCCAGTGCCGAACTCTAAAATCCTGATTTTGACTCCAAATGATACAAAATTGAGCTAAAATTGAGACTTGTAACACCTTAAAGCTAGGGAAAACCATCAAACCTGATCCCAACACGCATCAAATGCATGTCTAAATACGGACTTATCAGATTCCCCCACACTTAAGCTTTTGCTTGTCCTCAAGCAAACTAAACAATGAGGCTTACGATAATCACCACACGGAATCAAAACAATTAGCATGAACATGTAGTTAAAGAGGTATTCACAGAATAGACAAACTAAACCAAGAAAATTCTTCCCTAAACTACATCTTTGTACTCTAGCTAAAGTATTTGACAAAGTTATTCACAACATCCTTAAAGTAATGACAGCATACACAAATAAACTAGCTATTGATCGATCAGAAGGACTTGTGAAGGTAATGGTGAATGGTGATATGCAGCCCCTTTCTTTTGAGATATTGGAATATTCTAACAAAGACTCAATGCATTCAGGAACTTCAGGGCTATTCATAGCATCAAGGAACTCAGAAGGACACAATTTTAGGAACAATCATCTAAACCTATGCAAAGAGCAGGCATGGTGTACAACTAAGCTGAACCGCCGCGGCACATTGGTGCTTTGACGTATACTTGAAGTACGCGGAGGACTAAAGCTAATTTTGCCAAAGCCTCCAAGTTCATTAAATAAGTTTAGTTTTCCTTGTCATGTTGGCACGAGAACGCCATTTCTTTCGAAAGATACCCAAGTCTCATCTTATTGTGCGAACACTTACGCTTTTTGACCGGGGCTCCCATTCTCTTTTTTGCAAGGTAAGAGGTCTAGCTATATTAATTTTCACACTTCGGATTCTCACTAGACATTATCCCATTCTAATCTCGGTCTGACCAAGGAAAAAATAGCAATTAAAGTTCATTAATTCAAAGTGAATCCATGCCTACAATGCAATCCTCGAAAGTATCAAATTCCTAAAAAGTGACTGCTCTTACCCCATTTGGGGCATAGGAGTAGTGCCAAAAATGGCTCCTACACAAATTCCCTAAACTTAACAAATTAATCCCCTAGTTCCCTAAATGCCAAGGCTAAGTCAGAAATATTCACGGGTAAGGAACACAGGCCATTTGGTTATGGAGCTCAATTGATTGGGTATGGAACAAAATGGTCAAGCTCAAAGTGGCTTTTCCTAAAGGACTTTTTCAGGTGGGTTGGAAGATATAATTATTTAAATCGGAGACTAATGCCTTCATCCTTTCAACAACTAGATCACAGTGCAAGCAATTTAAGTCTAAACACTTCAAAGATGTTCTAAAAGCATAGTCAAAATGCTAGCCAGCTCACAAAAACACAGTTTAAAGAAAAAATTTCAAAAATTTTGACATGAATTTCCTATGAATATACAACTAACACCTGCGCATGCTAACTCTAGTAATCCCATGTGACAACTACTGCCCAAATGCCCAATTCACTCTCCCACACTTAAACTTTGGCATCGCCCTCGATGACCAAATATGCACTATGCACAAGGGGGTAAAGAG
This sequence comes from Cuscuta europaea, assembly GCA_945859875.1. NCBI lineage: Eukaryota > Viridiplantae > Streptophyta > Magnoliopsida > Solanales > Convolvulaceae > Cuscuta > Cuscuta europaea. Next base: position 2,959,046 of record CAMAPE010000013.1, read on the forward strand.
GAAAGGGTCACGCGTGCTCAATCTCAACTCAAGTCAACATTACACAGGCGATTAAAAGAGTTGCAGAAACTTCCCTAAGGCACTGGTTGGTGCAGAACTGAATTGAGTCAAGTGATCCTTGGCACATCATCCCCAAAGCAAGACTCTGAGCTGCAAAACAAACATAAAAACACAACAACACACAAAAACAAAGAAACATGCAAAAACAAAAGTGCAGAAATAAGCTTGGGTTGCCTCCCAAGAAGCGCTATTTTTAACGTCATTTTCCCGACGCAACTACCCCATAGGCTCTCAAATAGCAAAGACTCCAGTGGTGCACTAATAATCAACTTCTCCAGCTTCCTCTCAACAAATGCCATTAGGTGGCGCAGATCCTTAAACTCTTGGATCCACGAAGGAATCACATGGTCTTCAAAAACCGTATCAGCACAGAACTGAAGGATCAACCTCACATCCTCCTTGAATGGACATATGGCATGAGTCAAAACTTTGATTACTCCAGGCATCAGTGGAAGATCAAAAGATATTTCGAAGCAAGGATCTGAAGCAACATCAAACTCGAACTGCAACATGGAAAATTATTTTTCTGCCTCACAAATATATTGAATATTCACAACCTCTCTTTTGGACTCATTACCACTCCCCATGAAGGCATCCCAACTCTCGGTAACATCGTTCTCATGAATGTCTTCTTGGATGATTTTTTCACTCTCCACACAAAAAGGAATATCATCATCAAAGAGTGAATCAAAAAAATCCAAATCTGGACTAACGTACGAGGAGTAATCTTGTATGTGGAGCGGGACTTCTTCGTCATGGATATCATCTACCTTGCTATCACTCTCTTGGAACTCGTAATTATCTTTTCCCAATTCATCTTCAATACCCAAACCTACCTCAGTAGCATCATCATCATGACTGATCTTCTCCTTGCCCTCCTCAGTTGTTGAGACTAATGGTAAGTCAAACAGCTGGTGAGTTTCTGTATGGAAATCACAGTGATTTGTGACTTCATCCGTTACATCTTGTGTCGTTACAAACATTTTCATGTATTCTTCGAAAAACAACTTGACACTATTATCTTCTTCTTCATCTTCAAACATAGGTGAGTCTTCAAAATCATCAGGAAGTGTATCATCCATCATATTCCCACCATCATTGTCTGACTCACTCACGTGATCATCCCTATTGGTCTCCTCGGATTGGTCTTCTACCAGATGGCTCCTTATGGTATTTATATCCTTCATCATGGCAGAAGTGCTCTGCATTATGGCTGAAGTGCTCTCCGTTATGGCTGAAGTGCTCTCCCTCATCATCTCTGTGTACTCAGACAGAATCTCTGAAAGTGTCTTCTTAAATTGATTATGTGGCTCATTATTCGGAAAAGATGTAGGAATGGCTGAAACATTTGTGTCTGTAAGTTGTGGGGAGGACAAAGTGGGGTATGCAGTTGCCCAGTAAGGATGGTCATATGGAGATTTAACGGGGCAAAAAGATATATGGTGGCATCCTCCACAGAAGGGACAAATATTATTCTTAGGCAGACAAGGTTGCGTGGTTGGAGGGTATGAATAAGAGAACTGATAATTTTGTGGTGTAGGAGAGTAATTTTGATGAGGTGTAATATTGAGGAGGAGGAGGAGGAGGAATGTAAGGAGAGTATTGTGTAAATGGTGAATATTCCATGGAGGTTTGAGGGTAAGGTGTGATACCTTGAAAATTTGAAATAAAAATAAATAAATAAATAAATCAGATAAGTTATATCTGATAAATCAAATGAAAGTAATATAAACATATTTTGTATTATACTTGGTGTATAAAAATATATGCATGCTACATGCAATAAAATTAAACACTTATGTGGCATCGAAAAAATAAAATAAAACTAAAATAGAAATAAATCAGATAAAATATAGATGACGGAATAAATAAATAAATAAATAAAAATAGTAAGAATATTAAAATTTACTAATAATAGCATCAAACTAATAAATGAAAATATCAGATCATAAAACAATGACACATGCTAGGATCACCTACCAAATAATGTATATACATTATATACATATTTTTACATATATAATTATATATATTTATATGTAAAAATTAAAATAAAATAAAATAAAATAAAATAAAATTAAACATCAGCATAAATGGGAATCAAATCATTAATCAATACACATGCCATGTTCATCAACTACCAACCTATCATATACATTATCATTATTATTATTATTATTATTATTATTATTATTATTATTATTATTATTATTATTATTATTCATACAATTATCAAATAAATAAAATAAACCATAAGGACCATCTAGACCTATAAACACCCTCTTAGCCATCCCAAACACTGCAAATCGAAGAGATAGAAGCTATATATATATACAAATACATATATATATACATAATCTCGCCGGAAAATTTATATCCATATTATTTTACGTATCAAACTTCGTAAAAATGATAGAGGAGGGTCGTGAGAGGTCTAGGAATACTTCCCAATAAATTCCAGACCGATTCGTAGTCACCGGAGTTGCTTAGACGTCGCCGGAGTGTCAAGCCGTGCAAACGGGTCTTCAGCAAAAGCAGACATTTGGCCGTAGATAGGGGTGGAGGAGCTTCGTCTCGCCGTCAGGATCATTTTTCAACTTGAATCGTCGAAATCCGTTACTTGTAAGTCAAGTTATAGCTCGCCGAAGTTTCCTTAATTTTCCGGTCGCCGGAAAAACGACCTGGAGAAGAATGGGGAGGAAGACAACCCAGTCTTCTTGGGCCGGGTCAGTTTAATGGGCCAGTTCGGCCCATTTTCAATAAAAATTAAAAATAAAATAGTAAATGAAATAAATAAAATCTGGAAAACTATAAATTAAATACCTAGTATAAATATACATATTCGGACCAACCAGAATTGAAAATTAATATTTTTAAATATTTTTAATTGATTTAATTGTAATTGGGCCAATTTGTACATATTTAGTAAATAATTAACTAAACGACGAAATAAATTATGAAATAATTATTGGAGTAAATTAGATTAAATATATGACTATTTAGGACATGTGGGACCATTTATAATTAATAAAAATTATGAGTAGTATATTTAATTGTAATTAAACCGGTTAATAGATATATGAAATTAAATGAATAAATAAGGGAAATAATTCTAAAATAAATATCTGGACAACCTAGGTCAAATATAGACCCAAAATATAGTTATGGACGGTTATAATTTTATAAAGTCATTTCTTAAGCTATTTAATTTAATTAGGCCATATAAAACTAGTTAAGTAATTAAATAAGAAAATTTGAATAATAATGGTGAAATAAATAAAATCACTAAGATTGAAAATAATATTCTGGACTAAAATGATGTTTGGAATAAAATAAGGAAAAGAAAATAAAGTTGGGATAGCTAGCGTAAATGAATGACTATATTTGGACTTAATAAATAAATTAATGAATTAGTGGGCTAATTAAATTAGTTTGATTAAATTAATAATTATTATCCTTGATTATTATTGATTTGGACTCCTTATAAATTATTAAACTATTTGAACTCATAAAACTTAGTTGATTAATATAAACAAATTAATTAAGTAATGTGTACTTAATAATTAAGTTAATTGACTTCATTGGACTAGTTTAACTAAATCAATTAGTTTAATGGATAAATTAGTTAAATTATGGACGTAGTAATAATTTTGGACTTTATATTAAAAATAGAAAATTAAAACGGAATTAGAATTTGATTATTGGCCTTAATTGAATTAGATTAATGTATTTAGCTATATTGATATAATTAAACTTATTTATTTGATTTAGTTAGTTCAATTAAATTAGTGAATCAAATAAAGCAAACTGGAGGATTGAATTAATTAATTTAATTGGGTTAGTTAGTATAAAAAACTATTGAACTAATTAAAGTTGTTATTGAGATTAGATTATAATTAATGATTATTATTTCAAATTATTGCTTACGTCAAATTATTATTAAAAGTTTTATTAAATAAATTATATAAATTATGTAAACTGAATTTTGAACTAAATTGATTATTTAAATTTGAAATAACTAAATTATTATGTAGTTAATATAATTAGACTAGTTAACTAATTAATCAAATAAATTAAAGTAAATTATGGAGGGATTAGTATGATTAAAGAAAATAATAAGGTTGGACTGAAAATTAACATTTAGATAAGATTTATTGATCTAACTTAAAAGTTGTATTTAAAGAAGGAATAATGAAGTTAAAATAACTAAAGGTTGAATAGATAGGAAATAACAAAAATAATAGAATAGTTATTGATTTAGAATTTTGATATATATTAGAAGGAGAATTCAATTGAAGACCAAGCTAGAGATTTTATTAAGAGGATTATCGCAATTTAAGGTAAGTTCTACGTCAACCAAAAATGTTTTATCTCGTATTTATATGTATGCAATATTTGAACTATGTGAACTATTTATGAATTGGAAACTATTTGTTTGACATGGAATGAATATTTTGAATGTATGGATATTGGTGGATTATTATTTATTATGGATTATTAAATGTATATTCTTTTTATTAAAGAATATTGGTGGATTGATATTTATTACAAAGTATATTTTTGGAAAGTGTGACAAGAATGACTTTGGGAGAAACTTAAAGTTTTTCATAATATACTTTTACGTCTCGAGAGAAACACGAGGCGTGGGTGATTAGGACTACTACTACTTTTGGTGAAATTTATTTGGGTCGGTAACCAGTCTGGCAATGAAATGCTCCGGTAGACATCCCGGGCTTTTATTTGAGGATCAAAGGTCCTTTGGTGGTCCTAGTAGTAGTTACCTAATTTACCCCTGGACAATGTCCCTTGTGAGTAGGTGGTAGAAAACATCCTGCCTACTTGGATTTCTTACTACTCGGAAGGTTTGGAATCCCTTTTAGAGGGTGTGCACACTTAACGTAGAAATTCAGCTTCCAAATTGGTGGTCGGTGGGAGCCAGAATTCCGGGATGAGTCGTAAATAACAACGACTCGTTGGGTTCGAGGAATCTTGAGTTTCACCCACTCTTAAAAGAAATCTAAAGTATTACTGTTGGAGGAATTGAGCTATGACATTATCTATTGAAGAAATTATTTTGAGACATGAAGTTATTTTGGAGATATGAGAGGGTATTTTCTATATATATACCTATACCAAACCTATTTTCCAAATTATATTATTTTACGGGTTCGGGTGGAATCTTACTTAGCTCTCAAGCTAATTTTTGTCTCTTTTGTCTTCTTCTCTTTGCTCTAATGTACAGATGATTATGATTATGAAGATTGATGTACTTGCTGCCCGAGTGTTCCGCTAGTTGCACACGCTTGATTAATTATCGTTGTTTAAATTTGTAATTCATAAACTTTGTCCTAAGACCCATTTCATTGTTATTTGAACTTATGGTGGATAGCTTGTGCACTCAATCATGTATAGGTTGAGTGTGGCGGTGATGCACCTGTTTTTCTCTTAAAGACTTCCGCTGTATTCTAAATATGTTTAATAATAAAGATGGTTTCATTTAAAAATGTGATTTTATTTGGGTGGGAAAAATGGGGGTGTTACAAGTTGGTATCAGAGACCTTAGGTTCTCCGAAGGGATTAGAACACGAGGTAATAGGTCGTAGGGAGAAGTTCTGTCACCAAGACGATAACAGTCTAAGCTAGTTGGTTCTTAATTGAGCCTTGCGCTCGTCCAACTAACTGGGAATTTCTCCTTGTGCTGAAACTTCGTCGTTCGAAATCCTTGAAGGAAATTTTTGAAATTGTACCTCCAAATGGGAAATTTTCAAATATTTTTTAAACTAGAAGAAATAATATAGCTAGGAAATGACCTATTAGGAACGTGGTGAGGACCTTGTGAGTAATTCTTTTCCTTGCATGTATGTGATAATTGTGCTAATTGTGGGCCCATATGAGAAATGGGAACCCTAAATGTTGAAGGGAATGCCTCATAAGGCAAAATTCAAAAGTGGCCAAGGTATGTACAAATATTATGTACAAAAGTGGTCTTATGTGAACTGTGAATCCTGTGTATAATAGTATGGTACGATTTTCGTATTATCATGTTGTATAGCCTATGGAATCCTTAGTTGAAATAGGATCTCTAAGAGCAAAATAGGGAAATTCTTACACGAATATATTGTGTTTTTAAGATATCATGGCACCGAGAAGAGACCCTGATAATACACCCACCAATGCTGAGCTGGCACAAAGCATCCAACAACTGGCACAGTTCATGCACACATTTGGTGCTACTGTACTCCAGAATCACCAAAATCAGAACGATGGAAATGATGCTGCTAAACGAGTAGCATCTCGCAAAACGAGCGAGCTCACGGCCCCTTAATCGCTACTAATCTCTTAGTCAACAATTAAGTGTGTGTGAATGTGTCCTAGAATAAACTAGATCTCTCTTAATTTATTCTATGTGCAATTGTAATTCTAGCCGCGGTTCCAGGTTACAAAAGATATCAGTTAAATTATTCAAACACAAATTAAACGGCATTCTTGCAATTAAATCGAAAAGAATCTAGCCATCAATCATGATTAACCCCTTCATCAATCCCAAATCCCTAATTAAACTACTCACAATTCATAATTGAAGAATCAACAGAATTGAGAAGAATAGAATAAATTGTCATTAATTAAAAAGATGAACATACAAATAATCCCAGGGTCTTGGAAGAAAATAGCGTAAAACGGTGTTAAATTCGTCCCTAGGCCTCTCCGTAATGTTCGTCCCCCCTAAAAAGGGTTAGGGAGGCCTTATTTATAGAAAAGAGGGGGGAAACACAATTCTAGTCGATGTGGGAAATTTCTGCGCGTAACTCGGGGCTACGCACGATCGTGCGTCCCTGGCTACGCACGATCGTGCGTAGCAGGCAGTAGCTCCTCCACGGTTTTGGCTCTTACGCACGATCGTGCGTCCCATACGCACGTTCGTGCGTCCGTGTTCTTCAGTATTTTCTCTAGTCCGAATTTGACAAAACGTCCTTCATGAAAGTTTTAGATAATGAAGTCATCTATCGACTCCAACTTGATGAATGTGATTTGAATCATCCAATCAAGAGATATGATCAAAACGGTGGAAGGTGTCATTCTGAAATCGCAGCAGAGATCATCTGACTTCGTCATCGGTTTTCACCTTCTTGCACTCCTATTCTTGTAATGGTGTCTTCATATGATTTGTATCCCTTGAAGTTGTCTTTCATATAGAACTTGAATCATGTCCATTAGTTGTTTCTACAAAGAGATTCTTGAATGATTGACGGAAGGTCATCCTGATCATCATTTTCAAGCTTCATTCATCTTCTTTTGATCCCGAAGCCAATCCTAGAGCTCTTTTGTCATCAAATCTTCATCATAAACCTCCCGCTGACCTCCATAGCTCTCAAATCAATCTTAAATGCTTCTCAACTCATCCCGATTTCTCCTCAAGCGCCAGTGCCGAACTCTAAAATCCTGATTTTGACTCCAAATGACACAAAACTCGAACCAACGCCCGGTAAACATAACTTGAGCTAAAATTGAGACTTGTAACACCTTAAAGCTAGGGAAAACCATCAAACCTGATCCCAACACGCATCAAATGCATGTCTAAATACGGACTTATCAGAGCTCCTAAGGAAGCTCGATACAACAGGACTCTTGAAAATGGCCACTTACACGTACTCCCACTTCTATCCGTAAATAGTAGCAGAATTCTATCTCAACTCAATCCCTGAGACTTTGAAATCAGTAGTTCTGGGAACTGAGGTAGAGATACAAGAAGAAGATATTAGGGAACTGCTCTCTCTTCCGAGTAACGAAGCCCCAAATGTAGAAGACCTCACCCTGGATGAGGCAAATTTCAAAGAAACAGTCTTCCTGCCAAGAGCTCAAAACCTACCCGCTCTCAAGATAAAGAAGAAGATGATGGTTAAGGAATATGATGTTCTCCTCGTCATTCTCTACAAGTGTATTGATACAAGAATAACAACACTTGACGAGATCAATGCACAGAGAGCAAAACCACTGGCCGCAATAATCTCAGGGCCCCATACACTTGAACTAGGTACGTGTAGCATGAGCTAAGAAGATATGTGAATAAATCTCACACGGGAAGAAAGGAGGATGAAACTCTGCCATTACTAGGGTACGGGTTTCTCATTGGAGAACTACTCAAGAAGAAAGGGATACTGGGGGCAACAAAGGAAGCAAAAAAATGGAGGAAGTTCCTATTCCAAACCTCCAAGGCAGGAGCCCCAGAAATACTAAAGGAAGATGACTCTTTCATATCCAATGATCTCCTTTTGGTCTCCTTCAAAGTGGACACCAAGACTGCCAAGAGACTTTGATCTGGATGTCAAATAGTCCAATCAAAGAAGATGAAGACAAACTTATCCCCTAATCTACCAAGGAATATCAACGATGAACTCGAAGCAGTGGCCTCCCCACTACAAGTCATCCAAGAAGAAGCAGAGGCCTCATCCAACTCCTCAAATGCAAGCAACTGCTCAGCTATTCCTCTCTCCGTTCTTATTCCAAGGATAACACATCAACCAGAGAGTAGGAGTCAACAAGAGGAGCATGTGGCTCCCCAAGAAGCTGAGCAGGGGACTCAACCAGAGAAGGTGGCTCCCCTAGTGGAGCAGGCTCCTCAATCACCAGCAGCGGCCTCACTTGTCCTGACTCCTCTAGAGCAATTAGATGCTGAATTTGCCAGAGTCAAGCAATGCAGATCATGGAAACTATCAAGAATTCTCCATCAAGCTACAACACTTGATCACTTCATTGAAGAAGAAGAATTCGTGGTGGAGTAGCTTGGAACTGATGATATGGCAGTAGCAACCGTTCTTCATAAAATCAACCAAGAATACGCCATGACGAAAAAGGAGCTAACTGTAAAGGACAACATTGAGGACTTTAGTGATGATAATGATGATGACGACGACAATGCACCTAAGGATCCACCAAGCTCAAGAGGTAGCACATTGTTTACTCCTCCTCCTCTAGTGACAAAGAAACTAGGGGGGTTATGGAAAAATCCAGGATGGAAACTCATGGAGGAGGAGAATCATCCAAAGCTCCCCAAGAGCAGTTGGCTGCTACTCTCCCACAAGGGACCCAACTCATGGACCTCAACATCGAGCCTCACCAAGAAGAGGTCCCATAACACGAAGCTACAACTTCAAAACACGTCAAACATCAAATTCTCACTGATGGAGCTGAGGACACACCGACTCTAGCAGAGGTCTTCATCAATAAACGAAGAGCAACAATCAAATTTGTCAGCAATGCTGAACTGAGACTTCAATAGCGATTGATCAAAATGCAAAAGCATTTTGACAAACTTCTGGAAGCCAGATTTGCAGAAGTTCACTGCCACATCAAAAGCAACCTCATGATCCAAAAGGTATTCAATGCAGAACAAAAGGCCCAGCTCAAAATGCAACTTTCCCAGCAGCCTGCCCAGCTAGAAGACATCCACAAGGAACTAGCAGCTCAAAGAGCTAAGGACTGGGAACTTGAACTTCAAATTCAGACTCTCCTAAAGCAACTACATGATCAAGAGCAATCCGGAGCATCTCTACATTCTCTGCCACCCAACATCGAGAAGGCTCTCCAACAAATCAATGAACATGAAGCCTACATCAACACTCAGCAAGGACACGCAGAAGCAGTTCAGAAAGGCCTTCAGGAACTTCAAGCTCTATGTATAGAGCTCCAAAGTCAGCTTCAGGCAGTCCAGCAACCACAAGTTGCAACACAGCCCTCTGCCCAAGAAGAAGCAAAGCCCTCTGCCCAGGTACTCTCCAACTCTACCTTACCAACTAACCTTGAGCAGGCCCTTCAAACTATCCAGGTGCATGAGAAGTTCATACACTATCTCAAAACCAAGGAGCTACCTACCATCCTCAATCTCTCCAAGAAGTTGGTCACCAAACAAGTGGAGTACTCAGAGGCAATAGGCAAAACTAGAGCAGATGTTGCTGATCATCTAGGACGACTACACACAGCTACTCAAGAAGCTCTTCTAAAGCAAGGAGATGAACTCAAGACACTAGGCCTACACTAACAAGCAAAAACTCAACAGCTTCACAAACTTGACCAAGAAATCAAAGAAGAGGTCAAGGTAGATGTAACGGATCTCCGGAACATAGTCACTGCACTCGCCATTGAATTCAACGATCTCTATCCAACAAGGATAATCCAGCAAATAGAGGTTGACTCTGATCCAGAAATAGCGGACCTATTTCAAGAGAGCCAGACCCCTGCTGATGCCAAAAAGGGGGAAAGAGCAACACAAGCAGGTCCCTCCTCCAGCAGATCACTGGCAGCCATAAAGGGGGCAGAGACAAGAAGGAAGAACCAAGTCTACAGAGAAGAAGCTGAGATGAGAAGAAGAAAGGCAAAAGAAGCAAAGGCAAAGGAGGAAGCCAAGAAGAAGTCACAAGAAGACAAACAAGATTAGGATAGATCATAAGTCCGAAACTGACTATAAACTATTGTACTCTAGACTTTAGAACAATGTACAAAAATTCAATGAAAATCAATAAACATATTTGGTTCTTGTGTTGTATAGTTTTGGCATCATCAAAAAGAGGGAAATTGTTAGTACCCAATTTTGATAGATTTTGATGATGCCATTATACTTTGCACATGTACATTGTGTCTTATAAAATAGCATTTAAATCTGAGTGACAAAAATAAATGTACAATTTTTTAGACTAAAGAAATATTACCGGAAAAGTAAAAATGCAATAAGGTAATTTTTATTTACCTTAATAGGATATTTAAGATCCTACCGGCATATATTATTTAGCTCAAAGATTAATTAAATGTCACATGTTCTGATGAAAAGAAGCTCGAAAACATATACATTGAATGTATATAATTGAAGACAAAATTGACTAGCATTGAATGCTAAATTCGTACAGGGGCCCTGAGCATTGAAGACACACGTATGGGATTATTCTGAAGAGATGTTCCAGCGGCTGAGCAAGATTATTAAAGACAAGTGAATCACCGCATTAATAACTCCAGCACATGAAGATGAATGTACAAGTCGTCCGTGTCAACCATCAATGAACAAGATTAATCCATCCTAACCAACGGATGAGATTAAACAACTGGAGAAGCCTATAAATATAGGCTGAAACGAAAGTTTCAAACTAAGCCTGAGCATCCTAAGTAGAGAGATATTTCTTTGAGCATTCACGAAATATCTAGCAAAAGAAGAAGTGCTATTCTATCCACGACTCTCTACTTAGACTCTTGCTTCACTAAACTTCTTAGTATCAAGTGTTCATTGTTAAATCTTAGAAGTTTAGTTCCTAGTTGGTGGTTAGAACTTTCTTGTAAACCCATCAGATATTGTTTTAAACACTTCAGGAGGACAGTTGTTTCCGGCCTGAGTGTGGTTAGATAGGTCAGAAGTACCTTTTGATCCCCACTGGATCAATTGAGAAAAACCTAAAGGATTGAGTAGCTTGGAGTGGTGTTTTACTCCTCGTGAAACACCTTCAATCTAGGCCAGAGTTGTCAAAGCTAGATTGGCACTAAGTGTATTGGGCTTAATACATTAGTGAAATCCATTTGAAATAGGATGGGATCGGATGTAGGAAGATTACACCACCTTTGAACCAGGATATACTGTGTGTTGATTCATTTTCAGTCAACAAAGCACACACTGAACACTTCTCATAAAAGATTGTAGTTTGCCAGCAGCTTCCTAAGCAGTAGTCTTAATTGACCCTATTGCTTATCCTACTGCTTAATAACTCACTTTCCTTGAGATACAAGAGATTCACAATATCACAACTATAAGGTTTGTTCCATTAGATTTCAGGAAATCCCACTTAAGGCATAGCAGTTGCCTTAGCAGTCCCCTGGTGACTACCCAACTGCTAAGCCCACTTCTCACGCAAAAGTGTTTCCTTTGAACATCTCCACTTCACCAGACCTTCACAACTCTATCTCCAAGAAGTCTGTTTAAACTAATCATTGTAATTCAAAGTCGTAACCCAGCAGTTGCCTCAGCAGTTCCCTCAATATCACCCAACTGCTGAGACCACTGCTCCAGTAAAACTCCCATTCACTTAGACTAATGCACATCCTCAGAAAGACCACATCATCCTGAGCAACACCACATAATCAATCTTCCCATACCTTCAATTTTACTTAAGCAGGTGCCTCAGCAGTTCCCTGGTTACCACCCAACTGCTGAGACCACTGCTCTCATTAAGATTGATTATCAATATACCCTGTCATATCATCAGAAAGGTCTTCCCACTCTGAGAAAGATTCTGAGTGCACTGTCATAATACACTGAGTATTTCGCTAGCAGTTCCCTCAGTAGTTCCCTGCTTTCTAGCCAACTGCCAAGCCAACTGCTCACCTTATAAAGCCCAAAGTTCATCCATCAAAGAAAGTGTTATACACTATTTATCTAAGAGGTTAAAGACTTCTGTTGTGCATCTATAAATCTCTTAAAAGATTATAGATCAACTCATCTAGAAGGGAAAAGTTTTGAAGTTGAAAAGGCTTTAAAAGTCTATTCACCCCCGCTCTAGACTTTTACCTCTATCCGGGACCATCACCTTCCTTCCCGGGATGAGTGTTGCCGGGATGGCCTCCTACCTGGCTGCCGCTGCATTGCAAGGTTTGTACCCCTTTAGCAACGATGTTTCCATGCCTTCGAGTAACAACTCTGTGTTGCAAAGTGTGTACCCCTTTATCAACGGTGCTTCCAGGACTTCGAGTAACAGCTCCGCGTTGCAAGGTCTGTACTCCTTTAGCAACGGTGCTTCCTTCCTTTTCGGGACGAGTGTTGCTGGGAGGGCCTCCTTCCTGGCTGCTGCTGCGTTGCAAGGTTTGAAACCTTTTAGCAACGATGCTTCCTGGACTTTGAGTAACAGCTCCGCGTTGCAAGGTCTGTACCCCTTTAGCAACAGTGTTTCCTTACTTCTCGGGACGAGTGTTGCCGGAGGGTCTCCTTCCTGGTTGTCGCCGCATTGCAAGGTCTGTAACCCTTTAGCAACGATGCTTCCTTCCTTCCCGGGATGAGTGTTGTCGGGAGGGCCTCCTTCCTGGCTGACGCTGCGTTGCAAGGTTTGTACCCCTTAGCAATGATGTTTACATGTCTTCGAGTAACAGCTCTGCGTTGCAAGGTCTGTACCCCTTTATCAACGGTGCTTCCAGAACTTTGAGTAGCAGCTCCGCATTGCAAGGTCTGTACCACTTTAGCAACGATGCTTCCTTCCTTCCCGGGACGAGTGTTGCCGGGAATGCCTCCTTCCTGAATGCCGCTGCGTTGCAAGGTTTATACCCCTTTAGCAACGCTGCTTCCAAGACTTTGAGTAACAGCTCCGCGCTGCAAGTTCTGTACCCCTTTAACAAAGGTGTATTCTTCCTTCCCGGGACGAGTGTTACCGGGAGGGCCTTCTTCCTGGTTGTCGCTGCGTTGCAAGGTCTATACCCCTTTAGCAACGGTGCATTCATGCCTTCGAGTAATAGCTCTACGTTGCAAAGTATGTGCCCCTTTGACAACAACGCTTCATCATGGTACCAATGGGTGGATCTGGGACGTGGAGGTCGGCCACGCATGGCTCTCCCCCGACGACCCTTCTCCTCAGCTCGTGCAGTCTTAGCCTCAGATCTTCCACCGCATCAGGGGGCGGTTTTGCTCGTGCAAGTCCAACGCGGAGCTGAACTTGCGCAGAAGACTCTGTAACCCTCTCGCGTACGTGAGGTTGAGATTTAGCATGACGTCCGTCCGGGAAGGCTGTTCACTTGCCCGGTCGACGGGAGTGATAAGACGAGTCGTCCTTCCTGGCTACCATGGCTACCCAACTTGTCGGGACACATACTCCCTTTGAGACCCATCTGTGTTGGTACATCTTTGCTCACCAATTGGGCTAGTGAGAATGACTCTACAACCCTCTCGCGTACGTGAGGTCAAGATTTAGCATGACGTCCGTCCAGGAAGGCAGTTCACCTGCCCGGTCAACGGGAGTGATAAGATGAGTCGTCCTTCCAAGAATGACTTTCCAAGAAGAACAAAGGAAGAATGTTGGTAGAATATATCTCGGGTAGAGAAACTAGCATCATTTGAGTATAGTGAAAATAACGTAGGAGAATACAAGGGGTTGGTGGCCTATTTATAGGCGTATACAATATGCTCACCAATTAAGTGCTACATGGGCTTGGCCCGATTTATCAACTAATACTGATGCTAATGGGCCAGCCAGCCCAATAAGTAATTAAATAATCTCGGACCAATATCCACTAGATGTACTGTGATCTGAGCTTGGTTGTGCCAAAGCTCGGGTGTAACGGGCTGATAGTCTTGGACCCGGCCCATTATCCCAACAATATGGTTGGGTAAGGTGTCCACACGGGTAGCTCATTTTGTTGAGTGATGGGAAAGTTGAAAAATGATAAGGATCGAAACCTGTAGCAATCGTGTCGGGGATATGATCGATCATGCGTGATGGACTGGACCTCTGGTGTGTACGGTACAAGGTCCATCACCATTAAGCCCACTAAGTTACCGTGACTTACAACCTCCCAAAAGTCTTGTTGGGTCGGGGTTAGGGGCGAACCGTAGTAGAGATCCAGAGGGGCTACCGCCCCCCAACAAAATTTTTTTTAATGTATATACACGAAAAATAAATTTTGCTCTCCCAAAAAGTATATTTAAAACCTCCAAAAATATTTTCGCCCCCCTCTTGACTTCCCTGGGTCCGCTCCTGGTCGGGGCGTGGGGACCCTTGGCGTTGGGATTCAACCTTTTGGAATAATCATGTTGGGCAAGGTTGTGTTGACATAAAATTAATTAACCCGGTAACGTCTATTTACAAGTTAAGGAATGCAAAAATATTTGCAATTCTGCATGCTAATAATACGTTTCTCCCAAGGCCTTAATGTAACCCTACGGCTATACAGACTACAGTGGTCCCAATACTTTACTTGTCTGACCAAATTCTTGTTCATTTCCAAATCGTTTTGGTGACCTTTAAAAAAGTTGGTTGTCCTTTTGAGTTTAGTTTTCATATACGTTGCCCAACTTTACAGTTAATGAAGACAGCCTTTCCCTACATCCATATGCATGCCAATCATTTGTCTCTTTCTCTTGTAATCGTTCATACAAATACCCTACGGAAATAGAGGCTACTTTAAGTGTTTAACCGAAGGTCCCCAAGTTCAATGAAAAACTCACTAAATAAATACTCCGTATAAAAATAAAAAAGGCTTATTTCACTTGACTCGTTATTACGATTGGTTCTTATCAGTTATCACACAACATTCATTCATTAATCTTCGTATCGAACATTCGAATGTACCGATAAACTTTGGAAGATAATTTTGGGACGGAGAGTGTATGAATTAGTGTTTTGTTCTAAAGATTAAATGAATCAAAATTTGAGTGTTATTTATACTCCCTACGTCTCTATTACTGGTCTCGTATTCTTTTTTGGGACGTTTTAAATTACTCCCTCCGTCCCGCAATTAAGTTACCACTTTTCTTTTTGGGCAGTTCCTAAATTAAGTTCACGCTTCCTTACTTTCCTTGTTTGGCAAATTATCTTCATCAAAACAGTGTCAAACAGTGCAAAACAGTGTCAAACAATGTCTAAACAGTGTTTGAACAGTGCAAAACAGTGTACTTCACGGTAAGGTCAAATTTATTTTCTTAATGTGTGAAGTCAAACCGGGAACTTAATTGGGGGACGGAGGGAGTATTTGTCTCTCTTTCTTTTTTGATAAGTTTTTTCAATCGAAATATTTTTATATCTCCACTTTTATTACTCTTACATCTTTCTTAATTCATTCTCTTTCTTACATTTTCATTTAAACACAAATCATTATATCTTTTTCATTACCGCTATTTTTTTCCTCTTAAAATTCCTGCCAAAGCCTAAGGGGACTCTTATTAGAGAATGAAGGGAGGAAAATTGTATTCCGTAAGAAACAAGATAAAATTGTTCGTGTTCATTCTCCGGGAACTCTTATTCAATTCTTTACAAACTACTTTATGTTTAGGATCTCCTTCGAAATCATATAAATGCATTTTATGTCTGATATCGCGGCTTGGAAGAGTATTTTACGGTTAAGAAACCATTAATTCTTGGGTTAAACTAGGGCCAACAGACTCAACAGTTATCATGTACCCTTTGTGATTTAGCATGTAGCTTGCTCATATGGATTCGACCTATCAATCCAGGGTTTGGATCAGCACAAACATTCGCAAAAAAGAAAGGAAATTTGCATGCATATTACATATGGAAACACACACTCCGTATTATATACAAGTATTAAATTTAACCATAGTGATAGATACTAGTCAAATGCACCGCTACTGTTCTACATTGATTTGCTACAATTATTAATAAAAAGTGATTGAAAAAATGAAAGTGGTCGTTGAGTTTTTTTAGTATAATAAATTGAAATGTTTTAGACCACGTATTTAATTTCACAAAAGGAAATGTAACAGTTATTTTTATACAACCCAAAAAAGAAAGTACACCACATAAAACGGGGTAGATGGATATGATATTAACTTATAAATATAACCGACAAAGGTAGGTAAGGCATTAGTAGGAGCGGAATAATTAATACTCCGGCCACTTATCCACTTCTTTAGTACTCCCTCTGTATCACATTAGTTGTTACATTTGCTTTTGCACGTAATTTAAGATAATTATTGTAAACTTTATAAAAAGTAAGCGTTTTTTTTGTACTGTTGCGCTACTGTAGTGGTACTGTAACTGCTGTTAGGGTGAATTTCTTTCCAAAAAAGAAATGAGGCAATAATTTGATACGTCCCAAAAAGGAAAGTGAGACGACTAAAGTGATACAGAGGGAGACAGGGAGTATATCAATTTTTTATTATATTCTAATTTGAATAAACCTGATTTAATTTAACTATCCACTAGAATGATTTAACTTTATCTTAAAATCATTAAATTGCAATTCAACTCGGAATGGAGTAATAGACTAAAACATGATGAGTTTTGCTAAATGGACCTTCAGATCATTTTAGAACGCTTTTATTAAAATACAACATTAAGTTTTACTTCAATGAAGCAATGAAACAGCTAGACAGCTAGACAGCTAGTCATCCAAGCTTCTGAGCCTACAACACCCTTAGCTTGACTTTAAAGCTCGGGTAGTCAGCCATATAAGTGTGGTAGTTACTAATTAATCAAGCAAAGTGTAATTAAAAGAATAAATTATTGCAGAGTTAGAGAAATAAAATGGCTAAGGTCATCCCCATTCATGAGATTATTTAGAGATTATTTGATTAAAAAAAATTCTGTTATCAAATTCTAAAGCTAGATTATTTGAAGATTATTTCCAACTTTTAGACTCCTCTTCCCATTTTCTAGGCATACTCATAATTAAGGTGATGACTAGGCTTACTCCAAATGACGAAATTTTTTAAACTGCATGCACTACGAATTGTAGATACTGTAACTAAAAGTACTATTCGTTTATAATTAAAAGCACTATACGTTTGTTTTTTTATCATAGCACTATCCGTAAAAAAGAATTATATACAAGGTACTAAATGTATTTAAAAAAAGTGTACCTAATAATTGTATATAAAATAATTCTTTTTAACTTAATAGTGTAAATTATTTTACATACAAGGTACTAAATGTTCAACCTAAAAGATATACGGTGTATATATATAATGACGTTCAATTTTTTTGGAGGGTATAATTTTTTTATATATAATGGTGTACGTACTAAATGTATATACTAAGTATATTGTGTCCATATGAAGTGCCGCATGTGAGTGTGTGAGTGCATTTAAATTAGAGATTTTGAAATTCAGTGCATGTCTCATAAAAACCTATGTAAATTAAGATTATGGATGAGGAGAAATTGATAGATTTAAAGATTATTTGAAATTTTCTTATGTCGAAGTGACATAACAATAATAAGTCATAAAAAACCGTAAAATTGAGTATGATGAATGAAGATGCTCTAAGGGAGGGGAGGGGGACCATCCTAGGCCTATAGGCCATACCCATATTGGCGGAGGAGATGGAGAGCCATTCATAGCCGTGGCCCAGTTGCAATGGGCTACAACCCATCATTATATACGGAGTATGTGTCGTACGAAGTATAATTTTAAAATAAAAGTTACTAGGTCCAGGGTATTCCATATTTGGGCTTGATACTATAACATGGCTAGTAATCAAGACCTCTATATCACTATCAAGACACTAGTTTGATAATAAACAAAAAGGAAAATTGTCAAATAGGTACTCGAATTTTCATTAAAATATTAATTAAGTCCTTCTATAGGACGTTCTATCCGGCCGTAGCGATTTGGGCATTTCCCGGTGGAATTTTTTGATGATTTTTTTGAGCATCTTATTACCAAGTCTAGTTTACTCATACCAAATTTCAGCTAAAAATTCAATCGGGAACAGATTCAAATTAAATTCTTGAAGATAACTGCGCATTTTTTCATTCTCGAATTAATTTGAATGCGCTCCCGATTAAATTTTTAGCTGAAATTTGGTATGAGTAAACTAGACTTGATGAATAAGATGCTCAAAAAATTTCATCAAAAAATTCAACCGGGAACCGCCCCAAATCGCGATGACCGGACAGAGTCTCCTATAGAAGGACTATTGATTTTTTATGAAAGTTCGAGGACCTATTTGACAGTTTTCCCTAAACAAAAAAATAACTTCCACCAGATTTTTTTCCCGAATTAATGTTATTTAATTAATTAATTCCAAAAATAATGTTGGAAAAAAAGTGTTTACCGATCTACTGCTGGATTTAACCATTGTCAGGAAAAGTCGCCCAACGATTGGGCAACTTATAAGTCGCCAAACGGTTTGGTGACTTATAAGTCGCCCAACCGTTGGGCGACTTTCCCTTCCATATGAACGCAGATCAGCAGCTACTGCCGGCCACGCACGATCGTGCCTGCAAGGGGCACGATCGTGCCTAATTCCGAACACAGAATTTCAGCATTTTTTACCCCAGTTCAACCCAAACTCATCTGTTTGCTATAAATAAGGTCTCTCTTCTTCTGTTTAAGTGTTACGAGCCAGATACAACACATTATAAAACATACAACACACTTGTTCACAAACACATACATAACACCTACTCTCAACAACATACAAGTAATCATCTAATATTCATACTCGAACACATGAAGACAACATACAAAAGTTTAGAAGAGAAAATACGTGAAATGTTGTAAATTGTTCCTACAACATCTACTGTGCAAGAAAAACTCCAATACAAAAAGGCAAACTACAAGTTTTCATGGTCATCTTGATCATCGTGGTCATGGAGATGTTGATGCTGATGTCTACGCCTACGCTGTGGTCGTGGTTGAAGAACCACTCTCTCATGCTGCGTCTGGGATGATGAAGTCACCGCTGCATTAGACGTCGATGGCATCTCCTGTGATAGGGGCATGTGTATAAGATGGCCGTAGTCGACTCGCCCCAACACATCTCAACACAAGGAGGCAATGACTGTCAGAGTCTGTCCATACATGTCCACATCATGAGTCTCACTCACTGTGGCAGTAGCCCGCTGATGTATACGCTGCAAAGCTTGTGTCTGAAATATGAAACACAATTACAATTACATTGAAATACATACAAGTATTAACAAAATAAAATGACTTACTTTACTAATTAGTAATATACTCACCGTAAGAGGCAAAGTCAAGGAGCTAGGCTGATAATGATGAGTAGGGAGTCTGAACGAAGGACACACAAACAAACGAGTGATGCTGTAATACCATCCCATGTAGTCTCCTCAAACAGATGGGACAAATTGTTGGAAAAATGTGTTAAAAATTGCATTAAATGGTCATTTTGGGGCGATTATTTGAGTGGGGTCCACTTCTGATTTGGGTCGGGTCAAAGTGGTTTCGGATTGTCCTTGTTAAGGGCTACAATTCGATATGTGGTACACTCAAAACGGATAACGGCTGAATGAGAAATTGATTCTCGAAGTTCACTCGTTGAAATGGAAAAAACTGAGAAAATGATGGGTTTCTAGTGTGTTTTATCCCACATCGGAAAATTCAAGGGATTTTCACCCCCTTATAAAGGGAAGCCTCTTTTAAGGAGTTAAGATTCCTAAAGGTAAAGGCTCTCTCTTACGCGCAGGGGAGGTGCCGATCAAATCCCGAAACGGAGAAGAAAAACCGCGACTCGTGTGCACGGGCGACCTGCGAACACGAATGTTGTCCGAAAAATCTACCATTCAAGGATAGTTTATGGACGATTCAATGCCCAGCAATAGAGAGTTGATGTCCAACGTTCAGGTCCATTAACACCTCATTTAACGCACAACAAATCCTCCTATAAAATGCTGGCAGGTGGTTTGCAACAAACACACGTTCTTACACATTCACAAGCAATCATACACGTATTTTACCACTCAAAAACACCTTCAGCTCTCTGAAAATCTCCCATGTGTTCTGCTATAGTTCCAGTTCGCCGGGATTTTCGTTTTTGTGCTCAAATGATCGTTCGTTAGCCACCGTATCCTGGGAAACGGTCATTGCAACGCTCCTAGCACCTGCTCCTTCTTATTTCTGTTTTTCTTTAGCTATTTTATTAATTAATTATTTTTATTAATTAATATTTCTTCGTTTTTCCGAAACACATCCAACACAAATGTCGGTGTCCCAATCACAACTAGCTCAGCTCGCCTGTCCCACAAAGCGACGTATTGGACATGTCTGAGTGCCCAATCCTCCAAATGCTTCTCACGCCTATCCAACCTATGAAGCTCTACATAAGTGTCGATAGGTCGTGGAATGACCTGCTCAAACTCAAACTGTCGCAAGACTCGATCAGGCAAATGAAGCTCAACAATGTCAAAACATATCAACGGCACACATGCTCGCCATATGTGACTATGCTCTCGTCCAGGTGGGGGCAACTCTGCAAACATCTCAGCTGTATACGGCATCCATGTAATCTGTTTTATAAAGATACAAAATTAGTATTTATGCTATACATATTATAGCATATTTTATAATACCCACACGATGCCTGATCCTCAGACATCCGATCAAATGCATCCATGTACACACCGAGCCCAGTAACGGATGACATGCGACTTAGACCATCAATAGCCATCTAACGATTCATGTAATCGTTTCATTAATATGGATATTATTAATATACTTACATTCAACATACAATAACATAAATACTAACGATTGAAAACATATCGACGGCCTAGTGGGTCCTCGCCCCGTACATGATGTGGTCCCAGAAGACGTGGAGGCTCTTCACGGAGTGGATGTCCATCAATGCCATGATATGCGACTTCAAGGGGACGCCCAATGTGGATATACTCCCATGACCAAATCTGGAGGAGTAGCAAAAATCCTCCAAGCTCTGTGCTCCCTCTATGGCAGCCACGACACAGTTGTCTGTAGAGATAAGCCAGTGTGGCACTACCCCAACTGAACTGTGCTGCTACATCAAACCTCTCTAGCATAGGAAATTGCGGCACCTGAATCTCATTTCCGCTCTTGTCAGTGAAAATGGAGGCTCCCATCATCATCAAGATATATGCCCGCGCATGCTGCTGGATCATCACCTCATCAGCGTCCGGATGAAGCACCTGGAAGTGCTCCCTCAACCGTGACATCCTCAGGGATGACCCCTGAAGGTCAGTCCGAAGAAGGGAGTGGACACCTAACAACCGCTCACACTCATCTACCCACTGTCGACAAGCAGTGCCTGTAACAGCTCTGCCATCAACCTGTAGCCCAGTAAGTACAACAACATCTCCCAAGGTCATTGTCACCTCACCAACAGGGAGGTGAAATGTGTGTGTCTTCTGCCTCCAACGCTCAAGAAGAGCGGTGAGTAGCGCTCTATCGAGAGGGACAGTAGCCACCAATCTGTGAAGACCATGAAAACCCGCAGCACGAACATATGCAAGTACTCTGTCGTCCACGTGCATATGCGACAAACCTCGCAGGTGCTCGCGGCACCTATCCACCCGAACATCGAGGCCAAGCCAAAAATCCTCACTCCTGTGTGAGGCCTGCAATGTCAGCACAGAACGATCACTCGGCCCAGGATCCGCTGTCACCTCCATGACTATAAACAAACAATTCTTAATTCGTATTAGTTAATTTTTACTATTATACTAATTCTTTTTTTTCTAATTAATTTTTTAATTAATTTTTACTATTAATTTTATAATCGAAGACAAATTACGTTATACACATACGATTCCCATCAATATGAACATTAACAAATTCATAATCTTCATTACAACAATACAACCAAATTCAACAACCAAATCAGTACCCACATACAACCACACAACACTTAAACATCTGCTAATATATCCTACTTCCCAGCAAGATGATAACAAACAACCCGAACCACACTACATTCCAGGAGAAAGTCCCATTGCCTTTCTTTGACATCTTAGGTTCCACTTCCATATTGTGGAGTTTCAAAAGACCAATCTCACGAACACAACTCTTGATTTCAGCTTGCATCTCTAACTCTTTCATCCGGAAATTCTCTTCAACATTGGTAACCTTCTGGAGCAAGGTCTCTATCCGTCTCAGGCAAGTACCACATTCTTCATCCTCACCCCATTCAAAGAAATCGCACTTTTGACAACTCAAGAAACGACCGCACCCATAAAATCTTTTCCCCCTGTTTTTGTCTGTTGTTGCAGTCCACACCGGTGCTTGGAGTCCACAGTCACACCTCTTAATTCCCCTTCTTGCATCCATCGACCAGGACTCAGCACTCGAAGAACTCATCGGCGACTTACTCCCCTTTCTTTTTTTCCTTCACCGACGTGTTAGGACTGCCTTAAACAAGAGGCTGGATGGTTTTAATAATTAAGCAGAAAAGAAAAGCCATGTGTATATGCCTAAAAGAACCATTCCAAATTTAACCAAAAAAATGATGCCACATGTAAGGGCCGGTGCCCCGGGTGAGATAACGGAGTGAAATCTTCATTTAGATATCGAGTTTGTCTTCAAATTTTCAATAGAAAAAACTACCAAAATTCTAATATATCCAAAAGTCATAATTCACAAAGAACTCACATTTGACTATGAAAATACCCAAATTTTGATATCTACATTCAAGTCTACATTTCAAGACCCAAATTTAGCTAAATTCAAATCTACCTAAATGCCCAAATGTCAAAATACACTTTAAAATTTCAACAATCAATTTAAAATCAAATTTCAACATTTCATACATATCCACATTTCACAACAACTCAATTCACAATCAATTCACAATCAATTCACAGTCTAAAAATTTGAAAATTTTAACATTCAAAATCCTAAGTTCAAAATGAGATGAAATGAAGTTTGATTTACCTACAAGAAAGAAGAAAGAGTGTTGAAGATGAAGATGGGGATTTGCCGGAGTGGGGTCGCCGGAGATGGAGGTTCGCCGAAGCTCGGTCGTCGTTCCTCTTCGTCGTTGCGGCTAGGGGATTCAGGGGATTGGGTTTGCGTCTTTCTGTTTTGTTGGCTCGCCGACGTTTTTACTTAAAGAAAAGTCACCCAACCGTTGGGCGACTTACCCCGACCATGGTTAACCCAACAGTATATTGGTAAATACTTTTAACCCAACCCTATTTTCGTAATTAATTAATTAATTAACATTAATATAGAAAAAACTCCTTCCACTAAGGCCTAAGTTAAAAAAATTAACAAATTTTAAATTTTCAGAATTTTAATTTTAATTGAAGCAATACAAAAAGTTAAACGAGGCCTGAGTTACCCCCACAATGTTGTATAGGAATAAGGGAAATCAAGGCGAGTTACATTAACTAAGAGCTCGTTTGGTAATACTCAAATGGACTGCATTGACGGATTCTGATGAAATTTATAAAATTTTGGGTGAATTGACTGGATTGAATGATCTGGTGATTTATGAAAAAAGTACTCCCTCCGTCCCTTAAAACTTTGCCAAGTTTAACCGACATGAAGATTAATAAAGTAAAAATTATATGGTTGATGTTTGTGCAGACGAGAGAGAATTAACTCGAACCATATATTCTTTACTCAAAAGAGAAAGTGTCAAAGTTAGTGGCACATCCAAAAAAGGAAAATTGACAAAGTTTTAAGGGACCGAGGTAGTATATCAAAATATATTTTATTAGTTGAATAAAGAAAAAATGTGTGAAAAATAGATAAAATGATCCTTTAGAGTAACTTTAGCCAATACAGACAAAAAAGTAACTTCAACATTATTTTTCTTATTATTAGATAACTTAGCGCACGAAATCAAAAGTTGCATGTTTGGTAAAAAAAATTGACTCACAAGGTGAAAAACAGGATTACCAAAGAGGCTTATAAATAAACGACTCATACATACTTTAATAAAAAATTATTAACATGAATGATCAATAAATAAATAACATAAATATACTCGGCAATAATGTGATTAATGTGACTCTTACATTTTAGTGGTTATAAAAGTACGTCTAATGACCATTACATTCAATTTTACATCTCAGTGGTCAGGATTATATAATCATAGAACCCTTTGTCATGTTTAAGGAAAACCTTTTTATAATATACTATCATTAAAAATTATTTTACTGCCTACGTAAAATTATACTCCCTCCATCCCATTATAATTTCTCATTTTTTCTTTTCCATCCGTCCAGCTAAATTTGTCACATATCATAATTAGTAATATTTGTAAAGCTATAATTCATTTTTATTTTATTCATACTTTATCGATTCATTATGAATCACATAACTCTACTTTCCTTAAAAGTTATAATCAGGTGCAACTCTAATATTTACACAAGTAAAGCGAGAACTAATACACGCTAATATTTCACAAGAACAATTTAAGGGGTCAAAAATTGATGACAGATCTGAGATGAAGAAAATGTGAAGCTAAGGGTTGACAAAAGAACCAGATTTGGGCTACAGGGGATGAATGCTAGTCAAGCAAGAAGGATTTCAGATCAAAGGTGTTGCTTATTCTCCCTTGATCTGATTTTGACTTTCTCCTCCTAAATCTACTGGGCATGTGTGCATTTGACATATCACTCTAATTTGAGACCATTTGCATCTTTTTCCTAACTTTATGGCTCCATGTATTAAAATATAATGATTAGTTATGTCCATAGCATATACATCTATCCTTGCACATGAGTGCTCTT
The DNA here is from genome assembly GCA_945859875.1 of Cuscuta europaea. Lineage (NCBI taxonomy): Eukaryota > Viridiplantae > Streptophyta > Magnoliopsida > Solanales > Convolvulaceae > Cuscuta > Cuscuta europaea. The sequence continues at coordinate 2,984,252 of CAMAPE010000013.1, forward strand.
TCTTTATGATCCATTTTTTTATTCTGGCCAGCTAAAAGAGCAGCACATAGGGACTCCTAGATAGAGACATGAAGAAAGGGAAGGGATCCACAACTTTAGTACACACACGTGCATAAGATTAAGAGACATATCAACTCAATAATGCATCCACAAAACTTCTTAGGTTCATACAATAAAGAAGAAACGAGGAAGATACCCATCCACAAATATTTCAAAGCTAAACTAACAATATCATGGTGACAAGAAAATGAAGACAATTATTCTCATCCATAATGTCTGTTTTTGAGCAAATCACATGGCCGGATTAGATCACATCCAAGAAAACCATGCCTACCCATCCAAGAATCGTGTGGTTATGATGGGAAACTAACATGAATTCCATGAATTAAATCCAACAACGGCTATCAAGACTAACATGCATCAACTTAGAGATAATGAACACATTTTTAAAGATGACAATTAACTTAATGTATCTATAGCAGCATCAGTATTATTTTACTATTATTATTAGTAGCTGATTTACTCCGTGGAGAAATTCATGCCTTTCTCCTAGCTTCTGACAGTCAACAAAGAAGGAATGGAATCCAAGTTGGGAGATGGATTTTTGTTAGAAGCATCTGTTTTCCCAGAGGATGTCTTACTGAAAGCTCTCATTGGACTAGCAAGTGCCCATCCCCAATTCTTGATCCTACCATGAGCCAGCTGATGATGATGAACCGCAGATGAAGATGGTGTTGGTTTCCCTTTCCCATTCTCTTCAGAAGAAACCCAATCTGATGATGAAGATGAAGAAGCAGATATCATCATGAACCCACTAAAGATTCCTCCGCATTTCACTCTTTCCCTTATGCAGTCTTGCCCTGAAGAAGCCACGCTGTTCCTGTGATGGACAGATTGGATTTTGGGCTTTCCTTCTCTCTGAGATTCAACCCTTCTTAGTGTGCAATCCCCAAAACCAGTTGAGATTCTCTCAAAGAAGTCCCCTGAAAAGCTTCTGCTTCCACACCCAACAGATCTGGACCTGGACACTTTTCTATCATGTTGGGCTGGGGCAGTCTGATCGGAACCCTCCTCATTCTCCTCCACCACTACGAAGCTGTCTCTTTTCTTCTCTCTAACCCCGACTGAACCACTCACAGATGCAGATGGGGAGGAAAAGCTTGCATCTTTAACACTAGTCTTTTCAAATTTCTTGGATGTTGATGATGGATAGTAGAGAAATGACCAGAAACCCCTTTTCCTGGGGCTATTATCTTCACCGTTCTTGTCAGTTTCCAAAAAACTTAACCTGTTTCTTGGAGTGGCAGTGGATTTGCTTCTCTTGAACACAATAGCAGAAGCATCACTACTGCTACTGCTACTACTCTTCTTCTTCCTCCTTCGGAAGGGCAATCTTGGTTTTCTGATGGAGGCAAACTGATGAGGGTGGTGGTTGTAGCTACACTGACTGGTCTTGTGAGCATGCAGCGATGAAGTAGGAGCACTGGTGGTAATTCCTGGGCCACCAAGATCAGATCTAAAAGAAGGGGTTGATGAAGAAGAAGAAGATGGGAAAATGGATGAAGGGAAAGAAGAAGAAACCAACTTCCCAAGCTTTTCCTGGAGACAGAGAGCGCAAATCCCTCCTGGGCTGCTGCTGTTCTTGTATGGATGGTTGGTGCACTGCATGCTGCTACCATCACCCATGTCTTCCTGAATCCCTTCCATCACCATATTTCTTCTTCCAAAAAACCACAGCAGGGGTACTTTCACAGACACCTAATGACAAACACTTGGTGTACACGATGCAATTACTAGTTTTTCTTGATTTATACAGTAACACATGCGGTGTAAGATTGACTTTCAATGGAAGAAAGAGGGGCAAAGATGGTCAAAGGAGGAGTTAAATGAAGGAAACAATATACAACATTGAATCATCAATCAAGGGTAAGAGATAGCAGGCAGGGATGGTAGTCCCCAGGAGCACGTGGAAACCTGACTACCGGATATGATTAAGGGAGTTTTGGTCCCGTATAGCTAGCTTGTTCGCACAATGGGAATTTATTGCATTATTTTATTTAATTAAATACTCCTCTGTTCCTATTAAAACTTTCAACTTTCCTTTTTCATCCGTTTCAATTAAAACTTCTACTTTCCCTTTTTAGTAAAGAATTTGTGGTTCACAACATTTCTTACACATTTCTCTCTCCTCTTCACAACTCTCCAACACATAATACTCATTATCTTAAATTGTGTGTCAAACCTATTTGAAAGACAAAATAGGAACGGAGGGAGTACTCCGTATTTAAATTGAGCACCGGGTTTATTGTTCAAATGCACCTTCGGCTATTTAAAGATTGTTACCTATCTAATACACACTGCGTATTTCACTAGTCGGCTTATCTAAAAGTCCTATATTCTCGAGTTATATCGGCAATTTTTAAAAGTTTTTCAATTTCTTTGATAAATATTTTTTAAATTTTGAATACACGAATTAACTTTTTTTTTAAACAACCAAAATATTACTCCCTCTGTCTCTCTTATATTATCTCATTTTACCTTTTCGGGAAGTCCCACTAAAATTATCTCATTTGGTAAAATTTGTGTGGTTCTAAATATCCTTACTTTATTCTTACTATATCAATTAATATCAACCACACAACCCTATTTTTCTTAATAATCGTGTCACTCTCTTCCAACACAATATAAGAGGGACGAAGGTAGTACATAATACTACCTTCGTCCCATTATTTACTTCCGTAGTACAAATGGCACACGGATTAAGAAAGTGAGTTTTGTGTGGTGGAGAGTTGTGAAGAGGAGAGAGAAATGTGTAAGAATTGTTGTGAACCACAAATTCTTTGCCAAAAAGGGAAAGGGAAGTTCTTTTGGGGACGGATGAAAAGGAAAAGTTTGAAATATTTTCAGGGACGGAGTGAGTGAGCAGATATAGCGAACCGAAGGAGTTGAGGGATTCTTGCTCCGTCCCGCCATCAGAATAAAATTCTGATGCAAACGAATCTGTCTGTCCCCTGATTCACTTATAAACAAACTGCTTCCAAAATGAGCACAAGATTTGGTATTAGTTCATAACAACCTTCGTCTTTTATCAAGAGCTTCTAAGAAGTATATGGGTTGGCAAAAGTAAAATGTGGGATGTTGGTGAAGATGATTTTAGGAGCATGGAGGATATAGGTGTACTTGAGTTTGACAACTTCTCATAAATGAGCCAGAATTCAAGGTTGTGTTTTTGGAAATATGTATTAAAATTTTTAGAATATTGTTTTTTACCTTCATTATTCAAGAATTTTGAGTATTTGTATTTTTTATTTCAAAACTACGTTTTTTTACTTGTTTCTCATTTTAAATTAATGATTTATTGATTATATTTATATTTTGAATAAACTAGTGTATATGAAATAAAGTGTGAATTTATTTATAAATATCTTGATAATGTAAAATGGTTCAATACCATGAATGGGTAGAGTTAGAGGATATTATATGTATATATTTTCAAAAAAAAATGTAATTTTTTAATATTTATAAGTACACCTCCAAATTTGTTAATATCTATAAATACACTCACGTAACTTTTAATATTTATAAATATCTCACTGTGTCTGTATCCTACTTTTTTATCGTATCTCTGTACGCATTTCAGCGTACCTGTATCGGTGCTATATAGATTGTTATGTGCTTAATAATCAATTTTTAAAGGGTACAAGACATTTTTACTTGAATTGTTTGCAGTCTTAGACAAGGCAGGACTAGAATAGACCAGATCATATGTAAAGATATCAAATCAATCTTGAACAGATTAGACCAAACAAAAGTTCGATAGTTAGATATGTTATATTAGATCAGACTAGATCATATTAGACTAGACAATACAAAAAACAAAAAGATCAACTAAAAACATTCTTAATTAAAAGTGGAACAAAGTGATAAAAAGACTATTTGATAACCTTTTCTTTTATGAAATTTGACCGTGTTTGGTAAAATTATGAGCCATTTCTTTTATTAAAGGGAAAAGGGGCAAAAAACCCTTCAAGTTGTCACCAAAGGACACTTACGCCCTTAAACTTATTTTTTGGGCAAAAAGCTTTAAAATTCCCAAAACTAGGGCAACCACCCCCTTTATGTTTGATGGTAACTCCAATTAGCAGATCGGCAACTAAAGAGTATTAAAGTTGCTCATTTGGATTTTCAATATATAGTACTACCTCCGTTCCTATTTTATCCTCCAACTCACATTGGCACACAATTTAAGAAAAGTGGGTATTGTGTGGTGGAGAGTTGTGCAGAGGAGAGAGAAATGTGTAAGAAATGTTGTGAACCACAAATTCTTTACCAAAAAAAGAAAGTGGAAATTTAATTGGAACGGATGAAAAAGGAAAGTTGGAAGTTTATTTAGGAACGGAGGGAGTATATTATAATTTTATTTATTAATAACTAATTTTATTAATTAGTTGAGTAATACAGAGTATAAAATATAAATAAAATGATTAAGACGCTGTTTGGCAACACTGTTTTTCAACTTATCAAGTTTATCAATCAATTTTTTCACCAAACACGTAACTTTTACTTTCACGCGCTGAATTGTGTAATAAGCTAAAAAGTAAGGTTATAGTTACTTTTTTAGCTTTATTGGCTGAAGTTACTGTAGATGGCCATTTTAGCTATTTTTAAATATAATTTTTTCTTTATTTTATTAATAAAATATATTTTAAAATTATTTTTTCTTAAATTAGCAGAATCGGCCAATGCAGCCACTTCAGCCAGAACTTCATAAATTTCAACAGAATCAACCAAATCAGCCGATTTTGTGCTACCAAACGGGCTCTAAAAGTACGACTAAACCATAAAAGCCATTAAGATTTGTTCTTTTGATCTGTGATCTGAATTTTTTAAAAACTGATCTGATTTGAATTTTTCTGATCCGGATTGATTTGAATTTTTCTGATCCAATTTGATTTGAATTTTTCTTATCCGATCTAATCTGAATTTTTCTGATACGAAATAATAACTATACAAAAAAGTTATTAGTAATTTGAAAAAAAGTTATTGCTCCGTAAAAAAAAGATATTAGCAATTAAGAACGAATTGCTTTGCATTATGATTAGAGCTCGTTTGATAACACTAAAATTGATTTAATCGGCTAAATGTATGGAAATTTATCAAACTCTGAGTGACTCAAATAATTGAATCTATTGAATTACATAGAAATAAAATTTAGACTATATTTTTATTAACATTTTCTAGGTCCCCTATCTTTGTCCCATTTTACATTTTTCATTCATCCCATTAAATTTGTCGCATATCATATTTGTGAATATTATAATTATTTCTTTTTTTATTCATATTTTATCAATTCAATAATAGTCACACAATCACAATTTTCTTAATAAACACACTACTCCCTCTTATCTCATTTTTAGGAGGGGTGTAGTATTATTATAAAGAAAAAGTGGGATGAAAATGCTAAAATAGTTGACTTTAAACAATTTGATTCAATTTAATCCGAAAAATAATTTCAATCTCACTTACTTTAACTATTAAACAATTTATCTAAGTTAGTTGGTTTAAAATAGTTTGACAAAAAGATTGACTGATAAGCCGAATCATATGCTAACAAACGGGTTTGGTATCATATTTATATATCAAAATATAAAGTGTTTTAAAGGATCCTATTTTTATTTTACCATATCAAATGGGCTCTAATCCTAATATGGAGTAATTCTTTACTAATAGTTTTATTTATATTTCATGTATTTCAACTAATTTAAAAAATTAGCTAATAAATAAATAAAATTAACTCAAAGGAGCAAGTTTGACAGACAATAGTTCCGTTAAGTTCACGTACTGTGACTTAACTCACTTAAGGGTGCAATTGCCCTCCAATGAGAGATTTTTAAGATTTTTGCACTCAAAAAGAGTTTAATAACATAGATGCTCTTTGGTGACAACTTAAGGGGGTTTTTTGCTCCTTTTCCCTTTATTAAATTTGTCTCATAACGTTACAGGCGTGTTTGGTAACTTATTTTTCGTTTTAATAATCAATCTTTTTATTAAAGAGCTTTTTTCTAATATCCATTTTGCTAATCTTTCTAAAGTGCTTTTTTTCACACTCTAAATAGTGCAATCACCCCCTTTTGCTCATCTTTCTAAAGTGCATTTTTTCTAAGGTGCGATTTTTCATCTTCTTTATTACTCCTATTTAAATATGTCCAATAACTCCAATAAGTGGTTTAGAGCTGGTTTGAATATTGATTTGTTCCTTATTATGTATTCCCCTCGTCCTATAAAACTTTTCCAATTTTTCTTTTTGGATCCTCCCAAAACAAATCTCACTTATCATTTTTGGACAATTTGTGTTACTCACGTTCATTTTACTTTTTTCTTAGACAACTAATCATACATTTACACTTTACACTCTCACCTCCTTAATATGCATGTCAAGTCAATGTGAAAAGAATTTTGTGGGAAGGAGGAAGTATTATTTTATTATCATGTGTAGTTTCAGTTGAAACTATATACACGAATTGCTAGGAGATTGAAGTATTTTTGTTTAATTACTATCGAAAGCATTCTTTCCCTCGTAGATTTGGTTTTCCGAGAGGGCATCTTTTTCAAATCATCTGCCACACTATTAGACCACTTGCAGTGGTGTAGGATTAGGAGCCCAAAATGTTAAACGTGGAATTTTTGGACTCTTAATACCTTGTTGTGTTTGACTAAATGGAGGAATAAAAATGAAGAAGGGGATGGAGAGGATTATCTTTGAAGGGTCTCAATGTAAGGGCAAAATAAAAAAGGAAGAGGGAGGGTCCGCACCTGTTGTGTGGAGAGGGGAATTGTTTGACAAAGTGATATCGTGTTGATGTCATCGTTGCATTATAATATCCCAAGTTTTTTAGAACTTGAATAACTTTTTTATATGTTCTCCAAATTTTTCAAAATATATATCAAAATTCATAAAATTTTATGATCTATCATATGACACCAATATGTAATCTATAAAATGAAACAAAAAAATCTTAAATTTTAACTGTTGAAGTTTTCTTCAGTATAAAAAATGAAGAAACACAAATTTTTAATTCATAGAGTCTTCACAAATAAGTGACTATTTTATAATCGAACATTACTTGAACAAAGTTCATTATTTGTTAACCGAAAAACATTAAAAAATTAATGAAATTTAATTATTTTTACTTCGAAGTGTGTATTTTTTATTTCATAATTATTCAGGAAAAAAATTAAAAGAAAAACATTACTTATAATAATTTTATTAATGTTTTACTAAATTAATATGTAAAAAATGTGCAGAATGTATTTTATTGACGGTGCTGGAATGCAGAGAAATGGAAGTCAAAACATCGTTTTCATATGGACGGAGTCCATTATTGACATTTAGACTCTCACACCACTCCAAATGGTCTTAACGACTCATACTCTTCCTGAATCGCAATCATTGATTGGTAGTATGATTCTATATTTCATAGTGATGTGTTCCAATTGGAATAATAATCATTGGTGTTTTGTGAGGCGCAACATATCTACATATCCAGTAAAATCATACAAGAATTGACATATCTGTGAAATAATGGAACAAGATGCTCTCTAAGAAACCCTGCCAGATATATTTATAATAAAGAGAGTTTAATGTAAAGTACAATACTGATCCTATAATAATTCTATTACACCCCTCAAGTTGTGTGGGAGGTACAACACGTAGGTTGTCCTTCAAAAAATGAAAACGCTGACTAGGAAGACTCTTTGTAACAAAAATATCTGCCAACTGTAAATGAGTAGGAACATGTTTGGCAATCAGATCTCCATGAGCAACACGTTCGAGAACAAAGTGATAGTCAATTTGTATGTGTTTACTTCGGGCATGCTGGATAGGATTAGCAGTCAAATAAGAAGCAGCGATGTTGTCACATAATAAATGAACATGTTCGGTTATGGGAAAACCAAGCTCAAATAAGATGGATCGAATGTGCAACGTATCCTGAACAGCATAGGCAATGGCACGATACTCCACCTCTGTAGAAGACTTGGACACAGTGGGTTGCTTCTTCGATTTCCAGGATATAAGATTAGGACCCAAAAATACCGCAAAACTTTTGGTTGATCGAGAGGAGTCAGGACATCCCACCCAATCTGCATCTAAATAAGCTAGAATGCATGTGGGTTTGGCCGAATGCTGAAGCCACACAAAATGGTCTTGGGTGCCCTGCAAGTATCTGAAATTTCTCTTGACTGAAAAAGATAAGTAGTACGGGGACTCGGGGAGCATGTATAAACTGAGACATTAAGTGTATTGCATAAGTAATATTCGGCCGTGTCAAAGTTAAATATTGTAACACGCCTACCATGCTTAGATATTCTGTGGAATCTGAAAGCAACTCACATCAGACAGGGATAGAGTGGTGCGAGATGCTAGAGGTGTGCGAACGGGTTTAATCGTATGGAGATGAAAGCGATTGAGAAGATCAGAAACATATTTAGAGTGAGAAAGAAACACACCATTACGAGACCGATGTGACTCGATGCCCAAGAAATAATGTAAATCACCCATATCCTTCATGGCAAAATGATTAGAAATAATAGAAATACACTTGGTAATGGCGGATGTAGAATTACCAGTAATCATAATATCATCTACATATAATAATAAATAAATGATAGAAATACTACGACGATAAATGAATAACGAATTATCAGAAATACTACAACAAAATCCGTGCTGAAGAAGAAAGCTACAAAATCTATGAAACCATGCCCGTGGTGCTTGCTTAAGTCCATAAATGGCTTTACGCTGACGACAAATATGATTAGGAAATTGAGGATGTATAAAACCACGGGGTTGGCGCATGTAGACTTCCTCAATAAGATAACCATGTAAAAATGCATTTTTGACATCAAGTTGACGAATGACCCAGCCAAAGGAAACAACAAGAGTGAGAACAATGCGAACTGTGGTTGGTTTAATGACAGGGCTAAAGGTTTCAGAGAAATCAATCCTAGCCTGTTGGTTAAACCTCTGAGTAACTAATTGAGCTTTATGGCGCTCTACGGACCCATCAGAATGATATTTAGTTTTATATATCCACTTACAGCCAACTATATTCTTAGAATTGTCAAAGGACACCAGATCCCAAGTATTATTATTAATGAGAGCATTAAATCCATCGGTCATGGTCTCACGCCATTGTGACTGTTTGTTAGCCTCAGTAAAGCATGTAGGGTCTGCTGAATTAACAACTGTACTCAAAGTAAATAATGGGTTTTGGTTTAAAAAATCCCGCCTTAGCACGAGTTTGCATGGGATGCATATTGACCACTGGGGGCGGAGGAGAGCCGGTTACTGCAGAACTACTTGAGTCGGTAGGATGACGTATGGGAGAGGTGGGGTACTCGGCTCGGTTGGGTCCGAACTGACCGGGTAGGAAGATGACGGGGAGGCTGGAATACTAGGTAAAGAAGATGGTTTTGACTCCGAGGAAGAAGAGGAGGCTGGACTGACCGAGGGTAACGTAAGGGGACTGGTATGGGAAGGTGGTGACCGAAGGGCTGGACTGGCCGAGTATATGGGTTCCGAAGTAGGGTAATATGAACTGGACTCTAAAGATATCGGTGTAATGGGGCGGGGTTCATCAGTGGGTACGGAGCGAGGCCAGACACTAGAACAGGACATGGAGAGGGTTTTAAAGGGGTAAATATCCTCATGGAACCTAACGTGACGGCTGACATAAACACGACCGGTGATAGGATCAAGACAACGATAGCTCTTATAACCAGATGCATAGCCCATAAAAACACACTGAAAAGATCGGGGAGATAATTTATTTGTTGAGGTGGCGGAAAAAATCGGGTAACATGCCGAACCAAAAACTCGCATGAATGAATAATCGAGAACCCGATGAAATAATATTTGGTAGGATGATAGGCCATTTAAAATGGGAGAGGGTAATATGTTAATAATATATGCAGCGGTAAAAATTGCATCAACCCAGAATGTACTCGGTACCGAAGCTTCAAGAAGCATGGTTCGAGTTAATTCAAGGAGATGACGATGCTTTCGTTCAGCAACCCCATTTTGTTGGGGCGTGTGAGGACAAGATTTTTGAAAATAAATACCATTGGAGGAGAAAAAGTGCTGCATATTGTGATTAACAAATTCACCGCCCCCATCACTTTGAAAATTTTTAATTTTTTTATTAAAAAGGTTTTCAACCAAAACTTTAAAAAAATTAAAGTGCATAAGAACTTCACTTTTCTGATGCATGGGATAAATCCAAGTAAAGCGAGAATAGTCATCAATAAAACATACATAGTATTTGAAGCCTAAATTGGAACCAACTGGAGATTGACATACATCAGAATGAATTAGTTGCAATGGATGAAAAGAATTATGACTAGCATCCGTAAAGGGTAAACGTTGTGATCTTTCTAGTCCACAATCAACACAATCATGAGTAAAAAGGAGAATGACTACATAAAAATAGTTTTCGTTTAAGAAACTGCAAAACATTGTCACTATAGTGACCTAGTCTACGATGCCACACAGGGCCAGAAGCTAAAACAGAAGCTAAGACGAATGAGGATGATGATGGAAAACGGAGAGGATATAGCGGTCCTTGACTATTAGCACGCAGAAGCACCGCCCCCAAGGCTTTGTCCTTAATCAAAAATGAATTTTTATCAAAAATGAATTTTTATCAAAAATGACAATACAATTGTTATCTGCACATAATCTCTGAATAGAAATTAAATTATACTTTAATTGAGGCACATGATAAACAAACTGCAATGTGAGAGGACGACCAGATGAAGGTAAAGCAACATCACCAACATGACGGATGGGTAAATTGGCACCATTAGCAACACTAACAGAATTATAGCCAGTATAAATGGATTTATTAATTAAATTACCTTCTGGTGCAGTCATATGAGCATATGCTCCCGAGTCAAAATACCATAAAGCCGAATTAGATTCACCAGAGGTAATCAACAGGGTTGGAGTGAAAGGCTGGGCGAACCGAGATGGACAAGCAATAGCGGAATGACCTACAGTGAAACAAATTTGACAAACAACAGGATGGGGAACCGCCCCAAGAATACCCCCATATGAGGAAGAGCCTGCAGAACCAAAGTTAGAAGCACAAACAATTAAAGCATTAATATTTAAATGTGACACAGTGAAATTACAAAAAACAGTACCCATAGGAGGCACACCCCCAGCCGAAGGACCACCCCCTGCAGCAGCAACCATCGGCGGTGGACCGTACTGTGGATACCAAATTACTGGTTGGCCATAGTGCGCCGGTTGCTGTCCGCGCCCGCGTCCACGGCCGCCACGGCCTCTGCCACCCCGTCCACGTCCGCCATGCCCACATTGAGGATAGTCCGGAGGACGCTGCTGCTGCTGGCCACTCGGATGCCGAATCTGCCGCGGACCAGGCTGCGGACCAGGCTGCGGACCAGGCTGCAGAATCTGGGCACCGAATGCTTGATGGGGCGGCGAATTCTCCGGGGACCGAAGGTAGATGACCCGCTGCTCTTGTTCAAGGAGATGATTTCGAAGTGTCTCAAACGGAAAATTGTGAGGAAAGAGGGACACCGTTGTGAACAAGGATTCATACTCAGGGCCAAGTCCCATAATAGTGGTTTTGAGCAAGTCACATGGACAAACGGGGCAATTAATAGTGGCACGGTCATCAGCCAATGTTTTTATTTCTCACAGATAATTTTCCATGGATTGTTCAAGTTTCTTCTTAATTTGTGAGAGCAAACGCTTTAATTCCATTGACCGGGCCAAATTGGCAGACATGAAACGAGATTCTAACCGTTCCCCAATTTCAAAAGAATGGTTGAGATCACGAACATCAATAAGAATATCCCGAGAGAGGGTTGTAAATAACCAAGACCTAATGGTTTGATCAATTCGCAACCAGACAGAAAATTCAGAATTGAGAGACTGACAGTTTAGAATATCAATGGAATAAGCGGAAGGTACCTGAAGAGAGCCATCGACCATGCCTAGAAGGCCGTGCGAGACAAGAAAAGACGCTGACTGAGTCCTCCATGTAGTATAATCTTCCACAACCAGGAGTTTTGTAGTAACAATATTTGTTACATTAGTAGCCACATGAGAGATAGTTTGAGCGAGGTCAAATAAAGGAGAGCCAAACGTGGGTGGTGCTGCTGACCGAAGAGGTTGGACCGTGGTGGAAACCCTCGGCAAGCCAACAAACGTAGGGCCAGAAAAAGAACTGGCCGAGAAAGGAGGTGGCTCCCAGGGCACGGGCTGCACTGAATAAGGAGGCTGCCATGGAAAGGTCGGTGACATATTCTGAAAGAGCGAATATGGGAGACTGCGACTCAGTGAGAACGAGATGTAGTGGGAGGGGAAAACTACGCCGGACTTGGGTGGAGTAGTAGCCGGCGTGATAGCAGCAGTTGAAGGCGAGGTGTAAACTGGTGAGGAGGAGGTGTGAACGCCGGCCATGGTGGACGGAACCACCATAGAGGAGACGGCGGCGGCAGTGCTAGCCGAAGAACTCATGGTGGCGACTTGGGGTATGCCGAGAAAGAGAAAAAAATTAGGGTTTATTATGTGCTCTTGATACCACGTGAAATAATGGAACGGGATGCTCTCTAAGGAGCCCTAGCAGATATATTTATAATAAAGAGAGTTTAATGTAAAGTACAATATTGATCCTATAATAATTCTATTAATATCTAGAACTACATGATTGGACATTGATGACTACTTTCTTTAGTATCTACAATTTCGCTTTTTTATTCACTTTTTATTATTTGTTGTTTGTTTGTTTTGGATTTCTTAAAAAAATTATAGATTTTTCATATCATATTAGAAGCATAGGGACCGACACGATCAAGTTAAGATTTCATTTGTCTGTTACATGATTAACGTCTTGTGTGCTTCACATGATCTAAGTCTATTCATTAAGCTTCATGCTGGAGTCGGTATTATTGTGAATCGATATAATTATCTTTGATTTACTAATTTCAACATATGCAATTTAATAAAAAAAACTATTGCAATAATAAAAAATACAATACTGATTTTTATTTTTTCTCATTGAATTTTTTGAAGAAAATTATTTCAAAGGTTTTTACATTTTTTATGTTTTACTAAAATATATTTTAAATATTCCTCATTTTTTGTGACACGTTTCTTTTCGGTAAATATATTTTCGTTGTCAACGTCTCTATTCTCGATGAGATTTACCTTATTTTTTGCATTTTTTTCCTACATATTCACCTGGACTCTAATACCTTTTCAATTATGCTCTCATATTTTTACACCATTTAGATACACCTGATTAGTCATTATCACTAGTCTTTTCTTTATCAACATAAAAAATCAATATTGTAAGTAAAAAGTAATTAGGGTGTAATTTCTTTATTATTCCATTCAAGGCTCGACATTTCGCCGCTTATACCTACTACCTTGTACAATACACTAGTAAAAAACTGGCTTACAGTGACACTATTATAGTGACACTTTTTGATATAATGTTATTAGTAATACAAAAGTGTCACTATTCTCCAAAACAAATACACTAGCGACACTTTTACGGAATATAGTAACTCTTCTACTAACGGACCGGCCTGCTAAGTCATACTCCGTATTTCAACATTGACGTTTTTTCCCATTTCACTCTGCTTTTAAGATTAGTTTACATAATCACAGCTCTTTCCCCACTTTCTACGAACCCTGAGTACTCCTCCATCGATTTTCGGATTTCTTTGGCCCTGCCGCGCGAGACTCCATCTCCTCAACGGTGAGTCTTCTTCAGGTCGAGTGCTTCTTCTTCAACGGTTCTTGTCAAGTTCCAGGTATGTACGTGGTTGGTTCTTTCTCTTCTGAGTATTCTTTGAATATGTGCGAGCGGAAAACCTGGAGTTACGAAGTGGCCGCCGCTAATGGTGATTGCTAACACCTACAGCGGTCGAGTACCTTGACCAGACTTCTGGACAGATGTGAAGACTTGATAGCGCAGCCTTTTGGCTTCGCTGGGCAACTGTTCTCTTGGCCTCTTGGTCCGGCGACCCTACCGTCGTGAAGGTGAACTACCCTGACAAATCTGGGCTCGGATGCGACCTTTATCGAATCATCCTTGAATTCGGCCTCTATGTTACCCGTGGAGGTTAATGGTCTCCCTTTCCTGAGCTTTATTGCTTGTCCCTTTGTCCATTAAATAAACAAACTTTGTGTTTTATTTGCAAAATGTTCAGCTTTCTATGCTTTTCTTTCTGATTAAGTTTGATAAGTTTGATTCAAATACGGGGCGCTCAAAAGGCTATGGCTTTGTCAGGTTTGGTGATGAAAATGAAAGGTCGCGGGCCATGACTGAAATGAATGGTGAGTACTGTTCAAGCAGACCCATGAGTTTGGGAGTTGCAACTCCTAAGAAACCGTCTATGCAGCAGCAACAATTTTTCCAAGGGGGTGGATTTGCTTCTAATGGTACTCTTACTACAGGCTCCCAATTTGATTCTTCTAACGGTACTCTAATGGTACTCTTACTACAGGCTCCCAATTTGATTCTTCTAACACAATTTTAAACAAGGAAATATATGCATTGATCATTAATATTGTGTTCATCTCTCTCATGTCATATGTGCATTATGCATATTGTTGCATTGAAGATGCTTTTAGTCTTTTAGAATGCTCGTTTTAGTCATCATGATTTTATTTTCGTATTTAATACTACGTAATTGTGTGTTTTGTATTGTAAGAATACAAAAATATGGGGTCACGGAGAGAAGGTTTCCTTTTTAATTATTTCTTATGCACTCAATACATTTATTTAATTGATCACACTGGCGGAGCCAGAAAAATGGCTCGGGGGGTCAAAAATGATGGACCATTTTTAAACAATGTCCGGGTAGAATATTTATATGCAGTTTAGATAAATAGGCACTCATAGTAATAAGATAAATTGTTTTTGCTCTGTTTTTGAGTCGTGTCACGAAAGTATTGAGTGAATTATATCCTTTTTTTAAAATTTGGGAAAATAATCTATAGTATGTATCAAATTTTGTTGATTTTACATTTAGATAGTGCCGATTTTCCAGAAATCATAACTTTTTACTCGTAAGGAGTTACGGGACCCATAATATATCAAATCGAAGATAATTCAGAGCTCTATACTCTCGAACTTTCAGCGGGGTCGGCTGACCACCTGACCCCCTTGGCTCCGCCCCTGATTGATCAATTCCTATTTCTATTTTTTTGTAAAATACTCCCTCCGTCCCTTATAACTTTGCCAACTTTCCTTTTTTTGGTTGTCCCAAAAACTTTGTCACTTTTCGTTTTAATCAATCAATTTGTGGTTCATGTTATTTCTCTCTCCTCTACACAAATCTCTACCATATAGTTTTTACTTGATTATTCAACGCGCCGGTCAAACTTGGCAAAACTTTTAGGGACGGAGTGAGTATGAAAAAAGCATGTTTTATTCTCATTTTTTGTAAAGTACCGAGAGCAAAAGTTTTTTTCACTTTAACTGTCTAACGTTATTTTTTTGTTTTATACGATTCAAAAAACGATATATATTTAAAACGCTTTTAAAATACAAAAAAATCTCTCCGTATCTATTTATTTGTCACACTTTCCTTTTTTGGTGTATTAAATTAATTGTGTCCTTTTCTTTTTTGAAAAGAATCTCACTCAAAAAGCAGCTACAGTACCACTATAGTACCGCTACAGTACTGCTACAGTACCAAAAACCATTTACTTTTTTATAAAGTCTACAGTAATTGTCTTAAACTCCGTGAAAGGCAAACGAATCATCTAATTAGATACGGAGGGAGTAATTAGGTATACAACCTCTCTACCCGCACGGGTAGCTCAGTTGGTCGAGTTGTGGGAGATTTGGATCAATGGACCAAAATTCGAATTCCCGCAACGATCGGGTGGAGGTCACAGAACCTGAAATAAGGCTGGACCTCTGGTGCGCACAGATGTATGAGCCTGCTAACATTCTGGTGACTGAGTCACCGTAACTAATCTCTCCACTGAGTCGGGGTAGAAGATTTCACCTTTTTTTGGATGAAGGAAAACAACCTCTTTGTAGAATCATATGGTGATACGGACAAGTGGATTTGGCTATAAAAGCACCGTTGATTTGGCTAATTTAAATTTCAATCAACTAATAATGTTGAAACGATAGTTGACGTGCGTCGTGAGTTATAAATTTGAAAGAGCATATGTTACCGAGAGAAAAGAATTCAACGGCGTTAATTAATGACGGCCACGTACTCTTTCACACCTTCACTCACCACCCGCATATATCCCATCAATCCATCAGACAGGCTCTGTCAAAATCCGGAAACTGGTTTGGCGGGTTCTTAATCACGGCTCAAAAGAAAGAAATACGTAGTAGTTAGTATAGAGTTTAAGAAAATGGGAATAATGTGGAAATGTATGTTTGTGCTAGAGTAAGTAAAAGGTAAATGAATGCTAGTTACACAAAAATTTTCAAATAAGGAAATGATAACAATTTTTTGGAGGGGTCAAAACGAAAAGTAGGACTTATTTTATGGGACGGAGGGGGTACTTCACAATAAAATATGGAGTAAAAAATATTTATAAAATGTGGTTAATGATTACAGTAATAATTTAATCGGGTCTTAGCCCTTAATAGGAGTAAAATAAGCCCAAAATTCAACAATAGGAGTACAATCCTTTTATTCCAAAATAAGACTAATATATGTCTCTTCTTCCTATTCTACCCCCTTCGTATCATTTCCAATAGATTTATTTTATTAATAAGAAAATTATAGTTTTATTTATAATAAAAATATAAAAAATAATAAAATATTTATAAAATAATAATGAAAACGTGAAAAAATAAAATAAAAATAAAAAAACTAAAAATAATAAATAAATCTTTTAATTTTTTTTAAAAAGTCAACAAAATAAAATAAAATACCTAAAAAAAATTAAAAAATATGTAGCTTACTGCCAACGCGTCCTCTAACTCCCAGCACCACCTACTTCGGTCGCCGTAAAAAAATGCCATCTTATGTAAAAAATGTCACATTTCTCTAAAAATGCCATAAAGATGACATTTTTACTCTTTGAAAATATCCATTTTTCTTTTGATTTCTCTTCAAAATTGTCATCATGATGACATTTTTCCCCAACTTGGCAATCTTTTCCGCCGACCGGAGGTGGCGGTGCTGGAAGGTGGCTGAGGTGGTGGTTGGGGTCTATATATTTTTTAAATTTTTTTACGAATTTTTATTTTTTTTATTTTGATTTTATTATATTTTATAATAATTGTTTAAAAATCCTATTATCAAGGACAAAAGAAAGGGTAGAATATGAAGAGTTAATCCTATTTTGGGAATTTAAACTTTAAACTCCTATTGTTGCAATTATCCTTTTATTTACTCCTATTTAGATAAATCTCCCTAATTTAATCATAATAAATTATGTTCAATTTTTAAATTTAAGTGATCATGATAGTAGCTATCAGTAATATTTGTATAAATGGGTAACAAGTTTTATTTTAGGAGATGCACTTGGGATACACACTTTGTGTACACATTCTTACACACTCGTGTCTGTGAAGGCGTTTTTTTGTTTGTCTCAGACAAAACGTATTTATCAAATATGTTTTGTCTGGGACAGACAAAAAAATGTCTTCTCAGACACGAGTGTGTAAGAGTGTGTACATTTAGATTTTTTCTTATTTTAATACCCACTTCGTTTCATTGAAATTGTCTCATTTTACTTTTTCGTGAAATCATACTTAAGATGGTTCCATACCAATTTGGTGAATTTTGTGTGGCTTTAAATTATTTTAAATTTAATCTTACTTTATCAATTTAACATCAATCACTTTTCTTAATTATTGTGTAACCCCCCTTTTGTTCCCGTGTTGGTGGAAGATCGTATTTTTTGAAAAAATCCCAAAAAGAAAATCGCGGCTTATATTTCATTTATAATTGAAATTCATATAGAGGAATTAAAAATAAGATTAATTATATGTTTATTGATTTCAGTGGTAATGAATTTTTTATAACGACTAAATAAGAAAGTTTGGCAATTTATTGTGGGACGGAGTCACGGAGAATTTATTATTGTTGTTGTTGTTATTATTATTATTAGTATTATTATTATTATCATTATATACTCACACTATCATATTCTATTAGGACATCCCCATTGGTAGGATTATTAAGAGATTAAGTAAGTGACGTGGCAGATTTTTTAAAGGAGCACCATTGAGAGGCATAATTTATTTAATGAGATTATTTGCTATAATAATCCGGGATCAAAATATGAATCCAGATTATTTTAAGATTATGTAAAAAGTATATGTAATAGAAGTTAATGCAAGAACAAAAAAAAATCGGATTATTTGAAGATGATGGTTGGGATACATAAACGAATATTGAGATAATTTAAACATTAATTATATAACAGTATTTAAAAGGTAAGAATCATAGAAAAAATTGATTATTAGAGATCATGAATGAAGATGATCTTAATAGTACACTTTTTTTGAGAATGTATTCTATTAATAGTGTTGACTTTAAGTACTTCAAAACATTGAGCAATCTACTCCGTAAAACTAGATTTAGTTATCATGCCACGTTCGACAGCCAAATTCTACAAGTACTTTTTCCATTGCCTTATTGCATGTGCGACAATGTGACATAATCAAAAAGTAAATAAATCATATTTGCCTCCATTCATTATACGGAGTATATTGCTAAATTTCTTTTTTATTATCTAAAGCACTTTACAATTTGTTGATTCAAAAGGTGGAATCTGCTATCCTAGGAGCCTCACCCCGACCTCACAGGATGGTGGGGAGGTTAGTCACGGTGACTCAGTCAGCAATATGTCAGTAGGTTCATACACTCGTGCGCATCAGAGGTCCAGCCTTATTTCAGGTTCTGTGACCTCCACTCGGTCGCTGCGGGGATTCGAATCTTCGTCCATTGATCCTAGACCTGTACAAAAACGGGTTCAAGCGGGCTCGGGCCTGGCTTTTTATAAATTTTCTGCCCATCATGTGTGGGCGGGCCCGACCCGGCCCGCAAAAACGGGCCTAACCCTATGTCCATACCCGCCCATAAGAGCGGGCCGGGTAGTCCACCGGGCCGCCCGGCCCGGGAATGCTTTAATTTTTTCAAAATTATATGTTTTTTTAAATATTTTAAAAATAATATTACAACATTTAGAAATTAATTAATACGCTTATAATGTTTATATGTCTTTCACCACATACAAAAAAAATACTTACACAAAAATAATAATGATAAACTATATCTAAAATTTAAAATTTAAGCACAAAGTATTATCTTTAAGTACAAAAATAGATATTATATTGGTGGGGCTAGTTGTTAAGAACTAAAAGTTTAAATTTAAACATAATAAACTATAAATATGTATAAATAAAAATTAGTAAATATAAATATACATGTGTATATGCAAATAAATAAATAAATTAGTATATATATAAATATATATATTTATATATACTAAATGTAGCGGACCGGGCTTATCGGCCCGAACGGGTCTACACCCTAACCCAAGCCCGCCCATATCTTATTGCGGGCCGGGCTCGGGCCAGCCAGGTGGGTAAATATATATGCTCAAGCCCGCCCATTTGTGAGGGCGGGCTAGGCCCAGTTTTGTCTATTTCTAATTGATCCAAATCTTCCACCACTCGACCAACTGATCTACCCGTGCGGGTATCACTTTACAATTTATTGTTCTTACAGTTCGGGGTTGGATAAAATTATCTAAACAAGAGTAAACTATAAAAAATGTTCTCAAGTAGGAGTCACTAGTAAAAAACTGGCTTACAGTGACACTATTATAGTGACATTTTTTGATATAATGTTATTAGTAATACAAAAGTGTCACTATTCTCCAAAACAAATACACTAGCGACACTTTTACGGAATATAGTAACTCTTCTACTAACGGGCCGACCTGCTAAGTCATACTCCGTATTTCAACATTGACGTTTTTTTTCATTTCACTCTGCTTTTAAGATTAGTTTACATTATCACAGCTCTTTCCCCACTTTCTACGAACCCTAAGTACTCCTCCATCGATTTCCGGATTTCTTTGGCCCTGCCGCGCGAGACTCCATCTCCTCAACGGTGAGTCTTCTTCAGGTCGAGTGCTTCTTCTTCAACGGTTCTTGTCAAATTCCAGGTATGTACGTGGTTGGTTCTTTCTCTTCTGAGTATTCTTTGAATATGTGCAAGCGGAAAACCTGGAGTTACGAAGTGGCCGCCGCCAATGGTGATTGCTAACACCTACAGCGGTCGAGTACCTTGACCAGACTTCTGGACAGATGTGAAGACTTGATAGCGCAGCCTCTTGGCTTCGCTGGGCAACTGTTCTCTTGGCCTCTTGGTCCGGCGACCCTACCGTCGTGAAGGTGAACTACCCCGACAAATCTGGGCTCGGATGCGACCTTTATCGAATCATCCTTGAATTCGGCCTCTATGTTACCCGTGGAGGTTAATGGTCTCCCTTTCCTGAGCTTTATTGCTTGTCCCTTTGTCCATTAAATAAACAAACTTTGTGTTTTATTTGCAAAATGTTCAGCTTTCTATGCTTTTCTTTCTGATTAAGTTTGATAAGTTTGATTCAAATACGGGGCGCTCAAAAGGCTATGGCTTTGTCAGGTTTGGTGATGAAAATGAAAGGTCGCGGGCCATGACTGAAATGAATGGTGAGTACTGTTCAAGCAGACCCATGAGTTTGGGAGTTGCAACTCCTAAGAAACCATCTATGCAGCAGCAACAATCTTTCCAAGGGGGTGGATTTGCTTCTAATGGTACTCTTACTACAGGCTCCCAATTTGATTCTTCTAACACAACGATATTTGTGGGTGGAATTGATTCAGACGTGAGTGATGAAGAACTAAGGTAGTCCTTTATTCAGTTTGGGGATGTGGTCTCTGTTAAAATTCCAACCGGGAAAGGGTGTGCTTTTGTACAATTTGCAATTAGGAGTGCAGCAAAGGAAGCATTGGAAAAATTGAATGGATCGGTCATTGGGAAGCAGACAGTTCGCCTTTCATGGGGGCGCACTCCTTCAAACAAGCAGCACGGGAGAAGTGAAAATAATGGTCAATGGAATGGGCCATATCAGGGAAGGCAAAATAATGGTGGATATGGATATTACATGTCACATAATAGGGATCAAAGCATGTATACTGCACCTGGATATGGGAACCGCCAAGAGCAACCTGTGAGCTAACATCTTATTGTCTGCTTGTAACTGTTTGAGTTATACCTCAGAAACTGAACTGTCTTGTTTTTTCCTGGTTGGTTGAATTTAAGACTGATGATAAAATCAGTTGTGTTTGAAAAAAAAAGAATTATAACCACAGTAAAAGAAAATTCTAATTGTGATTTGAAATTGGAGTGTTCTTTAATTTCTTTGATACTTTTTTATTCTTTGATGTTTAGTTATGGAGAATTATTGGTTTATTTGGCAGACTTGTTCTTCACTCATGAATACAGAATATATATTTTGAAGAGTCTGTCTTGAGTTTTCTTTCATGCTATGAAAGCTCAGCTGAATTGCTCTTTATTTTGCCTTTTACCTTAACCTTTATTCAATTAAGTGAAATAACATAATTAAGAGCCAGGCCAATAGACAAATGAATAGTAACTAAGACATGTAAAAGGATAGAAATAGAATACCAAAAGTCAAGCCATGACAATCTACATATTTTTTCTTTTGAAAATTAAGAAAAAGTATTCAACTCAATGCTTGAATTGTTTATGCTACATAATTTTATGCTTGAAAAGTATTTTGCCTTGACAGGAAATGCCTATTACAAGGTATGTGCAAATCTAAGGCCCTGTTTGGTAGCCATTACTAGCTTATTCTATAATTCACTTGATTGCAGGTTCACTTGACTGATATATCGCATATCGAGACTTATATTTTCAAAATTGTCAATTTTCTTATTTCTTATTTCTTATTTCTTATCTGCTTTCGTTTCTTCTGAATGGATAATTAATTTCCGCTGTCACAGGAAGGTGTAGCTAGGAAAGTATTAGACTGTATTCAGTTAGTTCACACTGATACATTAATTAAAGAGGTAAGATGGTCAAGCATATTAATGAACACAGCTCGTGTTTATAAGTCTGATTCCCTGGTTTTGTTTTGTTAATGACGTCTACTTTATGGTATACTAATACTAGTAGGTGATTATTGCAGGAGCATGAGCAATTACTTATAGATGCTATTTCAGGACTTGGTGATATATCTGATGGTGAGAGTAGTATATTTCAGGACTCACTTAAACTATATTTATTTATTCAAAGTTGTGATCAAAGTATGTATTATCAGTTTATCACCATATGTGTTCATAGACTGAGGACCTACTTCCTTGGTATACTATTATTCTGTTAGCAGATTCTGCCTTGCTAATTCAGAAAATGGTCTAGCTTTAAAAATGAGACAATTACATCCTTATATCATCATGCCTATCTTTTTGTAATTAGCAGGTCGAGAAAAACAGTTCCATTTCTTATTGTTTGATCATAGGTTGTTCCCACAGTGCTATTCAACCATTTTATTGGGTTCAAATATTTGAAGTGTTTTATCAAGCCCTTCAAACTATCAGCCCAGGTTGTGTCCTCAAACTGCTCAGGCCAATGAAGTTACTCAAATTAGTCCCCTTAGGATCAAGCCGGAAGGTGTTGCTTCCACAATCGGTATGAAGTAGTGTTATCACCATGTTCCATGTAATTGTTTGTAATTTGAATCCAATTGAATAATGATTCAATGTGCTTGCAGAAAGTCCAGCATGGTGTAGTGAAACGACAGGTTGATGTGAATCGGAAAAGGGAGCACGTGTTGTTGATTACTTCCATAAGAATGCCATTATCGGGGCTTGGCACTTAAAGACTGTTTTATGTCCTATAGACCGTGCTTTATCTCAATTCTAGCTATAATTGTAACTTGTGTTTTGTTTTTTGAGTTGTACTTACTTGTATTTATGGTTTCCGGGGTATGCCCCTATGAGTCATGTACATTCATATGAAATCTTGAGATATAAATAAAAATGTTTGAGATTGTGGTTAATGTTAATGTTTTGGTTTATTTCTATTAATATATAT
The DNA here is from genome assembly GCA_945859875.1 of Cuscuta europaea. Classification (NCBI taxonomy): domain Eukaryota; kingdom Viridiplantae; phylum Streptophyta; class Magnoliopsida; order Solanales; family Convolvulaceae; genus Cuscuta; species Cuscuta europaea. The sequence goes on from CAMAPE010000013.1 coordinate 3,007,388, forward strand.
ACTAAAATAATATATATATATATATAAATATATTATCATGTATCATATTTTTTGAATGGAAAACAGAATATTTTGATACCACAGTGTCACTATAGTATATGATGTAAAAGTGTCGCCGAATAGCTATGTCGCTAATGTGTCACCATATTGTGATATCGTGGTGTCACAATTCTGTGACACCTGTAGTGACACTTAAAAAGTGTCACTTGTAGTGTCACTAGCCTCCACTTTCAGCGACACTTTTTTAGAGTCACTGAAACTTTCAGTGACACTAATTTGGTGTCACTGTAAGGCATTTTTCTAGTAGTGATAAATACTTGTATTTATTTCATTATAAATTGTTGACAAAGTGCATTCATAAATTAACTTCTCTCTATAAATTCTTATGCAACCTCTTAGTTTAGAGTTGAAGGGTCGGTGTTTGGGTTAGATAAGGGTGTGTTGTAATCATTCTAAGTCCATTAATATAACTTGATGCACTTTACTTTCTTCCCCTTCTTGTTGCTTTTGCCTTTGAGTTTATATTTGCACTAGACGTAGTACCCGTGCGATGCACGGGGTGTATCTAGAATAGTGTATCTAAATAGGGGTGGAGCCAGGATACTGGGCCGGACTGGACCAGTACAAAGAATATTTTTGGAGGAAAAATCACACATAATTTTTACACTAAAAATAAAGACATTTTTAAAATTTCGAATGAGTGGGAGCCAGGGTTGGCCTCCCATAGCTTTGCCCCTGTATCTAGAATAGAATAGAAGATTATTTAAAATTATATGCAACATTCTATTACGATGATACGTAATGCGTACTTATATCAAATAAAAAAGGCAATAGAGTTTATATATTCTAGCTTTGATTATATAATAGCACCTGTAAGATAATAAATTTTTCGTTTGTACTAAAAATTGCAATAAAAGTTCAAATAAATAAGAAGGTGTAACAATAAATTCCATGTGATACTGGACTTAATAAATGATGACACTTCGATTTTTGAGGCTCTCCAGAACTGACAATGGAATTAATGATACTATAATTATTAGTAGGTCTCATAAAACTATAAAACAGAACACCATAAAGGTTTATATGATGTGTTTGTATCTACTTCTTCAATTGTATCTGCTCTCTGAGGGTGCAAAAGTAGTCTCAGAGAGCAGAATTTTGGAAAATTTAATTGATTTTTTTTTTGTGAAAGGGTATGAGTGTTTCCAAGTGGTTAAAATAACTCCTAGAAATAGTTTTTAGAAATTCGGATCAGAAAACCCAGCTTCTGGAAAACTTAATCGATTTTACATCTTTTTTTAGAAAAAAACAAAAACAAAAGCAGAATGAATTCCAAACACATACAAAGAATTATCATAAAGTTAATGTTTTGGTTTATTTCTATTAATATATATACTAAAATAATATATATATATATAAATATATTATCATGTATCATGTTTTTTGAATGGAAAACAGAATATTTTGATACCACAGTGTCACTATAGTATATGATGTAAAAGTGTCGCCGAATAGCTATGTCGCTAATGTGTCACCATATAGTGATATCGTGGTGTCACAATTCTGTGACACTTGTAGTGACACTTAAAAAGTGTCACTTGTAGTGTCACTAGCCCCCACTTTCAGCGACACTTTTTTAGTGTCACTGAAACTTTCAGTGACACAAATTTGGTGTCACTATAAAGCATTTTTCTAGTAGTGAGGACACTTGTTGTGAGCTAACAAACTTAATGTCAAATACTAATCCATTCTAAAATGGTTTGTCATATTGATTTTTTCTTGATCAATGGTGGTGAAATTTGGATATAATTTTAATTATAATAGTTGGATACTCCCTCCATCCATATATTATCTCTCCAAATACACATGGCACACAAATTTAGATAATAGATATTGTGTGATGGAGAGTTATGCAAAGAAGAAACGAATATGTAAGAATATGTAAGAACTACTCTGAACCACATATTCAGTGGAGGAGCTGGGGGGGGGGGGGGGCAAGGGGGGGGCAAGCGCCCCCGCTCCGACTAATTTTTTTTACTAGTATTACTTATAATATGTTTCTTGCCCCGGTTTCTTTTTTAATTTTAAAAACAATAAGTACAACTTAAGGTTATTTTAAGATGAAGTGTTCAAATAAATAAAAAAGTATTTTCAGAAAAAGTAAAAAAATGAAATATAGAATAAAAGGGGATTAATGAGTCAATGAGACAAATGAGCATCTAGTTTAAGGCTGAGTAAAAAAAACGGGCATAAGTAGAAAAATGAAAAAAAAACAATTCTAAAGCCCAAGCCACCTAGACAATCCTAAAGCCTAAGCCCAAAAATGAAAAAAATAACAATTCAAAACGTAATCACTAAAGTCTAAAGCCATTAAGTGGGTTAAACATTCAAAGCTTCATTAACAAAAGACCTAGGCAGTCGGCAGTCCCTTCCCACTCCACCAAAAAAAAATGAATCGAGCAGTTGAGAACGCAGGCAGGCAGCGAACGTGAGAACTGAGAAGCAGCATCGCCCGCTCCCTCTCCGGCTTTACTCCCCAACAGAAATCTACCTTCCTTCTCGAGTTAGTTCTCACTTCTCCCCATTTGTTCTCAGATTCTGCAATTTTCAAGTAAGTTTCTCATCTGCCAATTAATGCCCATATTAATTATTTGCTCTCATCCCTAACGAAAAGTCGGAAATTATTTGTGTGAATCCTCAAATCTCAGTTCTAGATGCAATTTAATGCTATTTGTATAAGGAACATTTTTAATTCATACTTATTTTTGTTATATTTAGGAGTATGAGTTTGGATAAATTTGTAATTAAGACTAAGAGGTCTTTGATTGGAGGTGTTAGTTCTTCAATTGTTCCTAATCAGTCTATCTCTAGTGTTGAAAATGCCACTGCGTCAAATGAAAATACTGCTAGAGATGAGAGAAATGAGAGGGACAAGAGAGCCCGAACAGAAAGTACACATGAATGGGATATTATTAGTGATCCATTTTTACGAAAACCAATTAATGAATATGCGTCGGGGATTAGGGATGATGTGATGAGAGCATATGTTGTTAAAGGTGCTTGTCAACCAGCATCTCATAAGTTTCCACGAACTGAATTTGGTAAGACATTAAGGAGCTTTCGAGGAGAGTGGTTTAAAACTTGGGAATGGTTGGAATATTGTATTTCTAAAGATGCCGCTTTCTGTTTTTGGTGTTACCTTTTTCATGGGCATGAAGGAAAGAGATTTGGTGATGATGTGTTTGTGAGGATCGGATTCCGTAATTGGAAGAAAGCTCCTGAAAAATTTAGAGATTTGCCTAGGTTGCAGAAGTAAATCAAGTAGTATGTAATGAACTATAATTTTTGGTTAAATTATTACGCTATTGTTGTTCTTATTATATTTTGGACACGAACTTTAAAATTTTTAGTCTTTGGTTTGCCCCTCCTTGGACAAACCTCTGGCTCCGCCACTGCACATATTCTTTGTCAAAAAAAGGAAAGAAGAGATAATTTTGAGAAGAATGACAAAGAAAGTGAGTATAATTTATAAATTTAATTAAAATATTTTTAGAATCACTACATTAGTCATTTAGTTACAGTGCTAAGTGGCAAGTCACAAGTGGGGCTGGAGAAGTTTAATCGAGTTGAAAAACTTGGAAAATGGAAAGCAATTACTACGACCATAAGATGGCTAGCGGGTTGACGGGTGTATGCACAATATTTATTCCTTAATTAGGTGTGGATAATAATGTAATATTATATAATTTACTTTTACACCTTATATGTATATGTTTTTAAATGCATATCTTATATATAGGAGGTATTTAAGAATTAAGATTTCATTTATTTTTTAATTTTTATATTCCATTCGTCTCATTGAACTTTGTCAATTATCCCTTTTTTGTTGTCCCAAAAAATTTGCTTCTTTCCCATTAAACTAACTATTTTGTGATTATGCTCATATCTCTCGATCTCCTCTGTACAAACTTCAAACACACAATTTTTAATATTCTTATTTCTCACTCTATTTAAAAATTGCAAAGTCCATTTGGACAGAGGTAGTATATTTTATTTTTTTATGAAATATTTTTTCCTATTATATAACTTAATTTTACACCTTATATATGTGTTTTTAAATGCATATTTTATATGAGGTCTTTAAGATTTCATTTATTTTTAAAATTTATATATTTTATTTTTTAAAGTCGTATGTTTTCTAGAGTTTATGGATTGTTTAAATGGATACTCCCTCCGTTCCCAAAAATACTTCTCACTTTTCTTTTTGGGCTGTTCCCAAAAATACTTTTCACTTTCCCATTTTGGACAATTTGTGTGGCTCACATTCATTTTACCTTTTACTTATACAACCACAATCATACATTTCCACTTTATTCCACTTTCTTAATAAGCGTGCCAAGTCAAACGGGAAGAATTTTTAGGAACGGAGGGAGTATTTTATACAGAGTATTTTTTAATACATAAACTCTTAATTGATGATATTTTAGGTCTCTAATTTAAGAGTTTATGTAAAAAAAAATTCAGAAATAAGTAGGTTTTAAAATATTACATATGCAATATAAAATTGCAATATAAAATAAAAATTTAAATATTCACTAGTAATAAAATACGTAGTATCAAGTTATAAAGTATGAAATATAAAACCTTAAACAGAATGTACGTATTGTATATAATACTCCGTATAAAGTAGGGAAAAGTACGTAAAATGTACTTATGATTGAGCCCATTTTCAGATAGGATCGTGTGTTTCATTCTTTATCAAAGTGGTTTATGTGTTTGAATTCCGTTATTACAAGAGGGTCACGCTGTTATAAAAGTCTGAAAAGACCGTTAAAAGTAACTCCGGTTTTCAAAAGTGTCCGGAAAATTAAAAGAAAAGTACCGGAAGGTGCGCCTCAATAAGACGACCACCAGACCATATTTCTTTTTTTTGTTTTAAGACACCCTTGTCACTAGAGAGTCCATCGGAAAAGTGATATTAACGAAATCATTTTAAAAAAATAATTCAAACACATCTGAAAAATCGAAAGGCGAAGGTGGTTTGGAGGTCATCTTGACGAGACGCTCCTTTCTTTATTTTTCTTTTAATTTTTCGGGCACTTTTGAAAATTGGAGTTACTTTTAACAGTCTTTTTAAAACGTTTTTAACGGCGTGACCCTCTTATGATAACGAAATTCAAACACATGAACTACTTTGATAAAGAATGAAACACATGACCCTATCTAAAAATGGGCCCAACCACAAGTACTTTTTCCGTACTTTTCTCTATAAAGTACAAGTATCAAATTACACACACAAGAATAATTAAAAAGATTTACAAATTGAAAAAATAAAAATATAAATATAAAATTAAATGCAAAACTTAAAATATTTTATATATTATAAATATTGATTACCAAATAAAATGGATAAAACATATTTTAAAAAATCAAAAATGCTGCATAGAAAACAAAAGATGTTAAATAATAATTTAAATGAAAATTCTCAACATAAATATTTACATATAAAGTTATTGAGGTTAAGGATGTTTTCTTTTGGACCGTAATTTGTTGATCTGGTCTGATCTATTTAAGTCTGGTCTGAACTGGTCTGGTAAATGTTGGATCTTTATGTATTTTATAACTATATAAGTCTGGTCTGATCTAGTTTGTTTAAGTCTGGTCTGATCTGCTCTGATATGTTTAAGTCTAGTCTGATCTAATCTAGTATGATCTGATCTTGTGTGGGATTGAAAATAATCCAAAAGAAAACATCCTAAGTCCTCACGATCCAAATGCCAATACAGTGTGTTGGGATTTCGTAGGATCTATTATCGATCATGTGTATTTAGTAAGTGGATAAACAATATATAAAATGCAAATATATTGTAAGGTGAAAGAAAGTATAAAATGTGTCGTGTATAAAATATTATATTATATAATTATATAATATAAAGTAACAGAGTGACAACCAATTTTGGCGCCGAAAATGTCTCTAAAAGAGGGGAGAAATTGGAAAGTAATATTCCATAATAATCAAGTTGCCGCTCATGTATTGTTAAAGACTATTGAGCACAGCCGTGTAAATTTAATTGGAATGGAATCTTATTAAGATAAGTAGAATCAGTTACACTAATTAATTTGAGTAATAATAATAATTTGATTCTCCATATGAGAATTCTTATATAATATAAAGTGACAGAGTAATAACCACTTTTGGCGTCCAAAATGTCTCTAAAAGGGAGGGGGAATTGGAAACTAATCTTTCATAATAATCAAGTTCCCACTCATGTATTTTTAAAGACTATTGAGCACAGCCGTGTAAATTTAATTGGAACGAAATCTTATTAAGATAAGTAGTATCAGTTACACTAATTAATACGAATAATAATTTGATTCTCCATATGAGAATTACAATGGTTATGACACGTGAAACCTTAATCTATTAACATAAATAGAGTCAGTTACACTAATTAATTAATAGGACTAATAATAGTTTACAATAGGTACACGTGAAATATTGATTTTAAGAGGGAATGTTTCAGCTACATGATATATGGCAACCACAAAAATAACAGTACAAAATAAAATTGAAATAATTACAAATTTATGCAACAAATAAAGGATGTTTACGAGACACATGTAATGGAAAAATCCCATCCAAACTAGGATTATAATAAGAAATTAATGCAAGTAAAGAAGTATTTTGTTAGCTTTCAATTCCGATCTATACAAACTTTACACCATACATGCTGACACGTGTAGACCAATATTCCAACTAAACATGGTAACAACAATAGTAGTAGGAAATAAAATTTCTAAATAAGGATTGAACTTAACATAGTGTACGAAAAAATTGAAATTCAATATTTTTACATAATTGCATGAGTATTCATTCTTAATTTATCTATTTATATAAATTAAAGTAATTAAAGTAACAAAGTGTGAATCTATGAGCCCATTTGGTAGTGCCCAAATCGATTGTGGTGGCTGATTATGCTAAAATTTTATGAAGTTCTAGCTGAATTGACTGATTTTGCGGATTTGTGAAAAAAATAAAACATGCGGAGTATTTTATTAAATAAATTAAGAAAAATTTATGTGAAAACACTGTTAAAATGATCCTCTACAATAAATTCAGTCAATATAGTCAAAAAGTAACTTCAATCTTACTTTTTCTTATTATTACATAATTCAGCGGATGAAATCAAAAGTTTTGTGTTTGAATTTTGATGAAAAGCTGGCTGATAATGCCCGATAAGTCGAAAAACATTATTACCAATATAGATTAGTTTTATTTTTGTCTAGATTTATATATGGTCCTATATTTGTCACTAAAAACTCAAGAGTAATATTTCTGTCATTATTTCCATTTACAATAGTGTAATACAATGGTAATAAAAATAAAAATTATAACATCAATAATAATAGTAATAATGATGATAAAAATAATATTAATTATAATCACAATAATAATGTTGATGTTAGTAGTAGTAGTAGTAATAATAATAATAATAATAATGATAATAATAATAATGATAATAATAATAATAATAATAATAAATATATAGTAATAACCATAACAAAAATAATAATAATTACGATGTAACAACAATAATAATACACCAACAACAATAATAACAACAATAATATTCAATTGAATATTTAATTTATTGGATGTTAATTTAAGTCAATTATTACTGTAGTACTTGCATACTCCGTATATACAAGAAGTTATTAGTAAGGGTGTTTTCCATTGAAATTTATAAATCTTTAGGGCACCGTGAGTTACACAAGAAGTGATGAGGAGAGTCATGTTAAACATGTGAATGATCATCTCAAGAAGTGAGTTGAAGACTTAAATATGAGATGAGGAGAGTCATGTTATCAACACCACTAATAATGTCGTCAATAGAGAAGTTTGATAGAAATTTTAATACTTTATGATAATTCTTTGTATGTGTTTGGAATTCATTCTGCTTTTGTTTTTGTTTTTTTCTAAAAAAAGATGTAAAATCGATTAAGTTTTCCAGAAGCTGGGTTTTCTGATCCGAATTTCTAAAAACTATTTCTAGGAGTTATTTTAACCACTTGGAAACACTCATACCCTTTCACAAAAAAAAATCAATTAAATTTTCCAAAATTCTGCTCTCTGAGACTACTTTTGCACCCTCAGAGAGCAGATACAATTGAAGAAGTAGATACAAACACATCATATAAACCTTTATGGTGTTCTGTTTTATAGTTTTATGAGACCTACTAATAATTATAGTATCATTAATTCCATTTCAGTTCTGGAGAGCCTCAAAAATCGAAGTGTCATCATTTATTAAGTCCAGTATCACATGGAATTTATTGTTACACCTTCTTATTTATTTGAACTTTTATTGCAATTTTTAGTACAAACGAAAAATTTATTATCTTACAGGTGCTATTATATAATCAAAGCTAGAATATATAAACTCTATTGCCTTTTTTATTTGATATAAGTACGCATTACGTATCATCGTAATAGAATGTTGCATATAATTTTAAATAATCTTCTATTCTATTCTAGATACAGGGGCAAAGCTATGGGAGGCCAACCCTGGCTCCCACTCATTCGAAATTTTAAAAATGTCTTTATTTTTAGTGTAAAAATTATGTGTGATTTTTCCTCCAAAAATATTCTTTGTACTGGTCCAGTCCGGCCCAGTATCCTGGCTCCACCCCTATTTAGATACACTATTCTAGATACACCCCGTGCATCGCACGGGTACTACGTCTAGTGCAAATATAAACTCAAAGGCAAAAGCAACAAGAAGGGGAAGAAAGTAAAGTGCATCAAGTTATATTAATGGACTTAGAATGATTACAACACACCCTTATCTAACCCAAACACCGACCCTTCAACTCTAAACTAAGAGGTTGCATAAGAATTTATAGAGAGAAGTTAATTTATGAATGCACTTTGTCAACAATTTATAATGAAATAAATACAAGTATTTATCACTACTAGAAAAATGCCTTACAGTGACACCAAATTAGTGTCACTGAAAGTTTCAGTGACTCTAAAAAAGTGTCGCTGAAAGTGGAGGCTAGTGACACTACAAGTGACACTTTTTAAGTGTCACTACAGGTGTCACAGAATTGTGACACCACGATATCACAATATGGTGACACATTAGCGACATAGCTATTCGGCGACACTTTTACATCATATACTATAGTGACACTGTGGTATCAAAATATTCTGTTTTCCATTCAAAAAATATGATACATGATAATATATTTATATATATATATATATTATTTTAGTATATATATTAATAGAAATAAACCAAAACATTAACATTAACCACAATCTCAAACATTTTTATTTATATCTCAAGATTTCATATGAATGTACATGACTCATAGGGGCATACCCCGGAAACCATAAATACAAGTAAGTACAACTCAAAAAACAAAACACAAGTTACAATTATAGCTAGAATTGAGATAAAGCACGGTCTATAGGACATAAAACAGTCTTTAAGTGCCAAGCCCCGATAATGGCATTCTTATGGAAGTAATCAACAACACGTGCTCCCTTTTCCGATTCACATCAACCTGTCGTTTCACTACACCATGCTGGACTTTCTGCAAGCACATTGAATCATTATTCAATTGGATTCAAATTACAAACAATTACATGGAACATGGTGATAACACTACTTCATACCGATTGTGGAAGCAACACCTTCCGGCTTGATCCTAAGGGGACTAATTTGAGTAACTTCATTGGCCTGAGCAGTTTGAGGACACAACCTGGGCTGATAGTTTGAAGGGCTTGATAAAACACTTCAAATATTTGAACCCAATAAAATGGTTGAATAGCACTGTGGGAACAACCTATGATCAAACAATAAGAAATGGAACTGTTTTTCTCGACCTGCTAATTACAAAAAGATAGGCATGATGATATAAGGATGTAATTGTCTCATTTTTAAAGCTAGACCATTTTCTGAATTAGCAAGGCAGAATCTGCTAACAGAATAATAGTATACCAAGGAAGTAGGTCCTCAGTCTATGAACACATATGGTGATAAACTGATAATACATACTTTGATCACAACTTTGAATAAATAAATATAGTTTAAGTGAGTCCTGAAATATACTACTCTCACCATCAGATATATCACCAAGTCCTGAAATAGCATCTATAAGTAATTGCTCATGCTCCTGCAATAATCACCTACTAGTATTAGTATACCATAAAGTAGACGTCATTAACAAAACAAAACCAGGGAATCAGACTTATAAACACGAGCTGTGTTCATTAATATGCTTGACCATCTTACCTCTTTAATTAATGTATCAGTGTGAACTAACTGAATACAGTCTAATACTTTCCTAGCTACACCTTCCTGTGACAGCGGAAATTAATTATCCATTCAGAAGAAACGAAAGCAGATAAGAAATAAGAAATAAGAAATAAGAAAATTGACAATTTTGAAAATATAAGTCTCGATATGCGATATATCAGTCAAGTGAACCTGCAATCAAGTGAATTATAGAATAAGCTAGTAATGGCTACCAAACAGGGCCTTAGATTTGCACATACCTTGTAATAGGCATTTCCTGTCAAGGCAAAATACTTTTCAAGCATAAAATTATGTAGCATAAACAATTCAAGCATTGAGTTGAATACTTTTTCTTAATTTTCAAAAGAAAAAATATGTAGATTGTCATGGCTTGACTTTTGGTATTCTATTTCTATCCTTTTACATGTCTTAGTTACTATTCATTTGTCTATTGGCCTGGCTCTTAATTATGTTATTTCACTTAATTGAATAAAGGTTAAGGTAAAAGGCAAAATAAAGAGCAATTCAGCTGAGCTTTCATAGCATGAAAGAAAACTCAAGACAGACTCTTCAAAATATATATTCTGTATTCATGAGTGAAGAACAAGTCTGCCAAATAAACCAATAATTCTCCATAACTAAACATCAAAGAATAAAAAAGTATCAAAGAAATTAAAGAACACTCCAATTTCAAATCACAATTAGAATTTTCTTTTACTGTGGTTATAATTCTTTTTTTTTCAAACACAACTGATTTTATCATCAGTCTTAAATTCAACCAACCAGGAAAAAACAAGACAGTTCAGTTTCTGAGGTATAACTCAAACAGTTACAAGCAGACAATAAGATGTTAGCTCACAGGTTGCTCTTGGCGGTTCCCATATCCAGGTGCAGTATACATGCTTTGATCCCTATTATGTGACATGTAATATCCATATCCACCATTATTTTGCCTTCCCTGATATGGCCCATTCCATTGACCATTATTTTCACTTCTCCCGTGCTGCTTGTTTGAAGGAGTGCGCCCCCATGAAAGGCGAACTGTCTGCTTCCCAATGACCGATCCATTCAATTTTTCCAATGCTTCCTTTGCTGCACTCCTAATTGCAAATTGTACAAAAGCACACCCTTTCCCGGTTGGAATTTTAACAGAGACCACATCCCCAAACTGAATAAAGGACTACCTTAGTTCTTCATCACTCACGTCTGAATCAATTCCACCCACAAATATCGTTGTGTTAGAAGAATCAAATTGGGAGCCTGTAGTAAGAGTACCATTAGAAGCAAATCCACCCCCTTGGAAAGATTGTTGCTGCTGCATAGATGGTTTCTTAGGAGTTGCAACTCCCAAACTCATGGGTCTGCTTGAACAGTACTCACCATTCATTTCAGTCATGGCCCGCGACCTTTCATTTTCATCACCAAACCTGACAAAGCCATAGCCTTTTGAGCGCCCCGTATTTGAATCAAACTTATCAAACTTAATCAGAAAGAAAAGCATAGAAAGCTGAACATTTTGCAAATAAAACACAAAGTTTGTTTATTTAATGGACAAAGGGACAAGCAATAAAGCTCAGGAAAGGGAGACCATTAACCTCCACGGGTAACATAGAGGCCGAATTCAAGGATGATTCGATAAAGGTCGCATCCGAGCCCAGATTTGTCGGGGTAGTTCACCTTCACGACGGTAGGGTCGCCGGACCAAGAGGCCAAGAGAACAGTTGCCCAGCGAAGCCAAGAGGCTGCGCTATCAAGTCTTCACATCTGTCCAGAAGTCTGGTCAAGGTACTCGACCGCTGTAGGTGTTAGCAATCACCATTGGCGGCGGCCACTTCGTAACTCCAGGTTTTCCGCTTGCACATATTCAAAGAATACTCAGAAGAGAAAGAACCAACCACGTACATACCTGGAATTTGACAAGAACCGTTGAAGAAGAAGCACTCGACCTGAAGAAGACTCACCGTTGAGGAGATGGAGTCTCGCGCGGCAGGGCCAAAGAAATCCGGAAATCGATGGAGGAGTACTTAGGGTTCGTAGAAAGTGGGGAAAGAGCTGTGATAATGTAAACTAATCTTAAAAGCAGAGTGAAATGAAAAAAAACGTCAATGTTGAAATACGGAGTATGACTTAGCAGGTCGGCCCGTTAGTAGAAGAGTTACTATATTCCGTAAAAGTGTCGCTAGTGTATTTGTTTTGGAGAATAGTGACACTTTTGTATTACTAATAACATTATATCAAAAAATGTCACTATAATAGTGTCACTGTAAGCCAGTTTTTTACTAGTGACTCCTACTTGAGAACATTTTTTATAGTTTACTCTTGTTTAGATAATTTTATCCAACCCCGAACTGTAAGAACAATAAATTGTAAAGTGATACCCGCACGGGTAGATCAGTTGGTCGAGTGGTGGAAGATTTGGATCAATTAGAAATAGACAAAACTGGGCCTAGCCCGCCCTCACAAATGGGCGGGCTTGAGCATATATATTTACCCACCTGGCTGGCCCGAGCCCGGCCCGCAATAAGATATGGGCGGGCTTGGGTTAGGGTGTAGACCCGTTCGGGCCGATAAGCCCGGTCCGCTACATTTAGTATATATAAATATATATATTTATATATATACTAATTTATTTATTTATTTGCATATACACATGTATATTTATATTTACTAATTTTTATTTATACATATTTATAGTTTATTATGTTTAAATTTAAACTTTTAGTTCTTAACAACTAGCCCCACCAATATAATATCTATTTTTGTACTTAAAGATAATACTTTGTGCTTAAATTTTAAATTTTAGATATAGTTTATCATTATTATTTTTGTGTAAGTATTTTTTTTGTATGTGGTGAAAGACATATAAACATTATAAGCGTATTAATTAATTTCTAAATGTTGTAATATTATTTTTAAAATATTTAAAAAAACATATAATTTTGAAAAAATTAAAGCATTCCCGGGCCGGGCGGCCCGGTGGACTACCCGGCCCGCTCTTATGGGCGGGTATGGACATAGGGTTAGGCCCGTTTTTGCGGGCCGGGTCGGGCCCGCCCACACATGATGGGCAGAAAATTTATAAAAAGCCAGGCCCGAGCCCGCTTGAACCCGTTTTTGTACAGGTCTAGGATCAATGGACGAAGATTCGAATCCCCGCAGCGACCGAGTGAAGGTCACAGAACCTGAAATAAGGCTGGACCTCTGATGCGCACGAGTGTATGAACCTACTGACATATTGCTGACTGAGTCACCGTGACTAACCTCCCCACCATCCTGTGAGGTCGGGGTGAGGCTCCTAGGATAGCAGATTCCACCTTTTGAATCAACAAATTGTAAAGTGCTTTAGATAATAAAAAAGAAATTTAGCAATATACTCCGTATAATGAATGGAGGCAAATATGATTTATTTACTTTTTGATTATGTCACATTGTCGCACATGCAATAAGGCAATGGAAAAAGTACTTGTAGAATTTGGCTGTCGAACGTGGCATGATAACTAAATCTAGTTTTACGGAGTAGATTGCTCAATGTTTTGAAGTACTTAAAGTCAACACTATTAATAGAATACATTCTCAAAAAAAGTGTACTATTAAGATCATCTTCATTCATGATCTCTAATAATCAATTTTTTCTATGATTCTTACTTTTTAAATACTGTTATATAATTAATGTTTAAATTATCTCAATATTCGTTTATGTATCCCAACCATCATCTTCAAATAATCCGATTTTTTTTTGTTCTTGCATTAACTTCTATTACATATACTTTTTACATAATCTTAAAATAATCTGGATTCATATTTTGATCCCGGATTATTATAGCAAATAATCTCATTAAATAAATTATGCCTCTCAATGGTGCTCCTTTAAAAAATCTGCCACGTCACTTACTTAATCTCTTAATAATCCTACCAATGAGGATGTCCTAATAGAATATGATAGTGTGAGTATATAATGATAATAATAATAATACTAATAATAATAATAACAACAACAACAATAATAAATTCTCCGTGACTCCGTCCCACAATAAATTGCCAAACTTTCTTATTTAGTCGTTATAAAAAATTCATTACCACTGAAATCAATAAACATATAATTAATCTTATTTTTAATTCCTCTATATGAATTTCAATTATAAATGAAATATAAGCCGCGATTTTCTTTTTGGGATTTTTTCAAAAAATACGATCTTCCACCAACACGGGAACAAAAGGGGGGTTACACAATAATTAAGAAAAGTGATTGATGTTAAATTGATAAAGTAAGATTAAATTTAAAATAATTTAAAGCCACACAAAATTCACCAAATTGGTATGGAACCATCTTAAGTATGATTTCACGAAAAAGTAAAATGAGACAATTTCAATGAAACGAAGTGGGTATTAAAATAAGAAAAAATCTAAATGTACACACTCTTACACACTCGTGTCTGAGAAGACATTTTTTTGTCTGTCCCAGACAAAACATATTTGATAAATACGTTTTGTCTGAGACAAACAAAAAAACGCCTTCACAGACACGAGTGTGTAAGAATGTGTACACAAAGTGTGTATCCCAAGTGCATCTCCTAAAATAAAACTTGTTACCCATTTATACAAATATTACTGATAGCTACTATCATGATCACTTAAATTTAAAAATTGAACATAATTTATTATGATTAAATTAGGGAGATTTATCTAAATAGGAGTAAATAAAAGGATAATTGCAACAATAGGAGTTTAAAGTTTAAATTCCCAAAATAGGATTAACTCTTCATATTCTACCCTTTCTTTTGTCCTTGATAATAGGATTTTTAAACAATTATTATAAAATATAATAAAATCAAAATAAAAAAAATAAAAATTCGTAAAAAAATTTAAAAAATATATAGACCCCAACCACCACCTCAGCCACCTTCCAGCACCGCCACCTCCGGTCGGCGGAAAAGATTGCCAAGTTGGGGAAAAATGTCATCATGATGACAATTTTGAAGAGAAATCAAAAGAAAAATGGATATTTTCAAAGAGTAAAAATGTCATCTTTATGGCATTTTTAGAGAAATGTGACATTTTTTACATAAGATGGCATTTTTTTACGGCGACCGAAGTAGGTGGTGCTGGGAGTTAGAGGACGCGTTGGCAGTAAGCTACATATTTTTTAATTTTTTTTAGGTATTTTATTTTATTTTGTTGACTTTTTAAAAAAAATTAAAAGATTTATTTATTATTTTTAGTTTTTTTATTTTTATTTTATTTTTTCACGTTTTCATTATTATTTTATAAATATTTTATTATTTTTTATATTTTTATTATAAATAAAACTATAATTTTCTTATTAATAAAATAAATCTATTGGAAATGATACGAAGGGGGTAGAATAGGAAGAAGAGACATATATTAGTCTTATTTTGGAATAAAAGGATTGTACTCCTATTGTTGAATTTTGGGCTTATTTTACTCCTACTAAGGGCTAAGACCGATTAAATTATTACTGTAATCATTAACCACATTTTATAAATATTTTTTACTCCATATTTTATTGTGAAGTACCCCCTCCGTCCCATAAAATAAGTCCTACTTTTCGTTTTGACCCCTCCAAAAAATTGTTATCATTTCCTTATTTGAAAAGTTTTGTGTAACTAGCATTCATTTACCTTTTACTTACTCTAGCACAAACATACATTTCCACATTATTCCCATTTTCTTAAACTCTATACTAACTACTACGTATTTCTTTCTTTTGAGCCGTGATTAAGAACCCGCCAAACCAGTTTCCGGATTTTGACAGAGCCTGTCTGATGGATTGATGGGATATATGCGGGTGGTGAGTGAAGGTGTGAAAGAGTACGTGGCCGTCATTAATTAACGCCGTTGAATTCTTTTCTCTCGGTAACATATGCTCTTTCAAATTTATAACTCACGACGCACGTCAACTATCGTTTCAACATTATTAGTTGATTGAAATTTAAATTAGCCAAATCAACGGTGCTTTTATAGCCAAATCCACTTGTCCGTATCACCATATGATTCTACAAAGAGGTTGTTTTCCTTCATCCAAAAAAAGGTGAAATCTTCTACCCCGACTCAGTGGAGAGATTAGTTACGGTGACTCAGTCACCAGAATGTTAGCAGGCTCATACATCTGTGCTCACCAGAGGTCCAGCCTTATTTCAGGTTCTGTGACCTCCACCCGATCGTTGCGGGAATTCGAATTTTGGTCCATTGATCCAAATCTCCCACCACTCGACCAACTGAGCTACCCGTGCGGGTAGAGAGGTTGTATACCTAATTACTCCCTCCGTATCTAATTAGATGATTCGTTTGCCTTTCACGGAGTTTAAGATAATTACTGTAGACTTTATAAAAAAGTAAATGGTTTTTGGTACTGTAGCAGTACTGTAGCGGTACTATAGTGGTACTGTAGCTGCTTTTTGAGTGAGATTCTTTTCAAAAAAGAAAAGGACACAATTAATTTAATACACCAAAAAAGGAAAGTGTGACAAATAAATAGATACGGAGAGATTTTTTTGTATTTTAAAAGCGTTTTAAATATATATCGTTTTTTGAATCGTATAAAACAAAAAAATAACGTTAGACAGTTAAAGTGAAAAAAACTTTTGCTCTCGGTACTTTACAAAAAATGAGAATAAAACATGCTTTTTTCATACTCACTCCGTCCCTAAAAGTTTTGCCAAGTTTGACCGGCGCGTTGAATAATCAAGTAAAAACTATATGGTAGAGATTTGTGTAGAGGAGAGAGAAATAACATGAACCACAAATTGATTGATTAAAACGGAAAGTGACAAAGTTTTTGGGACAACCAAAAAAAGGAAAGTTGGCAAAGTTATAAGGGACGGAGGGAGTATTTTACAAAAAAATAGAAATAGGAATTGATCAATCAGGGGCGGAGCCAAGGGGGTCAGGTGGTCAGCCGACCCCGCTGAAAGTTCGAGAGTATAGAGCTCTGAATTATCTTCGATTTGATATATTATGGGTCCCGTAACTCCTTACGAGTAAAAAGTTATGATTTCTGGAAAATCGGCACTATCTAAATGTAAAATCAACAAAATTTGATACATACTATAGATTATTTTCCCAAATTTTAAAAAAAGGATATAATTCACTCAATACTTTCGTGACACGACTCAAAAACAGAGCAAAAACAATTTATCTTATTACTATGAGTGCCTATTTATCTAAACTGCATATAAATATTCTACCCGGACATTGTTTAAAAATGGTCCATCATTTTTGACCCCCCGAGCCATTTTTCTGGCTCCGCCAGTGTGATCAATTAAATAAATGTATTGAGTGCATAAGAAATAATTAAAAAGGAAACCTTCTCTCCGTGACCCCATATTTTTGTATTCTTACAATACAAAACACACAATTACGTAGTATTAAATACGAAAATAAAATCATGATGACTAAAACGAGCATTCTAAAAGACTAAAAGCATCTTCAATGCAACAATATGCATAATGCACATATGACATGAGAGAGATGAACACAATATTAATGATCAATGCATATATTTCCTTGTTTAAATGGTCTTACATGTTTTTCGTACGTTCTTCATCACAATGTCAATACGGATGCCTAGATGTAGACATTGTGATTAATTATTGTCTTAATAGTCGTGCTATTGTGAAATGGTAAGCTTAATTTGGGACAATTAGATTAGAAAAATCTGTAAAAATGTCGTAATGGTTTAATGTGATAAAAGTGAATTGTTTTAGTGATATAGAAGTTGATTGTTTGATAGTCTTGTTTAGTATATCAAGTTGTTTGTAATTAGTTAATATAGTAAAAACTATAGATTTTTTCTCAAAAGCTAGTCGCTCTAGTTTTCAAAATATTTTGAAATTTTAAAACAACTCTTTAAACCCGTGAGGGTCAAACATACAACTAGGGCTGGTTCGGCATGGCATACCGAAATTTTTACGCCATACCGCATACCGTACCGAAAAAACGGTATCTGTAAATCTCATACCGTTACCGTACCGAAACTTTTGGTATACCGAATATCGGTATACCGAAATTTCGGTACGGTACGTAACCCATACCGTTTTATACCGAAAATTCACAACAATAAACTTGTAAGATGATTCCGTGTATAGCATCGGCATAACGGGCCTGCCGAACTACCATAAAATCTGATTTTAATATGTCGAAAGTAGTATACGAGTAATACGACATTAATTACATAAACTCATACCAAAACTAAAAAACAATATTTAATCCAAAGTAGGAAATACTAAAATTATGCATTAATATCTCAAGTCTCAACACATTCCATAATGAAAATTAGATAAGTTATCCAAAATAAATCAATGATTATTAATGTTTGTTGCAACTCCAAAAGATACGTAGGCTAAAACTTCACTCCTACATTCCTCCTCCTCCATTCCTGCAAATGAAAATAAATTAGTTTTTTTCTTTATTTTGAAAAAGAACTTGATTGGAGTGTCTGAAAAAACCACTTCAGAGCATTATTGAGCAAACACTTTTTGTGCACATAACTATTCTTTGAGAGATCAAAGAATCTTTTAGAAGTGATTATTTTTAGTCCAAAAGTATTACTACCGTTGTCCAAAATCCAAACAAACTCATGTTTCACACAAAGGTATAGCTTTTAAATATTAATAAGGACCATAAGGTACATTAATTAGTAATCATCCATCCTGTATTTTTTCTAGTTTACTAAATTTAACAATGTTGTATTATAATAATCCAATTTTATGCTTTCTGTTTGTTCTTAATTAAGAAAATACAGGATATGAGCTTTTGAAAGAAAGAAAAAAATAGTTTTAGTACTTAAATGAGAAAGCACTTTTTACAAAAGCACTTGTTGAATAAGGAGAGAAATATGTGAAACTTCTCTTAGAGAGACTTTAATGACTTAAATGACCATATATAAGGCAACTAGGGAAATGTAAAGACAGCTGAGTACCTTTTTAATTTGATCAATAACATTATGTCCACCACTCAGCATAAAACTAACCATAGAATCTTCCCACCAAGGTAAGAGACAATGGAGGCGCCCCACCTGATGATTAATATTAGGAACACTTTCATCAAACTGAAGAACAAGGTATCTCATAAAAGAGTCATCCATTCAAACTGGTATCAAATTCTTACATAGGCCCAATCCAAGCAAGCAGATAGAGGCAAACCGTGAAAACACTTTAAGTTAGCATAGCCTATTTAAATACAAATAGGTATTTGATAAAAGAGTCATCCATACAATAAGGCAGGTCATTTAAAAACTCTGCCTTAGAAGCTAGCTACTAATTAAAAAACACTGCCTTAAAAAAACCATTAGTATACCATTGCTGGAAAAAAAATATAGTAGCATACAAGGTAGGATCCCTGAGGGCATGGTCAGTGGCTCAGTGCTAAATAGCATTTGCAGCTGCAAAAATAAGCATACAAAAACCATAAGATAAACAAAATAATAATTTATGTGTTGATTTAATTAAATAAAGACTTACATTTTTCCATTTCTTCAATTTGTTTATACAACTCAAGGTCTTCATCACTTGGATCTTTATAAAAGTTGAACTCCTCCGCTCTTAACCAATCATTAGTGCACACTAATGCCTCCACCATTTTAGGACTCAAACAACTTCTAAAAGGATCCACAACTCTTTTCCCCAAACTAAATGCGGACTCACTAGCAACCGTTGAACTTGGAATTGCAAAGATATCCTTGGCAATAATTGAAAGAATTGGATACCTAGTTTCGCTCCCTTTCCACCATTCCAAAAGATTGAAAGATGGATTAGATCTTTTTTCAATCTCATCACATAGGTACTTTTCAACCTCATTCGATATCTCTTGAAGTTGCTCTTCTTCGTTTTGTGGCTCCACATCATTGAACAACTCATCCCAAAGGCCATCACCTCCACCACTCTCTCCATCATCCGCTTGCACTTGCAAGCTTTGTCTCTCCACATTCAAGGTTTCACTCATTCCCTTATACTCCACCCACAAAGCTATCAAATATTTTTTAATTTTCTCAATGAAGTCTTTGACCTTTGCGGGATCACTTTAAATTTTTTTAATGCTCACTTTAATGAAAACCAAAGGATTCATATCATTCCAATCCCCCCAATATTTGTCAAATTTTAACTTCATTGCGCTAGCCACCTTGCTTAGAGTTGGGTCGGACTTATCACTCACCTTTTTTTCAATCTCAATTTGGAGGGCAATCATTGATTGGTAGATCAATTGAGAGGTAGGCGTTTTTGTGGCACTCAACTCTAATGTAGCATCATAAAACTTTTTCAAAAAGTGCACAAAAGCCCGTGCATTCTCCCAATCTAAAGCAATTGGTGGTCCTACCCTTGCTTCACCCTTTTTATTTTTCTCATTAAAATAACTCACAAAAGGACACCACTCTTCGGTCATCCTTTCAAACACCCTTCTATATTTCAAAGCAACATCGAGCATTTTGTAAGTTGCATTCCACCTTGTTTTGACATCCATGGGCACGGTTGACATATTAGAAAACTTGGCTAGCACGGCGAACTCCCTAAACTTACTCAACCTAGCCGGTGAAGAATGAAGAAACATGACCGCATTCTCTATAGCTTTAATCGAAGACTTAAGTTCCTTCAACCCATCCTTAACAATTAAGTTAAGGATGTGACATGCACACCTCAAGTGCAAGTACTTGCCTTCAAAAAGCAATGTGTTCTCACTTTTCATTCTTTTTTTTAAATAATCAATTGTCGTGTCATTGGAAGAAGCATTATCAACTACTATAGAGAACACTTTGTCTATCCCCCACCCTCTCAAACAAATCTCAACCGCCTTGCCAATTTCCTCCCCAACATGACTAGTGATTTTTGTAAAATTGATTATTCTTTTGTGCAACTTCCACTCATGATCTAAAAAGTGAGCAGTGACCACCATGTAATTTATGTTCTGAATTGACGTCCAAGTATCGGTTGTAATACTTACCCTTTGACCACTAATCACACTTTTTATTTTTGCTTTCTCAACTAGGAACAAATCATAAACCATGCTCGCAACCTTTTTACGGTCAGGAATTTTGAACCTAGGTTGTAATTCATGCACAAAACTAATAAATCCCTTTCCTTCCACCGCCCGAAACGACATTTCATCAATAACTACAAACTCGGTAAGTTTCAATTCACACCTTTTTTGATTAAAAGTATGAGGAGTCAATGTAGTTACTTGTCCCATCATCTCACTCGTGAGCACAGATTGACTTTTGTCACCCCCTCCTTCATATAGAGGACTTAATTTGCATCTCTTGACCAAGTGATTCTTTAAACCACTAGTACTTCCTTGTACGGTTGGAATCTCAGCTTGACAGTGAATGCATATTCCAATACTTTGAGTGCTCCCATCTGCTAACTTCCTCGAACCTTTGGTACAATGGTTCCAATAAATACTCCTCGTTTTAGGTGCTACAGGAGGCTTTTCTGTTAAACACTCACTTGTTCGCTTCCGACTAGAAGTACCATTCTCTGTTTCAGATTCAAGCGTGGCCGGTGATTCAGCTAGGCTGGGCAACGAGTGAGATGATTCAGATTCCATTAGCAATGCTGAAAATGTAACAAATATCATGTTAATCAATTCTGGCCCTATGTTCAGATTGTGTAATTAATTGTGTCGTATGAGTATTGGGGTGTTTGGTTGGAGGGTTTTGGAAGGGCGAATTGATGTTTGTTTTACAAGTACGGAGTATATTTTTATATGTCTCAGACTAGAAAATAACAATACATTTAGTTAACTAAGATATTTGTTTAGTTCTGATCTTCCCTTCATTTCAACCAACTAGATAACAAATATCACTACCGTTGTTAGCTCCCCTCCAAAATCTCCCAACTAGACATAGGCTTAATATGCACCATTACCAGCAATATCTTATATGATTATATCTAAGCCCATTTTTTTAGCCAGGCATTGGTTACAATGGATTTCCACGTGGTTGCTCAGATGATAAACTTCCTTGGGCTAAGGTTCATTTTATTACTTACATAAGGAACTTGTGATTTATCAACATCCATACCATTTCTGAGATGAAAGAAACACGTAGCATTTACTCATTTAGGATGACAGTGGTACGACTTTTATTCAAACACCCAATTTAAATAGAATATTCTACCATCCAGACACTACTTTTCTTCCCCAGTTTATAATCCATCAACATACTAATTAATTACTAAGATACAATAGATTTGAGTTAAGATACAGACATCTAGTCTAAGAGAAAGATTGAAAGAAAAGTGACAAAACCTGTTCGAGCTACAACTGCGAACGAGTGAAGAAGAACGGCAGAAGAGGCGAAGAGCTGCGGACGAGCTGCGGACAACCTGCGGGCGACCTGCGGAGGACGGACGACCTGCGGACAAGCTGCGGACGAAGGTGCTGAATTAGCCGGCCAATTAGGGATTTGGTCTTTACTCTCTAATCCCTGCACGGCTGCACCCAAGCTACGGAGAAGAGGCGAAGAGCTGGATTTTGGGCCTTTAATTTCATTTAATGGGTGGGCTGTTTGGCCCTAATAATTTACAAATTCTATTTCGGTATTTCGGTATATACCGTACCATACCGATAATTAACGGTATTTCGGTATATACCGAAATACCGAAAATTTAAAACCTACATACCGTTACCGTACCGAAGTGACCCGGTATGGTATCATACCGTACCGAAATTTTCGGTATACCGAAAATTTCGGTAAAATCGGTATTTTTCGGTACGGTATGGCCGGTATACCGAAATTTCGGTATATTTTCCCACCCCTACATACAACTATAAGCTTTTAGATACGTTCTAAATAATCGGAAAGTTAGAAGTCACAAACTGCCTACAAAATATGCGCTATATGTTTGCATAAATTATTTTGAATGCTAGTACGAAGTATCTACTTTGTACAAAAATATATACAAAGTATGATCAAAGATCGAAACCTGCACGAGTATCTACTTTATCGACACGAGTAGTTCAATAGGTACACACGGTTGAGTGGTTGAAGTTACAACACTTGTATGCTGGACTGGACCTCTGGTACACACGTGTACAAAGTCTACCACCATTGGGTCGATTGAGTCACCGTGACTTACAACCATATTAATGAATAATTTTTTGACATATTAATGCCCATCGTTCTTGTCACCATTAGAAAAAATGTGATATTTTATATAAACTGGTTACATTAAGAAACAATTACATATATTTATGACTAAAATAAAATATGTTTACAAAAATGTGTCTAATGACTAGAATAGTAATGGAATATAATATTAGTAATTTATATTCAATTTTTAAACTTAAGTTACCTTAACACTACATTGCGGTAACTATTAATCACATTGGTGTACATAATTTTATATTTGTAATATTTTTGAAAAAGACTCTTACATTAATTACTTTTAGTGCGTGGCCACTAAATTATACTCATAATAATTTCCGTTACATTTTTATCCATTTAGAAATAATTTGAAATAGGAGTAAAACCGATTTGGAATGTCGAATTAGAAGAACTAGTTTTTTATATTCTACATAGGAGTAATTGCTAGCAAACATAGAAAATAATGTCACATTTAAAGTATGTTAATGTCAAAATATCATAATAATTACTCTTATTTAGGAAATGTAAGTATATATAATAGTCCAATTTGGACTTTCTGAAATTTTTAATCTTATTTAAGATGATTTCTTTTTTTATTTGAATAATATTTTATGAAGACATATGATACAATCAATTTTTAGAGTAATAAGGATGTTTTTAATTGGACTAGAATTTTCTGGACTAGTTTGGTCTGATCAGATCAGGGTTGATTCGATTTGTTTAAGTTTAGTTTGGTCCGAACCAATCTGATCCAGTCTAGTAAATGTTTGATGTTTGTGTATTTTATATTTACAAAATTGTCTGTGACGCAAACAATTTTTTTTGTCTGGTACACAGACGATTCCTTTCACAAAATGTCGGTCAAATTGTTTGTATACAAATAATTTGACCGGTGTGTAAAATGACACGTACACGAGGTGTGTACAAATAGCATTAGTGTTATTAACATTACTCCGTTATAAACTCTGGCTAGAGAGAGGACTGGAGGGGGAACCTGAGCGTTATCCTGCTCTTCTTTTCTTCTCTTCGTTCAATTCATTTGGCTTCAATTATGAAAAAGGATTTGTTTAATCACTATTTGCAAGTTCTATCTATACATTTATTTCTTATCATTGCCTAGAGATGTTATTTTCGGTGGCGAATTATCATTTGTCAGATGTATATCTCCCGTCATCATCGGTCGGGTGCTCTCGAGTGCTAGTAATAGATTTCTAGCGGCTTCTTCATCAATTGTGAATTTGGATTTCTTCTACATCAATATTGAGGCCGATCGCCCACCGCCTGAATCACCGCCGATCCAGGAAGATGAGATTGCATGGATTGCTTTGTTTCCGATGGCTGGTAAAACCGGAACAAATTCTGCACTTGACTCCTTACCGGTGTCAGGCAAAACCGGGAAATTCAATAGTTCCTTTTCGGTGGCTAGTCAAATCAGATTCATTTCGAGTAACATGAACAGTCACACTGTGGTACTAGTCTACATCATACCGTTACAGGGTTAACGAACATGAGCGTCCTTATATGTCGTTTTTGTTCTTTGTCTCATCCTAGTGTAGCTTTGAACGCTATAATTATAATGCTTCAATTTTTTATTTTTATGTTTTTTTGATACCTTTATCAATAATAATTAAGTTATTTGTTTTAATAAAACTGTTGGTCCAAAATAGGACGCTCGTAGGCTTTTAGGAAAGCTACGTACGACACTCAAACAGTAATTAGGAAAGCAAGAACGAGAATGGAAAGTGTTTAGGAGATTTAGTTGCCAGAAATAGCATATAGAATTCGCCTCCTAATATGAATTACAAGCCGCCTTTTATAGGCATATACAAATCGTAACCGCTACCGATATAATGACTAATTAAATACAACATTAATACGGAAATAAATACATAATTAATAGCGCATTAATTGCTTGACTGTTACTCTTCCGTGCTGGGAGGTCGGCCGGACTGGCAGGCTCCCCGCTGGGCTGGCAGACAGGCTCCAGGTTGTGGACTTGGATACACGGGTCCAAGTTCGGGGCTTGGGCTGATTAGGCTCTGCGCCTAGTCCCATTACTCCATCACGAGTCCCCCACTCCCTTAGTCGAGTCGTAGACTCAGCTAAGAGGGAGTAGTCCAAGTCAATTGCTCTTCTCCGAGACTAGAAGATCCCCGCCCTTGTCCGTGTTGGGGAGATGCCTCATTAAAAACCTTCATTAGGAAAAAACCCAATGGGAAAAAATCCTAATGAAGGGAAAAATAGTACATCTGACGCCCCCAAGATGAAGCAAGAGGTGGTATCCTCAGCCTTTATTGCAATGGTCGTCATTTGCGAATAAGATGACTAGAACTGTTCTTCTCGTTGGGCTCAGACCCGCCAGGTCCTTTTTCTCTATTCGGCTTGGTTCGTGAAGAAAGATCTCCAGCGGCCATTAATAGAGGTCGATCTGTGTCGGACACGGAATAACGGCCTACTGGACGGAGGAGTGGCAAGACCAACTAAAACAGGCGTTTGGCAGCTTGACCGCCGGGCGAGCGGCGAGAGACAATTGATGATGAAGAAGAGTTGCTGGTGACGGCCGACGGAGATCACGGCTCCGTGTTTGGTTGCAATGAAGGTTACAACTTACAACTTGTGGCAGTGCAGGGGACTTGTAATGGCGCAGAAAACTCCAGCTGGTGCACTGAGGTGAGCGGGCTTCACAATGTCCATGGCTGCTCCATTCTTCCAAGACCGCACAAGAATCTGAAAAAAATCCAGATTCTTTTTCTTCAACACCTCCATGGGCTTTTGCATTTTTTTTTTTGAGATTTTGAATTACAGACCTGAACAATGCTAGAAACCTTCCATCTTCGCCCCTTTTTCTGAAACTCCGGATCAATTCCTACTAGAATGATGTGAGAGACAACGGAGACTCTCAATGAAAGCACCAATGTTGGTCCAAAATAGGACGCTCGTAGTTTTTAGGAAAGCTACGTACGACTAAAGCAAGAATTAGGAAAGCAAGAACGAGAATGGAAAGTGTTTAGGAGATTTAGTTGCCAGAAATATCATATAGAATTCGCCTCCTAATATGAATTACAAGCCGCCTTTTATAGGCGTATACAAATCGTAACCGCTACCGATATAATGACTAATAAAATACAACATTAATACGAAATTAAATACATAATTAATAGCGCATTAATTGCTTGACTGTTACTCTTCCGTGCTGGGAGGTCGGCCGGACTGGCAGGCTTCCCGCTAGACTAGCAGACAGGCTCTAAGTTGTGAATTTGGATACACGGATCCAAGTTCAGGGCTTAAGCTGATTAGTCTATGAGCCTAGTTCCATTACTCCATCAAAATCATTACTCGTTATAAAGGTAGAGAGTTAAGTCAATCCTACTTTGCTGCAATGTGGAATCTTTAACTCAGCATGTGCTCTGATGTTCAGGACTGGTTGGCACCCTCAATCCTCTGACATAATGCCCTAAATGTTCCGTTTTGTGCATAAAATTAAAAAGCACGGAGTGCGAAAGTACTCCGGAATGTGGTGGCCAATTCAATTCTGAGGAAAATAGCTCATTTTTGTCTCAAAATAAACATTTTATCTTCACATTAATTTCTGTTTTCCTTTTATGAGGTTCTTCTTTAAATATTTTTATGTAGGTAATATTAAAATATAACTAATGTTAAAAAATATTACTATAGTTATTACTGTTACTATAATCTTGAATTGAACAAAATCATGTTCATTAAAATTACTATGGAGGTGTTTGGACCTGATTCTTAAAATTGTTTCTACTCCTTCAAAGAGCAGAAACAGAAATTGAAGTGTTTGGGCAGTGCTTATCACGTGGAAGCGGTGCATGATGAGCACCATGCACCATTTGTTATTTTTTATTTCTTCTTTTCTTAAAATTGTTAATAATTTTTTTTATTTTTGATCCGATTTTTATAAAATTTATATCAAAATTTTTTATTTTTCATGATCTTTCAAATGAGACCAATATTACCTATGTAATTTTAATTTTTTACATTCATACATGTTTTTGTAATATATTTTTATATGCATACACTTTTTCTATAATATATATTTTTTCACTTTTATATATCTTTAGAGGTTTTTAAGATAGAGTTTACTATTCATTGCAGGCAACACATAACAGCAGCAATAAGGTGGATAATATAGCTGTGCCTTCTCCAATTTTTCAACCTAGCCATCTCAGCACAGCTCTCGTCGCCCCTTCCAAACCGTCGACTCCTAGCTGCTCCAGGCCACCGCGTCGAAGCCATGGATCCCGCTGCCGCGTCCATGCCATCGACACGCCGCTGCGTCCAGTGGAGGAGCTAGGGGGGGGGGGGCAAGGGGGGGGGGGGGGGGGGGCAAGCGCCCCCGCTCGACTAATTTTTTTTACTAGTATTACTTATAATATGTTTCTTGCCCCGATTTCTTTTTTAATTTTAAAAACAATAAGTACAACTTAAGGTTATTTTAAGATGAAGTGTTCAAATAAATAAAAAAGTATTTTCAGAAAAAGTAAAAAAAAATGAAATATAGAATAAAAGGGGATTAATGAGTCAATGAGACAAATGAGCATCTAGTCTAAGGCTAAGTAAAAAAAAAACGGGCATAAGTATAAAAATGAAAAAAAAAAACAATTCTAAAGCCCAAGCCACCTAGACAATCCTAAAGCCTAAGCCCAAAAATGAAAAAAATAACAATTCAAAACGTAATCACTAAAGTCTAAAGCCATTAAGTGGGTTAAACATTCAAAGCTTCATTAACAAAAGACCTAGGCAGTCGGCAGTCCCTTCCCACTCCGCCAAAAAAATGAATCGAGCAGTTGAGAACGCATGCGGGCAGCGAACGTGAGAACTGAGAAGCAGCATCGCCCGCTCCCTCTCCGGCTTTACTCCCCAACAGAAATCTACCTTCCTTCTCCGGTTAGTTCTCACTTCTCCCCATTTGTTCTCAGATTCTGCAATTTTCAAGTAAGTTTCTCATCTGCCAATTTATGCTCATATTAATTATTTGCTCTCATCCCTAACGAAAAGTCAGAAATGATTTGTGTGAATCCTCAAATCTCAGTTCTAGATGCAATTTAATGCTATTTGTATAAGGAACATTTTTAATTCATACTTATTTTTGTTATATTTAGGAGTATGAGTTTGGATAAATTTTTAATTAAGACTAAGAGGTCTTTGATTGGAGGTGTTAGTTCCTCAATTGTTCCTAATCAGTCTATCTCTAGTGTTGAAAATGCCACTACGTCAAATGAAAATACTGCTAGAGATGAGAGGAATGAGAGGGACAAGAGAGCCCGAACAGAAAGTACACATGAATGAGATATTATTAGTGATCCATTTTTACGAAAACCAATTAATGAATATGCGTCGAGGATTAGGGATGATGTGATGAGAGCATATGTTGTTAAAGGTGCTTGTCAACCAGCATCTCATAAGTTTCCACGAACTGAATTTGGTAAGACATTAAGGAGCTTTCGAGGAGAGTGATTTAAAACTTGGGAATGGTTGGAATATAGTATTTCTAAAGATGCCGCTTTCTGTTTTTGGTGTTACCTTTTTCATGGGCATGAAGGAAAGAGATTTGGTGATGATGTGTTTGTGAGGACCGGATTCCGTAATTGGAAGAAAGCTCCTGAAAAATTTAGAGATTTGCCTAGGTTGCAGAAGTAAATCAAGTAGTATGTAATGAACTATAATTTTTTGTTAAATTATTACGCTATTGTTGTTCTTATTATATTTTGGACACGAACTTTAAAATTTTTAGTCTTTGGTTTGCCCCTCCTTGGACAAACCTCTGGCTCCGCCACTGGCCGCGTCCAAGCCATCGACCCCGCCTCCTCCAAACAGCGAGCGTTCATTCCACCCCCTCCCACCGTCAAGGTGTAACACCCCGATTTTTATGAGCTAGTTATATTAATCAATATTAATATTTATTTTAGTCAATTAAATAAGTTCTTCTGTGACTAATGTGATTTATTGTTTGAACACGTGTTGTTCTGGCAGGTAGCGTTTAATCAATTTTAAATAAGCTCAAAAAAAAATTAAGTGAAGAAATAAATAATGTTTTAAAGCTTAATCAGTTTATTTTGAAATAGAGAATACTTTTAATGTTGGATTTTTTTTAAGAATATTAGGAGCCCAAATCAATTTTAGCCCAACTAAGTCTCTTTTAAACTAAATCCCTAGAGAAGTTACGCCACTTTCTTCTATAACAGCCGAGTACGAAGCCGCTGAAGCTCTCAAAACTTTTTTTCCATACCCATCGGTTCTCTTCTTCCCTTTCTCTACGAATACCTGGTATGTCAAAAGTGACTCCCATAAACTGCTTCCTTTAGAATGTAAATTAGTTGATTTCTAGTTATGGACATGAGATAATTGCTTTGGTTAAATGTTTTGTTATTCCTGTACATCGATTTCTAGTTGGCAGAGTCCAAAATTTTACCTTGGTAATTTTTTTTAAATCAATCAATCATATTACAGATAATTGATTTTGATTACTTGTTAAAATTTTTCGTGTATATTTCTTGGACCAGCATTATTACCTTCATAAAGAAAACTCTTTTCACATTTTAATTTTCTTCTAAAGGGAGTGTGTTGATTTGGGATCTATATTTGCTGAAAGTGAAGGGTTTATATATTTGCTGAACTGGGTTTTGTTTTGGTTGAGCGATTGAACTGAGTTTTGAATCTTATATAACTTTTGAACCATGAATCTCGAGCCTTCGTTCTCTTCAGTGGTTTGAATAATTAGATGGGATAGTTTTAGATTTTCCATTCTTTTGGACTGATTTACGTTGCCACAAGTCAATGCTATTATTAGCAGGGCTTTCAAACAATCTAAAAGAAATTCAATCTTTTAGCATTGGTAATCTGCCATTAGATTGTTGCTGCGTTGAATTTCTGATCGGTACATTTCAGCAGAAACTCAAAGTTTAGTTATGGAGCTTTGGTTTAAACTATAATAATGGATTTTGCTTATAATATTATTGATTACCCAATTCACTTTAGTTTTAACCAGTTTTCAACATTGAGAGAGCAAGTAAATAACCTCTCAAATGTTATCTTCCAGTAGGATCATTCCTGTTTGAAAATTTTAATCTCATGAGTAGTAAAATTCTTTTAACTAAGGTTTTAGCTTTACAACTTAGAGCAGAACTCCAGGGAAGAATTCTCAGAGTTGCCCTGCGTATGGTTCCAGCTAGTGGACTTCATATTATTATAATTGTGACTTTGGATATTGGTTAAGGGGAAAATTTTCTATTTTTCATTTCATACATTAAAATAAAGATTTAGGAGAAGAACTTACTGGAAGACGTTTTCAAGGTGCCACACTTAATTGAGTAATTGGAGTTCAGCTTCTTCAGGTAAGTTCATTACCACCTGTACATGTTTGTTCAACCAAATGAAAGAAAGAAGTCTGGTTGATTTTTAGTAGATGAATTTAGACTATTTGCTATTATGTGAGCTGGGTGAATTATTTGATGAGTTATTGAAATTGTTGCATTAAGTTATGTTTATTATCTGGCATAGTCAAGATTATGTCAGTACTTTATTTCAAGATTTTAATGATGTTTTTACCCAAACATCACTATAAAAAGAACTAATATTTAAAGTGAAAGATCAGGTGATATGTACTCGGGAACAAGTTCCCTCAGATTATCAGTTTATCAGTTTCGGAGAGTCTGATATGTTTAGTGGGTCGCTCCCCTGAGCTGTCAGATTGGCGCCTTTGAGTACATATCACGGGCCCACAGTTAAAATTAGCCACAAAGAGTTTTACAGAAAGTTGTTTTGAGATCTCTTTCAGAAAGTTTACAGAAATGTTTTGAGAAAGAAATTTTGAGATTTCTCCAGTAGTTTTGAGAAATTATTTTAGAAAATATTTTCTTTTGGAATCTCTCTCAGAATTTATTCGAGAAGCTATTTGTTAGTTGTTTGTTTAGTGCATGCTTATAGCCTAAATTTATCTATTGATAAATTAGCATAGACTTCTCAGATATTTTTGTGGATCCATAGTGACTTACTAAGCGTAAAGCTTATCAGTTTTCTTTCTTCGCATGTACAGATACTAAAGGTAAGGCCAAGGCCTAGGAAGATGATGAGGGAGTGGAACACGTGCCAAAATGAGTTAATGAGAACGACTTTGGCGGCCTCTAGCTAGTTATTATTTTATTTAAATATTTCAGATGTTATAATAAAGTGATTATTATTACTTTATTTTAATTGAGCTTTTGAAGTTTTAGTATATTCCTGGATCCAGGTGGTTATCACATTTGCTGGTGATAACTAGATTTTATTGAGTTTTATTTGGAGTAATATTTTAGTTATCATTGAGATTTTTATCAGGGTTATATCTTAAACAAACGACCGTTATATTGCAGTTTTTTTAAGTAGTAAGTTAATGCAACGTTTCCTTTAACCCTGAGAGGGGCGTTACACAAGGCGCCGCTGCAGCTTCTCAAGTTCGGCGGCCAAATAGATTCTCCGGTGACCGGCGCATCCTCTGCCTCGTGTAGCTTCGTCTGTCGCTTCTTTGCTTAATAGAGGTATAATTCTTAATTTTTTTATGATTTCATTTAATATTTAAATTTTCATTTTATCAAAGATTAACATTTATAATTTATTAAACTAATGTTGATATTTTTGTTTGCACCATATTTTTGTTTCTTTGATATTCTTGCAATATTCATGTTTATGTTTTATAACTACTGATTTTGATATTTGAGAGTGTGAGATTATGAATTGAAATAATACATTGTGTACGGTTTATGACTTTTGTGCGAAAAAGTAATATATTTAAAATCTCATTCCTACTGGCCGCCCCCTGCCAAATCCCTGCCTCCTCTTCATTTATTCAAAGTTTGTTTTGAAAGTTAATAGTCTACATGTTTTTTTTACACGTTTGGTGAAGTTTTGGGATGAGTTTCTGAGTAGGCGTCTTACTATGCCACTTCTAGTTCAATGTGAATGAAGGTAATTGCAGCTGCAGGTCTGCTGTTATTGTGAGATTTGGATTGGGAGAATAAGAAGTTAAAGCATTAAACTGCTATACATCTTACGGAGCCTCTTTCAATTTGATGTTTCTTTCCCTTTGATTTAGAAACAATTAGATAACCATGAAAATATGAAATTACCTGCGTTAGAACCTGGGATGTGAAGAAGATGAGACGCTCTTAAAAGTTTTTAAATGGGTCAAGAGATTTTAAGATATTGAAGTGTTTCTTATTACTTTGATGATAAAACAACTTTTTACAGTTGCATTTGGCTGGTCACATGTAACAAGCAGTTTAGTTTGCATAATTGCATATGAGCATTCTGATTTTATAACTTGCATGGGTTTTGGTGTACCACCAAGGCAGCAAGAGCATTTTATTCAGGCAATGGTATGTACGTGATGACATATCAATCAACCAATTAGATTCACTCATAGCATGTCTTATGTAAAATGTTCGTATTTAGAGAACCGGTTGCCTAAGAAGTGGGAGCATCATTTAAAAAGGATTATTTCGAAATAGTTAAGAGTTAGGATTATTTCAAGCAGATATACCATAGTTGGGATTATTTTTATCAATTTTTCCTTTTTTTAATCTTCAATTATCATAAGCAAATGTAGTCTGACTTGCCCTTTTTATTTCTGTTTTCATTCTAAATCTATGCAGTTGGTACATGGAAGCTATCTTTTCTCACAAACTCAGGAATATAACTGTTGGTACATGAAAGCCGCTTTTTTCATTCTTGCTTTCTGGAAACACACTTACAACAAGGAATATATGATTGAATCAAGTGGAGATAAGTGAATGAGTCCCGGCCTAGCGTGTGTAGAAGTAACGTTACTTGATTAGTTAGGCCGTGATCAACACACATGGATCAAGACTCTGTACAAGCTTATTAAGATTAGTATGGAGTAGTACTGCATAATACTACTTTTAGTTTTAAAAGAAACAAAATTTGTGATGTATTCATTATGAATTTTGGTGTTGTATTACTTCATTCTTGTAATTATGTTTTTGATTTTGTGCTAATGAAATATTGAATTGTAGAAATGAATTGTTTCTTGTTTTTTAAATAAGATATACAGAGTATTTTGATAAAAAAATCAACTTTATAAACTTGGTTGACATTGTAAAACAAAACAAAATATTATGTAAATAGTATATAGAGTTTTTGCTGCGGTCATTTATCTATTTGCTGCGGTTCGGAACCGCAACAATAAGTCAAAATTCATTTTTTTTAAAATACCTATTTGGTGCGGTTCTGAACCGCAGCAAATACGTTTTCCTACTATTTGCTGCCCTGCCAATTGGTGCGATTTAGAACAACCACCAAATAGCTAAAAATAACCGCAACAAATAGCTATTTTTCTAGTAGTGTAATTTAGATGTTTGGCCGTAACGATTAGTATAATGCCTTATTTCAAAAAGTTAATCCAAAATATTGTTATTTGCATCATTTTTATTTCAGTGATTCCATAAAAAAACAAGAGTGGCTGTCCTAGGCCCGAAAAAATAGAAAACCAATTAGGCCTAAAAGTTTTTCTTTATATATATATATATATATATATATATATATATATATATATAGTGTGAGACCGTAAGTAGAATTTCTTTTCATTTTAAGTTCAAGTAATTAGGCCTCAGCCCTGGTGTCCACATGTTGGGTGTGTTTCGGAAAAACGAAGAAATATTAATTAAATAAAATTAATTAATAAATAAAATAGCTAAAAGAAAACAGAAAATAAGATGTAGCAGATTTTAGTCAGAGCTCGTGCAACACATGATGTCCTTAAAACGTATTGGTCGCCTCCCACGGTGCTAGAAGCGTTGCAACGACCGTTTCCGAGGATACGGTGGCTAACGAAGTAACGTTTGAGCACACAAACATAAGTTCCGGCGAACTGGAACACAATATAAACACTTAGAAAATTTCGGAGTAGCTGGAAGTGTTTTTAGCTCAAGAAAACGCGAGGAATGTATTGTGTGTTGTCAAACCGTGTGTTTGTTGCATAAACTGTTCATTTAACGCTGCATTAAAAGACAAGAACGTTGGGCATTTAATGGTTGTAATGGCTTGGAGCAATTTTGGTGTGCGATCAGAATACCCCCATCAGAAACAAAAATTAGATCGTATCTTTGAATGGTAAGTTTTCGGACGACATTCGTGTCCGCAGGTCGCCCGCACACACGAGTCACGGTTTTTCTTCTCCGTTTCGAGATTTGATCGGCACCCCCCTGCGTGTAAGAGGGAACCTTTACCTTTAGGAATCTTAACTACTTAAAAGAGGCTTCCCTTTATAAGGAGGTGAAAATCCCTTGAATTTTTCGGTGTGGGATAAAATACACTAGAAACCCATTATTTTCCCAGTTTTTCCATTTCAACGAGTGAACTTCGAGAATCAATTTCTCATTCACCCGTTATCCGTTTTGAGTGTACCACATATCGAATTGTAGCCCTTAACAAGGACAATCCGAAACCACTTTAACCCGACCCAAATCGGAAGTGGACCCCACTCAAATAGTTGCCCCAAAATGACCATTTAATGCAATTTTAACACATTTTTCCAACAATCCCCCACATGAATGAAAATTGATTTTCAAGACTTAAAAAGACACGAAGATAGGAGGACACGTTGTGTTCACCGGATGATCCTTGCATACGGAGAGGTAGGTTTTATCCTTTGAACCTTCCGTTGTAAAGACACGTTTATTTACTGGCTGTCTAGTAGACTCGATGTCCTTGAACTATACTGCCGTCGTGTAAACATTGACTTATCTTTACACAAGAACCTTCCAACTTTGTTCCGTTCTCATGGGTGTGCCCGTTTTGGCCATGGGTCACCGTCCTGGTTCTGCAAGAGTTTCTAAAGAACTGAGCCTTTACAGTTCTCCTTTGAAGCGGCCCTCTTCTCTCTCACATAGGTGATTCTTTCACGAGTATCCCGCATACTCTTCCAATGTTATCGAGTAGATCAACATTTTAGAATCATTAAAGCAAACGTTTTTGCTAACCTCGTGCGGGAGTCACTGTTTTAACGAGGAGTGGGTAGGAGTCCGAGACCCCCACAGTGACCATCCTTCGCTCTATAATTTAGTTGTCCCTTTTGAACCTAGGACCAACTAGGTTGGGTATCCACTATAGAACTTTTTAATTCACAGGCTTTAGTCCCATTCCTCGTGATAACTTCTCCAACAATTCTCTATCCAATGCTTTGGTTAGCGGATCCGCTATGTTATCCTTTGACTTCACGTAGTCAACAGTGATAACATCCGTTGTGAGGAGTTGTTTAATGGTGTTATGTCTACGACGAACGTGCCTAGACTTACCATTATACATATTGCTCTGTACCCTTCCAATTGCCGCTTGACAATCGCAATGTATGCATATTGGAGGGACGGGCTTTTCCCAACTTGGAATATCCTCGAGAAAACGGCGTAGCCATTCAGCCTCTCCAGTGCACTTATCCAAGGCTATTAGCTCAGACTCCATCGTGGATCTAGCTATTAACGTTTGTTTTGAGGATTTCCGTGACACGGCTGCACCTCCCAAAGTGAAAACATATCCACTTGTGGACATAGAGTCCTTTATGTCGGATATCCAACTAGCGTCGCTATACCCTTCAAGTACAGCTGGATATCTTCCATAGTGCAGTCCAAGGTTTTGGGTTTTACGTAAATACCTCAAAACCCTTATTATTGCCTTCCAGTGTTCATCACCGGGGTTGCTAGTATATCTACTTAGCTTACTAACCACAAAGGCAATATCAGGCCTGGTACAACTCATTAGATACATCAAACTTCCAACAATCCTAGCGTATTCTACTTGAGAAATACACTCTCCACGATTTTTTGGTAAGTTGTACGTTTTTATCTAATAGAGTCCTTGCCTCTTGATAATCATCCTTATAAAATTTCGTAAGGATTTTATCAACGTAATGGGATTGACTTAGCGTAAGATCGTCTGGTCCCCTAATTATTTTAATCCCAAGGATTAAATCGGCCAGCCCCATATCCTTCAAGTCAAATTTAGAATTTAACATGCTTTTGGTAGAATTAATCATTAGATTATTGCTACCCACGATGAGTATATCATCCACGTATAAACATAAAATGACACAGCCGTCTACCGTGCTCTTCACATAGACGCATTTGTCACTTTCGTTTATTTTAAACCCATTAATTAACATTGCATGGTCGAACTTTTCGTTCCACTGTTTAGGGGCTTGTTTCAATCCATACAATGATTTAATTAATTTACACACTTTCCTTTATTGGCCTGGAACACGAAAGCCTTCGGGCTGTTCCATATAGATTTCTTCGTCTATATCGCCATTTAGAAAATCAGTTTTTACGTCCATTTGATGAACTTCCAATTTCCGCAATGCGGCCATTGCTAGTATCATCCTAATGGAGTTTATTCTCGTCACAGGAGAATACGTGTCAAAGTAATCATGGTCCTCACGTTGCTTGTATCCCTTGATTACAAGCCTGACCTTGTACTTATCGATGAAACCGTCAGGTTTCATTTTCCGTTTAAAAATCCACTTGGATCCCAAAGGTTTATTTCCCGGAGGAAGATCAACCAATTCCCATGTGTGATTTTTAAGGATAGAATTCACCTCACTTTTGATGGCTTCTTTCCACATAGGACCTTCGGTAGACGTCACGGCTTCCGTATAAGTCCGTGGTTCATTTTCTACCAAACATGTTAGAAAATCCGGTTTATTTTCTACCATACATGTTAGAATATCCGAGTCAAATTCTACCAAGTATGTAAGAAAATCCGGTTCGAAGGATTTTTCAACTCTAGCACGTTTGTTACGTCTGGGTTCGGGTTCTTCTTCGAAGCCCTCACTAGTATTTTCTATAGTTACGTCAAATGTTCGTTTTGACGTGCTTGATCCTTCGTTGGACTTGCATGGAAATACATCTTCAAAGAATGAACCATTCCTTGATTCAATAATTGTTTTTTATGTACATCCGGATTATTCGAATCGTACACTAAAAACGGATAAGCACTACTATTTTGTGCATATCTAATAAAAATACAATCCACCATTTTTGGACCTATTTTTATTTTCTTAGGTGTTGGTACAAGCACCTTTGCAAGACACCCCCACACTTTTAAATATTGATAGGAAGGTCGTCTGACTTTCCACAACTCGTAGGGAGTTTTATCATATTTTTTCAGGGGAACCTTATTTAAAAGGTAATTGCTTGACAAGACTGCTTCGCCCCACATATTTTGTGGCAGGCCCGAACTCACTAGCATCGCATTCATCATATCTTTCAATGTGCGATTCTTTCGTTCGGCAACACCGTTTGATTGAGGTGAATAGGGTGTGGTACGTTCATGTACTATACCCACGCTCGCGCAAAAGTCACCAATTGGTGCTTCATACTCACCACCTCGATCACTTCTAACGGCTTTAATCTGTCGATTAAGTTGGTTTTCCACTTCATTCTTATAAAGAATGAATTTATCGATTGCTTCGTATTTATTTTTTAATAAATAAACGTAGCTATAGCGAGTTCTATCATCGATAAAAGTAATAAAATATTTATTACCGCCACGTGTTTGTATTGATTTAAAATCACAAACGTCACTATGATTTAATTCAAGTGGTTCCGTTTTTCTTTCAACCGATTTGAAAGACGTTTTCGTTAGTTTTGTCTCTACACAAACTTCACATTTGTGCTTCACATCAATTGTGAATTTAGGAATGTGTTCCATGTTAATTAATCTACGTATAGAATTAAAATTAACATGTTCCGGCGAACTGGAACACAGTATGAACACTTAGGAAATTTCGGAGTAGCTGAAAGTGTTTTTAGCTCAAGAAAACGTGAGGAATGTATTGTGTGTTGTCAAACCGTGTGTTTGTTGCAAAGCACCTGTCAGCCTTTTATAGGAGGATTTGTTGTGTGTTAATGGACCTGAACGTTGGACATCAATGACCAGTTCGTTGGGCATTGAATCATCCATAAAGTGTTCATTTAACGCTGCATTAAAAGACAAGAACGGTGTGAAAGAGAGAACCTTTACCTTTAGGAATCTTAACTCTTTAAAAGAGGTTTCCCTTTATAAGGGGGTGAAAATCCCTTGAGTTTTTCGGTGTGGGATAAAATACACTAGAAACCTATCATTTTCCCAGTTTTTCCATTTCAACGAGTGAACTTCGAGAATCAATTTCTCATTCACCCGTTATCCATTTTGAGTGTACCACATATCGAATTGTAGCCCTTAACAAGGACAATCCGAAATCACTTTAACCCGACCCAAATCGGAACTGGACCCCACTCAAATAATTGCCCCAAAATGACCATTTAATGCAATTTTAACACATTTTTCCAACACCACATCCCTGTCGATAACTCCTATCTTGAAAAAACAATACTCCTATTGTTATTTTTGAAAATACTCCTCTGTTAACAATTACTCATATTTTGAAAAATCCCGCGATAGTGTAGTAATTATAGTTGGATCCGTTTTATTTTTAAATTTATGAAGTCATGATCCAAACTACTTTTGTACTAATATATTAAATTTCCTAGCAGTGAAAATTATATTTTGAAATTTTACTTTGACACGAATTTTATAATATACCTTTAGTATATTAAAAAATAAAACATAATCAAAGTAGGGTAGTTAATTTGTAAAATGATATATTGTGTCTCAGTTATAAATATTGACTAAAAACTTCTGGTGTCATAACAAATCTTAAAGTTTAACTCAGCAAACTGTAAGCCTCTGTAGTGAGGGGCACAAAGGCATTTATCGTGATATAGTTTGAAGGACATATCTTGTCTCTCAAAGTGAGGCTTTGCTTGTGCATAATGAGCACTAATCTAGGCTCCGTGTTTAGTTGAGTTACATATAGAATGATGATATTAATGTTCATTTCTGAATGACCGTAGTCCTTTCCATTAAATCCTAGGGAAAACGACTCTTAGTAAAGTTTCAAGATTTCATAGGAAAAAGACATATGGCCACTTTTTTTTTTTTTGGGGGGGGGGGGGGGGGGAGGGGGAGGGGGAGGGTTTGCACCCCATGCTGCTCTGAATTCATACATTTGTGCTTGCAGTTTTAAATCAGTGGAAAGGGCAAGTCAGAACTTTTGATATTTGAGGTGTCATATACTCAAATAGCAGCATAACAGACACATGATAAGCCATAGGTAACCTCAACAAAATTGCCATACCAAAAAGTGCCTCTGTATCATCTTCCTTCCTGTTTATCATATGAGAGGATGAACAGTAATTTCTAAGTTGTGGCTTTTAGGTAGTTAAGAATACATTTTTTGAGTTCATAGTCTCCTTTTTTATTGCTCCTCTGAGCCTTGTTCGTGAGCCCGCCAGATGCACACTTTTTTAAATTAAGAGGACCGTTAATATGATGTGAATGCCTTCATGGGCTGTATACATCAATCGAAGGTGGGGTTAGAGGCCCGTGTAGAAAGTGACTGAAAGGCGCACTGAAAGTAGCTGATTGGGCCGACTATGACTAGAGTAGCCTTCTAGTTTTAGCCTTCAATTGATATTTTTATCTTGTTTTAATTTTAATTAGATTAGAAGTCTACCAAATTAGAAATCTATCGGCTCTTAAATTCACTTCTGTTGTTAGGACTGTTGTACTAGCTACTCCCTTCGTTCCTTAAAACCTTGCCAACTTTCATTCTTTGATTGTCTCACTAACTTTACCTCTTTTAAGTAAGTAATTTGTGGTTCCAATTAATTCTCTTACCTCAACACAAACCTCAACTACACATTTTTTACTTTATTATTCTTAGTGGCAGTCAAACTTAGCCAATTATTAAGGAACGGAGGTAGTATATAAGAATCATCATTAGCATTATATCAAACACTTTTTGAAAGAGTTACTTCTTGGGTGTCTTGACTATGCCGGACACAAAATTAATTCCAATGAATCTTTGTGTGCATGCTCTTAACATAATAGTATGTTTAAATACTGGATATGCTCTCATATATCACAACCACTAGATAGCGAAAATTGCCCTTCACACCTTATTTTCATATCAAATTCAGTCTTTGCACCCTACTCTACTTGGCCTTTAACAAAAAACATCAAGTGGTTTGCAAAAGCCATTTTCATTCATCTCTTTATTTTTATTTTATTACCTAGGAGGCAAAAGAAAACTTTATGCAAAGATGTTGTTTCTACTGCTCCATTCTCTGAACAACTCCCACTTCCCGCTGCACATTTAGATGGAAAAACACAAAACAAAAAATGAAAGCATATTAAACTTTACATACAGAAAGTCAGAGTCATGAGTCCCTGTTCTTTTATATCTCTAATCTTTAATTAATAAAAGTATAAAACTAATAAAAAAATTGATCCAATTCTTCATTTACTAATGGCGTATCATTTGAATTAACACCTGAACTACTCCCGGTACTCTAGTTTTCTTTAAATTTGGGCACAACATCAAAATATATTTTCATCCTGAATCGTATGAAATTGAAAGTAACATTTATAAATACATGAATTTATTAATTTAATCTAACATTAAAAAAAGATATGCAAAGAAAAGAAGCAGAGAAAAAAACTGGGTGACTGATGTGCTTATATTTTACACACTTTTTAGGTTTAGTTTGTTGATAATTTTAGTTATTAAAGTTGTACTTTTGTACATATTTTTATTATTTGTCGTTAATTTGTATTAGTGCAGTCCTATGCGTGTATTTTGCATTTTTTGGTAGATATGATGTTATTTGGATACATTTAGCGTGAAGAAATGAAGAAAATAAAAGTTCAAGTTGGAGGATAACAAAAGTGAAATTTCCTTCAAAGAAAATAAGGAGTAAATTGGAGAAAAGTAGCAAAAATTAAGAAAGGAATAAAGGGAAGAAAGGCCAAGTTTTGAACCTTTGACCTCATATTTGAAATAAGCACCCATCACCACTACACTGCTCTGTTCTTTTGGTTTTAAGGTCATTTTCTTTGTAAATATACATTGAATAATTAATTTTATATAATACATATATAATATATATAGGTATTTTTTCTGAGGTGCACAAGGTCCCGGGACCCGTGGAACCCTTAGTGGGTCCGCTCTGTTTACATACGAAGTATATTTTTAGAATCAGCATTTGTTACTAAAGGCATACTTTTATACTATGTATTTGTTACTCTTTATTGACTTTATTCACTCAGTTTTGGCTGGATGGTTGGAAAAGCAATATGCATTATACTACGTACGTAGTATACAAATGACCAGCGGAATAAACGAAAAATTTACGAAAAATTAGACGAAATTACAAGACATAAGAAAGACTTACATAGTAATCTTAATCAAGGATGTCAGATAATCCGAGAAAACGATCATGAACTCTACCGGTATCCACACGCACGTGACTGGATCAGCCGCATGGAACATGCTAGCGTTCTCTTCTTTCTTCCTCTCTACTCTAGGTTTGAGAAGTGAATTTTAACTCTTAAAATTCGTGGGTCTATATAGCTCTATTTATAAGAGGAGGAAAGAAGGAGTTTTATAGCAAATAAAACCCTCCAAGAGGCCCTAGCCCAATACCATTCGAAACCCTATTTCGAATTGGGTTAA
Source organism: Cuscuta europaea (assembly GCA_945859875.1). NCBI lineage: Eukaryota > Viridiplantae > Streptophyta > Magnoliopsida > Solanales > Convolvulaceae > Cuscuta > Cuscuta europaea. The sequence continues at coordinate 3,049,356 of CAMAPE010000013.1, forward strand.
TCAGACTATTTTAATGTTATTAATTAACAAACATTAATGATCCAAATCACTTAGATGTGTGACCCTGTAGGTTTATATATTATTGGCAGTGGGTTAGAAAATTAATTCGAGCCTCACAAATCATAAGCGGACTCTAGCAAGACATTATGACTATCCAAAAAATATATAAATGTCAATTAAATCTGACATAACCTTTTATTGATTAATTTGTGCTAATAATTCTCTTTTGTCAAACAATATCTTAATTGAGACAAGGTTAGGTCGTGTCATCCTTGTTATTCTCAATTAATATTTCTTGATTACCAAATAAGATTAATCTTGATCAAATGACACCTCATTTGAGCATGGCCATGCTTATTAATCTTACTTGTCAAGGGGCTCAATAGATATCTTTCTCTCGCTATACAAGAGTGACAAAAACTATCTTGATAATTCACATACTACTACATGGTTCATAATATGTACAATCACCACCTTTATAATTATCTCATTAAAGATAACATTTAATGATGTTAACACATATTAATTCTCATGCAAGTAACCATGATTATCTTAAGTAAAAGAATATAGCACCTCATCATTATTGAGGACAACACTGATGACATATAACCTAGCAGTGTCCTCAAGTTGGGTCTATCCAATGAACTTGTTCCCTAACAAGTATCTATGCTATTAACTTGATATCTCTATACCCATGACTAGTGGAATATAGCCATCAGTTAATCCACATACTGGTCTATTAATTATTAATGTCCCAAATTAATAATATTAGACCAGGGACAATTAGAATATTACGCTTATTTTAAAGTGTAGCATTCCACAATTAAGTCACATACTTAATTAGCTACTAATAGGGGTGGGCATAAAACCCGAACCGAACCGGTACTGAACCGTCCCGTAAAGGTACCGAACCGAATACCGGGTATTTAAACGGTTCAATAGATTTTTATCCTGTACCGAAACCTTACCGTTTGAAACGGGCACGAGACCGGTCCTAGATTTTGAGAATCGAAAAATTCCGGACCGAACCGTTTGTAAACAATGCATTTAAATTTTTTATATTTTTTCAATATCAGTAGATCTAGACCAACAATTTTATACCCTAATTATGTATTCATGTGTCCCTAAGATATCTAAAATGTGTTTATATACTCCGTATATTGTGAGTTTTTCTTTTTAGATAAATTTATGTTATATTTTGGTATGTATTGCAAGAATATTAAAATTTTAGAAATCATTAATGATTATTTATTTCTAGTAATGTAGTGTACATGACTTTTTGTTGTATCATGTTTGTGCATTTTTTATAACTTAATTAATATGGTTTAAATCTTAGCTCTCAAGGTTCAACTATAAATTAAATTAGAACTACGGAGTAATATTTAACCTAGAACGAATATGAAGAACGTTGAAAATTTCTATTATATTCAACAATTTGATGATATTCATCTTTATATTTTCACATGAACTTAGTAAAATAAAATTGATATTTATCTCGCGCGTCATCGTTTTGCTATACTTTTTCTTACTTGTGTTGCACTATTTGTGTATTTGTGAATTTTAGTACTAGGTATGCAATTTCTTGTACTTATTTCAAAAATTCATGTGAGTTGGTTGGCGTGATGATATCTACTAATTGCAAGACCTGTTCAAAAATCTTAGCATGTGTTTGGCATGGTACCGTACCGTTTTGTACCGTTCCAAAACGACATGGTACCGAACGGTTCTATCTTTGGAACCGGACCGTACCGGACCGTTAAAAACCTCACGGATACATTATGGGTTTTACCAATTTACCGGACCGTTCCAGACCGCGCCCACCCCTAGCTACTAAACATAGTATTCAGGGACTAAATATTAATAAAGAAAACTCACAATAATAATTAACATAAAATGAGTTTGTGACTTTATTAATTAATGAACATTAAATATTCATTGATAAATCATAAACTATGATTGTCCAAGGGCATATTTCTAACTGTGGCATCAGAGCCTATGATTCTTTATTATATTTGAGTTACATGATTTGATATATAATCTATAATGTGATAATTTTGGGAGATTTGGTTTCTAATTTTTGGGATGAGATCCGAATTACTTTTGCAACTGTTGGCTGATAAGCTGTTTTTTTTTGTATCGGACAATCTTGTTTTGGCCGTAACTTTTGACTCGTTAATCCTTTTTTGGCCCATAAGTACTTTTCAGAAACGGGAAGACGAGCTCTACACAAATCAAAGCAAAGCCATGACAAATTTTCCCATATTATATATGTGTATTAATCTATTACGGATATGATCTGTATATGTACATATATAATACGAATAATTTTAGAATTCATTAATATGTATTTTATTTTTCGGATGAGATCCGAATTAGTTACATATTACTTGCGAATTTTAAAGTTTAATTTTCAATCCGTGCATGCACAATTATTTTGTTTCGTCACAGGGACAGTTTGAATTGGTGGTATAGCATGATCCAAATGTATGTTTTTATATTATGTTATTTTACGGCCTGCGTGTCGTTTTTCCCACCATCCCCTGTAATGTTTTTCAACCCCGTAGATATTTAGTAATATACTACACAGGTTGAAGATGTCAAGGAGATATGAAGATTTTGGGATCATGCTATATAACTACAATAGTTTTAAATTATTTATTTAAATATTTGATTGCTGCATGTGTGAAATTATTAGTCCCGAATAATTATAAATCTAAATTGCTTTCCCAATATGACCACCATTTAAACTATGCTAGTCGTGATATGTGTCTGTCAAAACAGAGCTTTTCACACTATCTTAGGAAGATATTTTGAATTATCGTCATTCTCGGATCTTAATGTTGGTTTGGACTTACAAGGCCATCAAAATGATTTTGGGCCTTGAAGCAAGGAGTGTTTGGATGATCAAATGATGTTGACCAAACAAACCAAAAGTCGTATAGGATATGAACCTCAGAAGTTTTCTAAAGCGGGGGCACAGCCGCATAGATGGAAATGGCTCGGGTCGGGTGCATCACTGGTCCATGGCCGGATCTAGGGAAATGACTCGGGTCGGGAGCTCACGCCAAATTTAAAAAATATTTTTTTAATTTTTAAGGTGAACAGTTCCGTGTAAAAGTTTTTTCAAAATATTTTTTGCACCCCCTAGTCCGAACAAGCACCTTTGCTCCACTAATGAGTAATGACCATGATGGATAGTATATCCGGGGGGTAGCTTATCCGAGGGGTTATTACGGGGAATAACTAGAGAGAAGTCAGAGCAAGTAAGTAGAGAGAGAGAGAGAGAGTATATTAGAAATGTATTCAACGTATTTGCTTCTGGGTTACAAATGTGGAAATGAGGTGTTATTTATAGTAGCAATAAATGCCAGATAGGGACACGTGTCAAGCATCCATTGGCCGAGGGGTCACCTCAACTGGTTGGCGCTGACAATCGCATGTGGCCGCATTTAATGCGGCTGTTGGATGGGACGTCATACTTGTACGGTGATCCCTGCGCATGTGGAGCGGATATTATGTCGGGGACCTCCTTAGTGCCGAGGGCTCTAGGTGCCGAGGGCTACTGATTTTCGTCGTTTTCTCCCAGTAACTTTGTTTTCTTGATTTGGCCATCCTGTGAGAATTGGAACCTTCGGCCAGGGGGCCGAAGTCATCCCTAGTGTGCCACGTGGGTTGCTTAGTACTTGGGGCGCCGTGATTTGGGCCTGCTGTGCTTCCTGGGCCTGTTGGGCCTTTATTGGAGTAGTAGGAGTCTGTGGACCGGGGGTTCCCGGGCCATATACTCCATCAGGAGTCCCTCACTCCTTTTACCGAAAGGTACTTGAGGGAAAAGGAGTAATTGTGTTTGTCCTCTGCCGTTGTTCCGTTGTTGTTTGTAAAGTTGTGAGTAGTTTGTTGTTTGTTTATTCTGCCGAGGGCAGTCCCTCAGTTACCCACATTCCGGGACTTGAGGGATCATGCTCGTTTGTTGTGTGAGTTTTTTTTGACATTTTTTGTGTTTTGAGAGATTTTCCTGGAGGGGTCCTCCAGTCCTCCACTCCTTGAGGCACTTGTAAAGTGGTGAAAAGGAGTAGAGTAGTGCCTGTTTGCAATATAAAACCGAGGGGTGACGCTTTTCGTTTCATTTTGGGGGGATGCCTCGTTAAAAACCTCATTAGGAAAAACCCTATGGGAAAAAATCCTAATGAGGGAAAAAGAGTGCACCGAATTCCCCCAATGATGAATCGAAAATGTGAAGCCCTGGTTTGAAATGGAGTACAATGCTGATGCCGAAGACTATCCTTGTTCTGAGGGCGCATGTGTTGATTAGCGGAGGGTCCTGTTGTTTTTTCTGAGAGATGCCGAAGGGGGAGCCCCCAAATTATGAGAAGGAGGGGGTGATGAATGTGGTGTAGCCGAGGGGGCCCTTGTTTGTTGGTGAGTGGAGGGCGCCTTTTGATGAAGGCGCGCTCCCCCGGGGGCTTTATGGTCTTCAATGTGTTTGAGGCCCGATGGTCCCCGAGGGGTGTGCCCGTTATGAAGCTGTGGGCTTCTGAAGGAGTGAGCCCGAAGGCATTTGTTATGTAGTATGAGGGGCATAAACCGGGAGCATCTCTGGGTAAGTGCACCCGGGGGCTCCTCTTAATGAAGTGGAGTGAAGTAGAAAGCCCGGGGGCTAGTTTCTTGGTTGATGAAGGAGTGGTTTGCTGAATATAGCCGGGAGCTCCCAGAATATGGCCGTTGTAAATATAGTCGTTGGAATACCTATCGTCAAAATATAGCCGTTGGGGGGGGGCTTCCACGTGGTGCGTGCTCGTTGGTCGCCCGCGGGCGGCGTTACCGGTTGGGTGAAACCACGGCTCGTAATGATGATTTTGTGACCGGAGGCCCGATTTTTGGGCCCAAGCCCGAATCTGGGCGCCTATAAATACCCCATGGCCGGGCATCATTTCTCTTTTGCGATCATATTGTTAGCGAAGCTCTGCCAAAATTTCTAGAGAGAGAAACTCCAGCCTTCGGTTGAATCCCCAGCTTTCAAGGTCAGTCCCTCTTCTGTTCTCCGTTTATTTGGTGAGTTTTGCTCATGTGGCCTTAGACTTAAGTGTCTAGAGTTTCTTAGGGTGCCTTCGGACTTTAGGACTTCCGTATTCATTAGCCTATAAAAAATGTCGTCCGCTAGTGATTCCCAAGACATATCGAGGGAGTCCTCGGTTGAAGAGGAAGTCTTCTCCGACGCGGAGTCCCTGAGTGAGCAGCCTTCGGCCGGTGTAGATGTCGCCCTCGCCGTTGAGATGCAGAAAGAGTTAATGGCTGAAGTTGAAGCCGAGAGCTTTGAGCAAGAGGCGGAGGATGAAGAGCTTGCCCTCGATATTTCTCCGGGATCCGGGCCGCCAACACCCTTGGGGTGAATGGCGTCCGGGTCCGGAGCTGTATGGTGGGTTCCCCGGAGCCCTCGGTTATCTTCCTCTGCAATTCCTCCATCTTGGCCAACATGGCCTCATACTTGAGGTCCGTATGAGGGGCAGAAGTGGCGGCGTGTGCTTTGGTGGCCTCCATCTCGTCAAGCCGGCGCTGGAGGGCCGCAATGATTTCGTCCCAGGGGTCCTTCGGGAGGGCCTCCGCCCCCTGCGAATGGACACGTGCCGAGTGGGCCTGGTTGATTTGGTGACGGACGTCGTCGGTATGGAGAGGTGCCTTGCCTTTGTCCCGAGGGGGACGTCTTTCATTGGCCCTGGAGACGGACCCGCCACTTTCCTGAGGCCTCTGGAACGTCTCCCCCCCCGAAGCGGTCTTGGACCCCTCGGCGGTCCTGTGCCCCCCCGAGTCTCTCGAGGGCGGAGGTCCGGAGCTGTTCTTTATTCACATTGTGGCGGTCCCGTTATTGGACTTCCTGGGAGGCCGTATCTTGGGCCATGACCCCCTCGACGTTCCCAATCCGGAGGACAGGGTTCCCGAGGAGGTGTGGCTGAGGGGGAGGCATGACATTCTCCCCTACCTAAGGCTGGAGGGGAACCAAAGTGCCGAAGGCACCTGGGTTCTTGGTGAGCGTCTGGATGAAGGCGGAAAACGCCGAATGCACGTCGATGGTGATGACCGGAGGGCTAATTTGATTCTCGCTCCGGTCCTTCTTCTTGGCCTCGATGCCGAGGCGGGCATCGGGGTCATTCTGTTGAATTTGATGGCGTAGGTCGACAGCCGTCTGGTCCAACCCGGCGATGACGCCGCCCCCGGGAGCCCTGTTAGAGGCTTCGGGGACATCGACTTCGCTGAGGGCCAGGTTCCTGTCCTCGACGTTCTTGGAGTTGGCACGAGTTGTTCTCACCATCTTAGCTAGGTGTTTTGTGTTTGGCGATGGGGAGGGTTTCTTACTTGATTGTTCGACCTCTCAATGAAAGCACCAAATGATGGATAGTATACCCGAATGGTAGCTTATCCGAGGGGTTATTACGGGGAATAACTAGAGAGAAGTCAGAGCTAGTAAGTAGAGAGAGAGTATATTAGAAATGTATTCAGCGTATTTGCTTCTGGGTTACAAATGGGGAAATGGGGTGCTATTTATAGTAGCAATAAATGCCAGATAGGGACACGTGTCAAGCATCCATTGGCCGAGGGGTCACCTCAACTGGTTGGCGCTGGCAATCGCATGTGGCCGCATTTAATGCGGCTGTTGGATGGGACGTCGTACTTGGTACGGTGATCCCTGCGCATGTGGAACGGATATTATGTCGGGGACCTCCTTAGTGCCGAGGGCTCTAGGTGTCGAGGGCTCTAGGTGCCGAGGGCTACTGATTTTCACCGTTTTCTCCCAGTAACTTTGTTTTCTTGATTTGGCCATCCTGTGAGAATTGGAGCCTTCGGCCAGGGGTCGAAGGCATCCCTAGTGTGCCACGTGGGTTGCTTAGTACTTGGGGCGCCGTGATTTGGGCCTGCTGTGCTTCCTGGATCTGTTGGGCCTTTATTGGAGTAGTAGGGGGCTGTGGACCGGGGGTTCCCGGGCCATACACTCCATCAGACCATAAGTGGAAGTCTTCTTATAATAGGACAATCACTTTTTGACCTTAACTTTCTCATGAAAATTTGAACTTTCATGGCTAATGAACGCCCTAGAGAAGTCTAAAGGAAGGGCTAGTTATTTCACTTGTAGGAGTTATCTTTCCTCTAAAATATGAATTGAAAACAATCAGCTATTCATTTGGTAGCTCTATAGACAGCTATATTGCATACAGCTGCTTATAATGAAAGGATAATATGAGTAATATGAATTGGAAACAATTTTAAGCAAGGAAGCAAAAGTTGTGGTGAGACGGTGCAAAAAATTTACACATAAATTTCTACACTAAAAATACAAGCACTTTTCGAATTGGGAATTGCTTGGGGCCTGACCAGGCCCCCTACCTCTACGGCTCTACCCCTGCTTTCAATCAATATGTTTGAAGTTTTGAGCAAGTCATGTACAATCTTTTATTTCATTCTTTTAACATGGAGAACAGATTGATACTTTAGTAACACACTAACATATACATAGTAGGTAGTATTAAGACCTAAACACTCCCATTACAAAAATTAAAAAATTTCCCTTTTTTTGCTTTTTCAAGTATGCCAATGCCAGTATTACTTTTCTAAATCTACCCACTCCCCTCTTCAATGCAAAACCTAAGCTCCTCTCCCCTGTATTTTATAATTAGGTCCTCGTCCAAAACTCTCCCACTTTTACCCACTAAGCCTTTGGATTTCTCTGTCTCATTCTCCCAATCTGTTGTGTAAATCACTATTAACATTGATACCACACATGCCAACTCAGCTACCAATAGACCATAACAAAGACCCTTAAATCCCAGCTTCCAAACAAAGGTCAAAATTACAGCCAAAGGTGCCCCCATGAAGTAGAAAGAGTAGAAATTGATAAAGGCTGCAACTTTAGGCCTTGCACTTCCTCTGAGGACTCCACAACATGTAGTTTGGGGGCAGTTAGCCAGTTCACACAGTCCAATGATGGGTAACACAGTAACTGTCAGTTCAAGAACTTCACTGTCTGTTGTGAAGATTCGGACCCAAACCTCTCTTCCTAAGGTGGTCAGTAAGATTCCAAAGGTTGAAGCCACAAAGGCCATAACTATGGCTATATCTGTGGCCAACCTGGCCTTCCCTGCTCTACCTGCTCCAAGTTCATTCCCAACTCTGCTAGAAATTGAGCTGCTAAGTGCAGAAGGCAATGTGTACATCAAAGATGTTGTTTGTATCACAATTGCTGCTGTTGCTAGTGTGACTTGAGGGTTATCGAGGTAACCGGCTAAAAGGGTCATGAATTCATACCACCACCACTCTAAACAAACCGCTAAACAGCTCGGTATAGCGAGCCTGAGTAGGATCACCCACTCCTCCCCTAGTGAAGTATTAGGCCTCATGTTTATGTTGGCTAGGGACTGCTTATATAAGGATGGCTCATCATCTTCCTTGGTACAAAACATGTAGCCTAAAAGGAAGGTGACATTAATGAAGTTAGCAACATAAGTGGAAATTGCTATTCCTTGAATCCCAAGATGAAGAGTGAATGTGAGGTAATAGACTATGGGGAGATGGAAGAGGGTTGAGAATAAAGTGCTCCATAGTAGTGGCCATGTCTTCCCTTTGCAACGTAAATCGATGCGTAAAGGGTGAAGAAAGCTATTAGCAACAAGGTCTGGTATGACAAACTGGCAAAAGAGGGCAGCAATGTGTATTATGCTTGGATCTTGGTGAAGCCATAGCATGAGAGGCTCCAAGTTGAACCACAAGATGGAAATGGGTAAAGATGCTATGAGTAACATTGTTATTGTTCTCTGTAAGGTTATGGAAAGAATGTTGAAGTTTTTCGAGCCGAAAGCTTGGCTGGAGAGTGGTTCCATTCCCAAGGCTAGGCCGGACAATAGAGAGTAACCAGTGATGTTAGTGAAGCCAATGGCTAATGCACCGCCAGCTAACTCCAAACTTCCTAACCTTCCCATGCACACTACTAGGATCATGTTTTTCAGGTAGCTTATCAACCCCATTGCCAGCATTGGAAAGCCTGTGTCTATCATTTTCTTCAGCTCTTCTGCTATCTGCATACGTTGTAATAAAAAAGTAAATAAAAAACAAGTTGATGTGAGGATGATCAATCTAGAATGTGTTATTTTAGCATTTCTTGAACTACATCTGCCCCCACCCTACCCACCAGGAAAAGAGTTATTTTTTTCTTACCTCAGAATAATTTTTTACTTTTAGCAAGCCAGCAAGGTCAACTTTTGGAACTCAACTATTCTAGATATACTTTTCACTTTACTTCTTGGTTTAACTAAATCTTACATACTTAGCTTGTTTAGACATTAACAAAATACATTAAAGGTATTGTTTTAGAAAACAGGATCCCTTTTAGGGATAAAAATAAGTTTTCAAATAAGCCCATTTTTTAATCATAAAAAAAGACCATTTTGGGTCATGGGAGTATTGTTTAAGTCTTTAAGATTCTCTATATTCATACCTCTGGTGTTGTGGAGTGCATTTGTTGGATTTGCTTTGCTGCCATCTTTTTCTTTCTGCTACTTAGGATGTTGCTTTATTTATGTTGTGCTTTCAGCTATCAGACTATCAGCATATATAATAAGAGATAATAAAGTTGGTTGTGTGTCTTATAACACATGCAGCTTTAGCATTAAAACAATTCCAAAATAGACAATTGCAATCATCCCAAGAGACAGAGTGATAGAGATAGATAGATGGAGAGAGACTGAGAGAGATAGTCAATTGGATTACAAGTGAAGCAGTTTTATAGGGGAGTGAGGGTGTGGGGTATTCATTGACTTATAAGTGAACTGTAAAAGATTGCCCTGGAGTAGTACCTCATTGGCACAGTAAAAACTGACTTATACTAGGAGATGAAAAAGAAGAAGTTCATGTCCTTCACCAGCTGTCTTGGTTAAAGATTGCTTTTTGCAGAAAATATCACAGCAAATCTTGATGGCCACCTTCAATTATTATTTACCTCAAACATGTGGCAGCTATGGTACTGTTTTAGACTTATCTTCCACTGATGAATGAATGAATCAGATTCATAAAAAAATTGGATTTCTGTTCTTTTTTTAACTGCAGGCTTTCGTCCACATGTTTATTAACTTTCCTCCATTATTGAGCCTATTTGGATATTGGCGGTTGGCATAACCGCTGTTTTTTATAACTTAGAAACGCTGCTATTAGCAGCGGATTGGCGTGGAACCGCCGAAAAACAAACGCGCCCATTGTGGTTGGGCAGGTGCATGCTTAAGGTGAGGTTATGTATATTGTAGACATTCCATTCTCTCACACTAAAATTATAATTTAAATGTACTGGCAAAGTTTTTTTCACCTGTAGTCCTCAAATTATAACTATAATGTCTTTTGGTAATTGTTTTTGACATTTTCACTTAGTCACTTGACTTTTGTGCAATTGGGATGTATTTGCTACTGCCTTTTTTTAAATTTTCACTTTTGAATATTGTGCACCGACACAATATTTTGATCCTCCAACTACGTCGACACTCAATCTTTAAATCCATCAAATATTCAATTATTGTAGTGAAATTTAAAAATGATTTCAAAAGTTTGTCTATCAATGATAGTCATTTGTAAAAATCAAAGATCTATATTAAGAGCTCGTTTGATGATCCTATTTTTTGACCTATCTATCTTATCAATCAACTTTTTCACCAAACTGAGTAACTTTTAACGTCACGTGTTGAGTTGTATAATAATCTAAATAAGTAAAGTTAAATTACTTTTCTGACAGGATTAACTAAACTTACTGCAAAGAACCATTTTAACTATTTTTCATATATTTTTTCTTTATTGCATTAATATAATATATTTTTCATATATCTTTTTCATATAGATCGGTCAATAAATTTAAGCCAATTCAATCAATTTCACTGTTAAACGGGCTCTAAAATTTCACAATAAAGGAAAGTGACTTGGCGGTAAGTGTGTAACCGTGTCAGATCTGATTCATTGTGGTCCATGAAGGGGATTGAGAGGACTAGAGGAGCATGAGCTGTAACCTTAACGGGGAAACTCGTTCTTGTTCCAAATAACTTCCAAATCTCGCTTTCAAGATAATAAAAAAAGACCACATTGACAATCAAATTCCGCTAAATCTTTTCAGTATGAAGCATTAATTTGTAAATACGACTTTTAGAGTTTTTTCCCAGAATAATGTTAATTAAATAAATAATTCCCAAAATACTGTTGGGTTAAAAATAATTCCCGAAATACTGATGGACTTAGCCACGGTTAAGCAAAGCCACCACTTCAAGTGGCGGCTCTTCATCAAATTGTACACAAGCGGCCACTTGGAGTATATAAGTTGCAGGAGCAGAGGAAGTTTCCCCTCTTTTATTTCGTCGTTCAGCGTCCGGGAAGAAGGTGTATTCTATTTATTAATGAGCCGCCACTTGAAGTGGCGGCTTTTGTATTGTATAGAAGAACCGTCACTTCAAGTGACGGCTTTTGTACACGAAGATGAAGAACCGCCACTTCGAGTGCGGCTTAGGTTAACTGTGGTTAAGTCCAACATTGTTTCGGGAATTATTTATTTAATTAGCATTATTCTGGGGTCAAACTCCGACTTTTAGGTTTTCTATACGAAAAAATTGAAACTTGCGTTATAAATATGTCAAACACTCTTTTATAGCACTGTATCTGCTTATATTGATTAGAAGTTGAGATAACAATTTGAAATGAAAAAAAAGTTTTTTTTGAAGGGAAATAGCTTATATTAAAATCAAACGTAGCAAAGCAACAATCATGTATCAAAATCTAAATCTCCCTCTATCCAAGCAATACCAAAAGCCTTTCAGCCCGCTCACGTCATGATCAGACATGAAATAGTCCACCTCGGAAAGAGCGAGACTCATCGCCGAAACAATGAGAGCTAAAGGCTATTAGCGGCTGAGGCAGCCTGATTGCCTCCAACAAGAATTCTACCAAGTAGACAAAACCAACACACATACCCTCTCCCCTTATTGTACGACAAAAAGACAACGCGATAAACAAGCAAATTCAGTCTAAATGAAAAAAGCAAACAAAGTAAAAACTCAATTGATGGAATTCTCTTGCTTCCACCCCATCCGAACCCTAGTCAAACAGATCCACTGTTGAAATTTCGAATTCCAAGCCTCGGCCCCACGGTCGCTTCAAGGCGGCGGTTCGGGAGGTAGATGGTCCGTCAACACCTCATCTTGCTACATCTCCATTTGACCATACAATTTAGTTTCCATCAAGAACAAAATTTCTAGCCACTTATTTAGTTTCCGTCAACAGATCCATTAGATCGGCCAAAACTTGGACAGTAGCGAGAATCCCCAATCCCCGACCATTCCAGTTAACTATTCCCATAGTTACCTGAGCAAATTCGGACTGAAATAGCTGCGCAAAGTCTCTTCAACCGCCGCGAACCGCATTGGTCCCAATCGGAATTTCGCTACCAAGATGCACGCCTCCGCCACAGACTCCAAAAATGCGTAGGAATGGCCTACCCCATGTTTCCAAACTTCTCGCCATGCCTCCTCTGTACCTGCTAGTCACCACCTCTGTATCCGCCCAAGCTCCGTCCCAAAAGGCCCTAGATGATCCCACCATACCGGACAAACGCTAGAAGAATAGTAGGAGTGGGCACCAAATACCGTAACCGACTAACCAAACCAAAAAACCGAAAAACCGATGTATTTTCCGGTTAACCGTACCGGATTGTTTAAAAGCTTACGGTACGGTTAACCAACCGCAAAGAAAAAACGGTAATGGTACGGTTATGGTTAAGATTATGTTAATACCGGTTAATCAACATGTACATGTTTTGTAACATTTGCGCCGAGCTGCGACGTACTTCCCATGAAAATTGTGCTCATGCTTCCAGTTCCCTCCCAAACAATCATGTGGAATATATTATAATACGTACATATAGTGTTGCTCTGTATAGTTACTCCGTATTATTATTACTACGTATTATTATTATGCCTAGCTGGGAAACTCTACTTAAAAAAAAAGCAATATGTCAAAAAAAACTATGTATTACTGTATTATTATATAGCTATCTGTAAAAAAAACTAGTTGCCTAGCTGGCTAGCTCTACGTTTAAAAAATTGTGCTCCGTATGTACAAAGTTTAAAACAACAAAAATATTGGTAATTTTATCTTTCTCTTTCGGTTTATTGGTTAACCGTTATTGGTTAACCGAAATATTGGTTAACCGGTATCCGGTTAACCAATGTTATGGTACGGGTAACGATATATAAAATTGCGTAACCAATATCACGGTTAACCGAAAATTGGTTAACCAAAATGCAGTTAACCAACCGTGCCCACTCCTAAAGAATAGTGCCGATAAAAATTACATGAAAAAAAAATTACACTAAAAATTAAAGTTTTTTTAAAAAAATTTTGATGTGGATGAGGGCCCAGGTTGGCCACTCTCTACCTCAGCCCCTGTTAGGGACTAGGGAGTATACACCTTAAGAAAATTACTGTTTGTACACGCTTTCCTGCTTACCCGTCATATACACGCCAGTTTGTTGTCTTGAATAGACTATTTTTTTTTTTTTTTTGTGAACAGAAAAAATATTTTTTCTATTCACATAATATATACTGATATAGACATGTAGCGAAAGCCTTCAAACTTGAAATGTCATCATGTAACATGTTTTTATCATGCTTATAATAGAAAAGCACTAAACTTCCATTTATAGTATTGAAATGCCCTCTTTTTCTTGCTGTGTCACATGCAACTTAATATTTAAGACTAGGCAAAAACCTTCCTTTGATGTTTAAGTGAAAGTTGCCAACTGTGACCGAACATGTGTAATCCTTGGGAATTAGATAACGAGTTGGAAGAGTAATTTGCAAAACGGCTTTTTATAAGCTGTATTAGTAAGGGAATAAATTCCACTTTTGGAGTTTTGGTTCTATCAATACTGAATCAGGATCCTCTCCCTTGCTTTAGAATAAGGTAGAATGCCTTGCTTCATGACAACGGTCCAATTGAAAATTCAACGGCGAGAGATCTTGGAGTCTACTCTTTCGTCAATCTCGAGGTTGTCCTCACTGGTGCCTTGTCGTCCGACGCGAAAGGGACTCTGCCGTGCGGCAGAGGATCCCTATCCATCAATATTGGGCATATCCCACGTTTAGTCCACTTCTATAACTTTGAACAATTTATGTACATTAATGTAATTATCATTTCTTCTTCACATTATCATATATGATCCTCCCATCAATATATACCATACTTAAGAGGTGTCGGGATTTGGGAATTAACATGAGAAAAAATCTATTGGTACACACTCTTACACACTCATGTCTTTGAAGGCTTTTTTTCATGTCTCTCCCAGACAACGTATTTAACAAATACGTTTTGTCTGGGATAGACATAAAAAACGTCTTACAGACATGAGTGTGTAAGAGTGTGTACACAAAGTGTGTACCTCAAGATTCTTAACCTGATGGATCACATATGTGCAAAAGCAGTACTCATGTGTCAAAAGTAGACAATGCATTTACCGCGTGATGGTTGGTTTGTTTACCAGGTTAAAAAAAACCAAAAGTAAGCAAACTAAAAAACATGAATCAAATATTGAATGAACGTAACCAAAATATGGGGGTGTTTGGTTATGAGCTTTTCAGCCATTTTTTGGCTGATTTGACTATTATTGATGTTTTAATCAGATCAAATAGCCAACATGTGTGTTTGGTAAAATGACATTTTGATTTGGCTTTTAGACCCAAACAGCCAAAATCGAAAATGCCTACAAAGGTAGTGTTAAGAATGGTCGTTCGGTTTTCTTCGTAATAATTTCAAGATTGCCCGCATCCATTTTCTTCAATCTGACTCGCACGCTTCTTGTCGTCAAAGGAGCATCAAATCACCAATTGAATAAATTACTAGAAACCATCATCTATTATACCCGTAGTATTTTGAAGTGAACAAAGTTGTAGAAGTGTATGGCATTGGTAAAAGTGTAAAACTCTAAACTGTTGAAACCGTTGGTCAAACTCTTGAAAAATTTATTAACACATAAAAAATTGTTTAAAAGAATTATTACTTGTGTAATTAAGCTTTTTATTTTTTAAACCATTTAAATGTTTTAAGCAATTGTACGTACTAATAACATAACAAAATGTATGATACATAAAGTAAATGAAAAATAATAATTAATGTCCTTAAAAGTCATCTGACAAGTTATGATCAGTTGAGCGTAAACAATCATTCTTACCAAACACTAATTTACAAAATGCTAATAATATCAACCAATCAAAACAGCCACCAGAAAACGTTGTCATCAACTGGCCGACACAATCGGCCAACAGCTAACAACCAACAACCAATTGCCAAACACCCCATAATCTAGTAGAAAAGGCACAATAAATTACAATATGTATTTCTTGTGTCTTCATTAATGACACAAAACGATTAATGGAGAATGACAAGTTATATTAGGTAATTCTTGAACTTTTATTTGACTGCTGTGTTTAGGTATTTCTTGAACTTTTATATCATCAGGTATTTCTTAAACTTTTATTATATTAGGTCACATCACGGACAATGGGATCTCAAGTCCATTTATTTTATATTATTCAAATAACTATTATTATTTAAAAAACTCAAGTAAATGAGGATATTTTTAATTAGATAATAATTTTCTGATCATACATATATCTATATATTCTATCCGTATTTCACAGTTGTCGAAGTATGATCTTAAGTGAACTAGTCTAAGATTGAAATGAGTCCAATTAAAAGTATTTTTCTACAAGCACGTCAATCTATATTGACTCACATTTTTAATGCCTAATAACTAGTGTTATCGATCGGCTGGTAATGAGAAGAAATCTACAATGGCAAGGGCCACCAGTGGTATTGAAAATTGTCGGTAGTGACAAGAGTCACATTACTGATGGCAACGAGGTTCAGATGGCTAGTGTCGCAATTAGGTGTAATGGTTGATTGTTACTTCAGAAAATAGATTTACGTTTTGAGAGAATATTAACAAAAAAATCGTGCTTAGGAAGTTGGGGAACAAAAAAACAAGCATGATTTTTCCTAAATTTTGAAAAATGGTGAAAAAATATATTTGCACCAATAATAACAATAGGCATTTAAATGATAGATTATTATATTCACCCCTCATCACGCTCACGTATTTGGTATTTCTTGAACTTTTATTTGGTTAATGATGGGTAAAATGACATCAAACGATTAATGGACAATAGGTATTTCTTGTGTCTAATACATCAGATCATATTTTGACAGTTGTAAAATACGGATAGAATACATAGTCTTGACCGTTATGTTTGACTGATTATTCACCCCTCATGTTTACTAGGTACTTCTTGCGTTTTTATTTGACTAGTGATAGTTAAACTGACACCGAACGATGAATGGATAATAGGTATTTCTCTGTGTGTTTGATAGATTGTTCACCCCTCATGTATTAGGTATTTCTTGAACTTTTATTTGATTACTGATATTTAAAATGATTTCTTGCAAAGATAGGTTATCCATGTTCGAATACGCAGGGGCAGAGTTAGAGCGGGGCCAATAGGCCCTAATCCACCTCAAATTTTAAATATGCCTTCGATAATTTTTTTTTTGTGTAATTTTTTTTCCAAAAAAACATTTTTTGTACTGACCCAATTTGGTTTAGGCTCCGCCCCTCCGCGTACGTACATTACAATTGAATGTATTTCTCCCCATAGAATAGAATGTCTTCATCAAATTTATTCTAATCACTACGACCTCTTTATGTATTATTCTAATCACTAATGAAATATAAGAGTTAATTATCTCACATTAACTGCTTGAATATGAATTAACGAACTCTATAATATTATTAACGGTTGGACAACTTCTATTTAATTATTGAGGGCTTTTACGATTGAATCATTGAAGTAGATCGAGATATAAAATGATTTGTTGAACTGTTGAAATGAAACTAACCTTTGTCATGCACTAATGAAACCACGCATGTGCATTTTAGTTGCATCACTTAAGTGGGAAATACATACTAAGCAACAGTCATTATCCAAGGCCAGGCCACCCCCACAATCTTTTAGGCTGCAAATTGCAATTTATTAAGCATAATAATAAGTTTATAAGTGTCCATTTCAAAGATGGGGATAGTATACCTTTAAACTAATAATTACATTATCCCAACAGCTAATATGGTACGACAGTTAGGAGAATGGTTGCATCATTTGCAATATCCCAAAATGTTTACACTTGAATGTTAATTAAGTGCATTTTTGTCCCAGTGTCTCAAGAATTGTGTCAATATACTCAATTTAACATTAAACCAATTTTTGTGTGTCCCCAATCTGCGAGAAGTATATATTTCCATCAATAATCATTGAGAAAGATAATTAAATGATACAGTTTAAGGTAAAATCATCAATTAACAATAATGTTTTGACAAGCTAAGAGGATAATGTTGTAACCCAACATCGAATTCCATAGAAGATACGGCGTATTGTTTATGTGCTCTCCCAATTGCAATGTCTACATCATATCTCTGAGTATTTATTTGTTTATTTGTAGCCCGGCTTTTGTATACTTGGCTATTCTTTTACATTGTTTCAAAAGGTGGAATCTCCCACTCCAGGAGCCCCACCCCGACCCGACAGGATGGTGGGGAGGTTAGTCACGGTGACTCAGTCAGCAGAATGACAGTAGGTCCATACACCCGTGCGCACCAGAGGCTCAGCTTTGTTTCAGATTCTGTGACCTCCATCCGGTCGCTGCGGGGATTCGAACCTTGGTCCATTATTCCAAATCTCCCACCACTCGACCAACTGAGCTACCCGTGCGAAATAGTGAAATAGTGATGATTTAGCCAGCAATAGGAATTTTATTATTATTGTTATATTCTTACGTATACAACTGATAAACAGAGAAAGAAAGTCCCAAAAGGAAACTACCATCTTGGGATAAATCCTACTAAAATAAAGAGTTAAAGAAGAATTCCCTAATTAGTTTTAAATTCTCTAAATAAGACATATTGTTTTAAATTCTCTAAATAGGATCAAGGCCGCAACTCCCCCTTCGACCGTGCCGCCGCACTCTGCCATCGACTACTCCCCCAATTTCTCCAGCCGAATCAGGTCCTCCTCCTCCTCCACTTCAATTTCCTGATACTCTGTTATCTTGCTCTTTGAATTTCAATTTTATTTATAAAGCAGGAATCTGAGAATGACATAAAGTTATCGGTAATTCGAAGACTGCCATTTATATGGCATGACCTCTATGAAGATGACAGTTTTACTTTGAAATTATAAACTTTGAAAAATGACATAATTGATTTTAATTCAACACTGGTTTGTAATAATGTCACTTTTATGACATTACATTTGTCAAAGTGACAATTCGTAGAAGAAAATGACATTTCCAAAGAGTAATAATGTCATTCGCATGACACTTTCGAAACAAAAATGACATATTTAAAATGTCAGTTTTTTTAGTAACAATGCCAATTTCATGACATATTGTCATCTTGATAAATGTAATGTCATATAAAAGTGACATTTTTTAATATCTTGTACTTTATGGCATTTTGAAGTTTCAAATTAATCAAAATTAATAAATAAATAAATAAATAAATAAATAAATAATTGAAATCTAAAGAAAAAGAAAACAGATGACTCAAATAAAATTCAAATCCAAAAAATCCAAAGAAGAAGAGAACAGAGGACCAGAAATTTGAAGAGGCTTAGAAGAAGAGGAAGAAGCAGAAGAGGCCCGTAGCCCACCTCTAAAAAAATCAAAAAAAATCCAATGAATGAGAAAAAATCGAAAAAATCAAAAAATAATAATTGGGTTCGGACCCGGACCGGCCGGGCCGGTTCACATTTTGCAAGGCCCGTAGCCCACCTCTCTTTCACCCGGTTCGGCCCCCAGTCACGGTACCGCCCGGTCGGGCCGGGTCGGGCTTGCATAGTATCGGGGTGTGTCGGGCCGACCCGTCCCAGTCCATTTCTACACCGGGATCAAGAATGCCCAACCTGCGCAATAGAAAGTGAAATTGTGTCTTCCCCAGAGCTTTCGTAAAAATGTCAGTAAGCCGAATCGTAGTAGGAACGTAAGATAGTTGGGAGCAATAAGGTTGTCTTGAATAACATTTCGAACAAAGTGACAATCAACATCAATGTGTTTTGTGCTCTCATGAAAAACAGGATTACGAGCAATATGAAGAGCTGATTGACTATCACAATGAAAAGGGACTGCCTGAGAGTGATGAATATCCAAACTGAGAAGTAAAGCTTTAAGCCATTTTAATTCGCAAGTAGGAGCAGCCGTGAAAAGATATTCTGCCTCTGCAGAAGAACGAGCCACAATTGTTTGTTTCTTGGTTTTCTGGTTTTGTTTTTCTTAGTGTGGCAATATAAGAAGCATCACAGATTGGGTGAATGGATGTATACCAAAAACCTGATTTTGTTTTTCTTAGTGTGGCATACATGAACATGTTTTTCCATTCATTCAAATGCATATTTTTTCTGTTTTAGCGAGTGTGTTTTATTATTATTGTATCACTTAATTGTTCTTTGATCCATGTCAATTTCTGTTTAAAATATAAGTGTATAAGAGGGGCCTATTTTTAATGCATTTTCTCTTCTTAACTGTTCAAATTTATGATCTGTTTATCTATTCTAAATTTCTTAACACTCGGTTTCAAGCATATTGTTTTTAAACATCATTTAATATGTCAAATTAAAGGAACTTATGCGAGAAAGATTTTACTCTTTTATATTAGTATCATGATGTACTAATTTGTTGATCTGTTTTGTTCTTTCTTTTCTTTTATATCTTTTGCTGCAACCGTAGTGTAGGCAGGCAGTTAGGAATTAGCTTTGTGGGCTTATTTCAGTTTTTTAAGGCAGTGCTATATTTTGATATTATATAACCTTTATATCTGTTTTTGTTTCTTTTCTTTTATAACTTTTGCTGCAACCATAGTGTAAGTAGGCAGTTCGGAATTAGCTTTATGGTTTTATTTTACTTTTATTAAGGTAGTGCTATATTTTGATATAATATAACCTTTATATATGTTTTTGTGCTTTCTTTTCTTTTATATTTTTGATTTTTCTCTATGTTTATTTTACTTTTGTTTTACTTTTATTCTATGCAGAGCTGAATTTTTGAAAATGACCATAATTCCTTAAAGCTATTGTTTCTCATCCGTGACTTACCTTTTGAATATAAAGACTACATTTTTGAACAATGAAATTAAAAAAATCTAACTAATAGCTTCAAACCTGATGCCGCTTAAGGACAGAATAATAGACCATTTTGTATTAATAATAAGTCATGTTAGTCAAAAGCTGAAACTGTGTTAATGTTTAGGCCAAACTTTCCCTGCTCCTATTTAATAAGAGAAGAAAATAGCAAAAGGCAGATATTTACTATAACTATCTTACCGTCCATTGGCTATAATGGAAAATTAAATCAAAAACCAAGTAGAGAAGACAATGTTTACTGAAAAGGAAAAACGCATTCTTAGTGTTTGTAAACATTATTGATGCCTTAAATATTGATTATTGGCCCAATAATAAACAACAACAGAATAAGAAGAAGTGCAGATTTTTCATCTTGCCACCAAAGAGGGTAAGATAGAATCCATGTAAGGTCAAGCCACATGTTAATTTTCATTGCTTCTCTGCTTTCCTCATAATCAGCATCAAGTTTTCGTTTAAAAAAAAGGAGTATATGTAATGTTTATCCTCATAAACTCTATGCTCTTTTATATGATGTCCAAAAATGTTTAGATGATCTTTCTTTTTGTGCTTCATTGCCTTTTTGGGTTCTTATTTTGGAATGTTTGAAAATTCTTATTTTATATCCCTTGTGTTCTTTTCTTGGTTATTTTATTCTCAATAGTGTATCAGATTTATAGTTCTCACTATTATTCTTAGGCTAATTAATTTGATTTTTCAAGGGTCGTTTTCATATATTTTTGGGCCAACAGTTTTATGATTTTTTCATTGGCTGTTTAATTTTTCATATATTAAACTATTTTCCTTGGACATGTGAGTTTAGATCATTTATACTATTCCAAATACTTTTATACCTTTACAAACCGTGTGTAGGTAACTAACATTTTTCAGAAACTTTTGAAACATGTTTCAAGTGCTACTCAACATTTATGTCCAAAATTTAGTTCTTAGAATCATATCTGAATTCTTAGCAGCACGTTCTCATGTGCTACTATACTGCTTTTGTTAAGCACAAAGAACTGAAAAGTGCCACTATGTTCCTGAAGCGCTTCTTTAATACAACGGATAGTGAAGCACATATTGAAGTCGATATTTTACATGAATTTTTACTTTTCATTTTTTAATTAGGTGTCTAATTCATTACTCTACGGTGGACTATACGCATGAAATTCCGACCGTCATGCCTAATGTATATTTTCACTATATTTTTTTGCATCTCTATGGCTCAACGTGTCAAGGAAAAAAGGATGATTGTCTTGATTTAGGCCGTTGTTTAACTACATCTTTTTTGAATTGTTGTCTTTCTTTTTACTCCCAACATTGAGTAGACTTATAACTAGGCTGTTAGGATTTAGATTGTATTCATCTTTGTTATTACATTGATTATACTTTTAGCTAAGCCTATGCCTTGGTGTTGCTGAAACGCAGAGGTCTGATGCGCAGAGGAGAAGTCTTAAAGGTGCAAATGTTATCGATGCTTAAGCATAATATTGTTGACACCAAGTTTGTAAAATAGAAGAGTGCCCTTGACTAACATTGGGAGCCAAGTAGGCAAGTGGTCTTGGTTATGATTTCCTTTTTATGTAGCTAGGTTTGAATTTTGTAGATTTTTTTAAAACATTTCTTATGATCTTTTTTTTATCATCTCTTATTTTTTAAACTTGATTCCTTATGATGCTATTTCTTTACTAGGGGGGCTTTGAGTTTTGATGATGGGTGAAGCGTTTCCTCTTTCAAGCAGACACTTTAAGTTACCATTTCTTCATCATTTTCACATATTCTTCTTCATCATGTGCACATTTTTGATATGGTAGCAATGATAGTCTATAGTTTAACATGATGGAAGATGCATAACATATTAGGTTTTAATAACCGACTCACTCATCAAACTACTTCTATGCTCATATTATTATCGTTTGTTTTATGGTGGACATGTTTGACAAATTGTTAGTAGTGCATCTATGCATTTTTTCTGATATTGTTTTATAAATTTTACATTTTTTGGAACTTATCCAATCTACTCAAAGATGTTTTTTTGCTTTCTCAAGAAGTTCATTGCTTCAATGAGTAGTTTCAAATCGACTAACTAAAAGATACGTTATGGGCTCTTTCTTAGAATGGCTTTAGGAAGTTTTTAAAGCAAAGAAAGAGGAGGAGTTGGTGGCTGCGGCATGGGGGTCTGTGGGCTGAGAGGAACAGAAGGGTATGGCAGGGAGAGTTTCTAGCTCCCAGGCAGTTCATGCACAAAGCCAAATCTTATGTAGAGAGCTGGACACATGCACAACAAAAAGGCAGTACGGCTCGGATGAGGCTGTAAGGGGGTAGGTCGAGGTGGTGCAGACCTGCTACGGGCTGGTGGAAGGTGAATACCGATGCTTCTTTTGGCGACCAAGGTTGTGGTTTTGGCGGGGGGGGGGGGGGGGGGGGGGGGCACTACACCTGGGAATGGCTGTTATAACCCTTTACAAGCGGAATTACTAGGCATTTGTGAAGCTTGAAGCTGGTTGAAGAATCATAAATGAGATTTTGTTGTGGTACTATTAGATTCGATGTTGGCTATCTCGCAAATCAGGAATGGATCGAGTTGGTCGTCCAAGGGTCTACTCGGGGAGGACATTAGAGTGTTGAGCTCGGAGTTTACTAATATATCGTTTTCTTTTATTAGGCGTTCAGCGAACTCAGTTGCTCATAAATTAGCTAGAGTGGCCGGTTCTATGTTTGTTAACCATATTTGGTTATCTTTTCCACTGAGTTGTATTTTTGACGCTTTGACCTTTGATCTCATTAATGACAATTAAGTTTGTTAATGTAAAAAAAAGATTAGCCCTTGGGACAAAGGGAATGTTGAAATTGAAAATTCGAGAGAATTCTTGTGTATGGCACAAAAATAAAACTCACACACAAAGTCAAAGGAATTATGTTTGAATGACCAGTAAAAAGAAGTTGAGCCCAAAAAACCATACAATTAAAGAGGCCAAGAACATTTTCAATTAAAAAAGAAAGGTGCAATAAGAGGGATAGATACATTTTTTTTAAAACTCAGTAGGGAAATCACTCATCAGTGGACCAAATGTCAGGATGACTAGCCAAATCTCTTCCGAGAAGACATACCTTCACAAGATACAAAGAAACAGAAATAATTAAAACCATAAAAATTGAGCGGGAGAATTTAATCTCTCATACGTAATGCTTTTGGGTCAAAGATAACAAGATAAATGAACGAATAATTGAGCGCGAGAATTTCCTCTCTCATACGTAGTGCTTTTAGGTCAAAGATAAGCCGACTAAAACTTAAGCAGTAGAATTTTCTGTCTCATATGTTGTACTTTTAGGTGTAAGAAGATAAGACGGCTAACAATTCAGCGGAAGATGTTTCTCTCTCATACGTAGTGCTTTTATTAGAATTTTCTGTCTCATATGTTGTACTTTTAGGTATAAGAAGATAAGACGGCTAACAATTCAGCGGAAGATGTTTCTCTCTAGCTCATATGTAGTGCTTTTATATTAGGTATGAGATAATTCGGCTAAAACAATTGAGCGGGGGAATTTTATCTCTCATACGTAGTGATTTAAGGTATAAAAAGATAAACCGGCTAAAACTTGAATGAGAGAATTTTCACTCTTATACGTAGAAGTGGCTTTGATTATAAGATAAGCTCATAAACCGGCTAAAAATTGAGCGGGTGAATTTTCTATCTCATATATGCTACTTTTACTTATAAGATAGATCGATTAAAACAATTGAGCGGGGAAATTTTCTCTCTCATACGTAGTGCTTTGAGGTATAATAATAATAATAATAACAATAATAATAATAATATTAATAATAATAATAATAATAATAATAAAGATTAAGTATGAGAAGTATAGGTATAAAATAAGTCGGCTTAAATAATTGAGCGGGAGAATTCTCTTTCTCATAGATAGAGGTTTTAGGTATAAGAAGATAAGCGGGCTTAAACTTAAGCACGAGAATTTTCTCTCTCATACATAAAGTTTTTAGGCATAAGGTAAGCCTGCTAAAATCTAAGCCGAAGATTTTCTTCTCTCATACGTAGTGCTTTTGTATATAAAAAGATATAAGTCGGCTAAAACTTGACCAAAAGAATTTTGCCCCTCATACGTAGTGCTTTTAGGTAAAAGAAGATAAGAGGCTAACAATTCAGAGGGAAAATTTTCTCTCTCATATGTATTGCTTTTAGGTATAATAATAAGAAGATTAGCCAGTTAAAACTTGAGCAGAAGAATTTTCTCTCTCCAACGGGGTGCTTTTAGGTATAAGATCAGCGGACTAATAATTTAGCGGAAGAATTTTCTCTCTCATACGTATTGATTTTAGGTATAAAAAGATTAACGTGCAAATAATTAAGCGGGACAATTTTCTCTCTCTTACGTAATGATTTTAGATATAAGAAGATAAGATAAGATAAGATAAGATGTGTAGACGAATAATTGAGAGGAATAATTTCTCTCTCATATGTAATGCTTTTAGGTATAGGATAAGCAAAATAATAATTGATCGAGAGAATTTCATCTCATATTTTTTCTCTCATGACCTTTTAAACTTATGAGAAGACATTTTTTGATAATTATCACCAATGTTATGACAATCAATAAATATCAAGATCTATCACTACAAAAAAGATAAAATATTCCCACCTAGATGTATTTTAGTCATGTAAAATTTATATATGTGGCGTTAGAGAGTTTAGAAAACATGGATTAATGGTTTTAATACTACTCCAAGTCATTACTACTCCAAGTTGTCTTTAAGGTAGTTATTCAAAACTTTAACAATTAAGTTCAATATTTCACTCTGTTACCAACAACACTAATTATTTTTACGTAGTAAATTTTAATGGATGATGTCGATTTTTTATATTTTAATTTTCTTTTACTTTGATTATGTGTTGTATGGATTTATGCTTTTTTATATTCACTTATCATACTCCATTTTTGAAATGTTGTAAATTGCAAGAAAAAAAATATTTTATATTTAATTAGACCGTGAATAAAAGTATGTGTAGACCAATCGTTCTTTCCCGTACGTATGCACGGGTAGTGTGCTAGTTTTCAATTAAAAAAGAAAGGTGCAACAAGAGGGATAGATACATTTTTTTTAAAACTCAGTAGGGAAATCACTCATCAGTGGACCAAATGCCAGGATGACTAGCCAAATCTCTTCACAAGATATAAAGAAACAGAAATAATTAAAACCATAAAAATTTGGGGGGCTAAACCAAACCTAAACATAAACATAAACTAAATAAACTACAAACCAACTCTAAACGACGGAATCCCGAAGAGGTCCAAAAAATAGGCCTTTTTAGCCCGGATTGGCAGATCAGTAACCCGATAATAAATTTGTTGTTGGGCTGATGCTTGCTCCGCTTGATAATAAATTTAATAAGTAGATATTTCTCTATTTATTTAGATGGTCTTATATAATTTTGATAAGTTTTTCTTCACAATGTCAACCATTGTGTCTAGATGTTTTTGAACTAAGGTAAACCAAACTAAAAACCTACCACCCTTATTATTTGACCTAAGAAAATCAAAATAAAGATTATCAACCACGACATAGCAAAAATAAGTAAAAATCAGTTGTGTCACCGTCTTCCAGGTCTTGGTCACGTAATTCCTCTGCGACGGCGGTTCAGGAGGGGGACGAATCATCCACATCCCATCTTCTTCCTCCACCGCCTGAGGCGGCCAAAACAATCACACCGATCTCCCTACAGTTGATTGAAGCCCAAATTCACTCCCTTTATCCGGGACTGATGCCGCCAGTGTTCCACCTGGATCAAACACAACTGGTACAACTCCCATCTCAGACACCAACAAAGCCAACATAGCCAAACCAATCATCGAAAACTCGGTTCTCACAACCCAAGCCTTCGCACATCCACGATCACCTTCGAAATCACTGAAAACCATTTGCACCACTCTAACTTGGAACCTTCAACACTCTGATTTACTACCTGATGAAGACTAGCAAACTCGGGACTCCAAAGCGCCAACAAGAGTCAATGCCGCCCGCCCAAAAGCCTATCCCGGACTAGGGAAACACCGTGTACCGAGGAGAGATCCGCCACTCTCCTCTGCAATGACCGTTGAGCCTCAATCGCCGTCTAGGGCCGGCGCAAAGAAGCGAGCAATTAATCTGTTTTGTTTTTAGTTTGTTAAATGGTTTTTAAAAAGTAGGTTTTCTTCTTCTTTTTCTTTTTTCTTTATTTCTATTATGTTTTTTATTTCTTTTTTCTTAAAAAGTAGGTTTTTCAGTTTTTTGAACATTTGTTTATTATCATTTGAAACTGTTTATATCAATATATTTAATCAATACTTTATTTCTTACGGTGTTTTCACATTTATATAGTAATGCTTAATATGATCATCCCATTTTTAATTTTAAACATTGCAAGGCTTATATATATGCAAGGAAATTATTTTGCAACAAATTATCATTTTCAAAACAACAACCCGTGCGGATGCACGGGTACTGTACTAGTGTCATATAAAAGTGACATTTTTTTAATATCTTGTAATTTATGGCACTTTGAGGTTTCAAAATAATCAAAATTAATAAATAAATAAACAAATAATTGAAATCTAAAGAAAAAGAAAACAGATGACTCAAATAAAATTCAAATCCAAAAACTCCAAAGAAGAAGAGAACAGAAGACCATAAATATGAAGAGGCTTAGAAGAAGAAGAGGAAGAAGCAGAAGAGGAAGAAGCGGAAGAGGCCCGTAGCCCACCTCTGGAAAAATAAAAAATAAATCCAATGAATGAGAAAAAATCGAAAAAAACAAAAAAGATTAATTGGGTTCGGACCCGGACCGACCGAGCTGGTTCACATTTTGCAAGGCCCGTAGCCCACCTCTCTTTCACCCGGTTCGGCCCCCCAGTCCCGGTACCGCCCGGTCGGGCTTGCATAGTATCGAGCTGTACCGGGCCGTCCCGTCCCAGTCCATTTCTACACAGGGGATCAAGAATGCCCAACTTGCGCAATAGAAAGTGAAATTGTGTCTTCCCCAGAGCTTTCGTAAAAATGTCAGCAAGCCGAATCGTAGTAGGAACGTAAGATAGTTGGGAGCAATAAGGTTGTCTTGAATAACATTTCGAACAAAGTGACAATCAACATCAATGTGTTTTGTGCTCTCATGAAAAATAGGATTACGAGCAATATGAAGAGCTGATTGACTATCACAATGAAAAGGGACCGCCTGAGAGTGATGAATATCCAAACTGAGAAGTAAAGCTTTAAGCCATTTTAATTCGCAAGTAGGAGCAGCCATGAAACGATAATCTGCCTCTGCAGAAGAACGAGCCACAATTGTTTGTTTGTTGGTTTTCCAAGAAATTGGTGAATGTCCAAGGAAAACCAACCATCCAGATAGAGATTTTCTGGTAAGAAGACAAACAGCCCAATCGGAATCACACCATCCAGTAAGAGTGAGATCACCATCAACTTTCAAAAGGATACCTTGACCCGAAGACCCTTTGAGATAACAAACAACCCGAAGCACCGAGTGCCAATGTTCAGTCCTGGGATTTTGCGAAAACGGGATAATATATGAACCGCATAAGCTAGATCAGGGCACCTGACAGCCAAGTAAATAAGGCGCCCCATGTATAAGTTGCCGATATTGCTCAGGATCCGGAAGAAGTGGACCGGAAGCATGAGTGAGGTCACGATTTTGCTCAATAGGAGATACTGTGGGTTTAGCTCCATGTAGTCCAGTTTTAGTAATAATATCTAAAGCATACTTCCGCTGAGTGAGAAAGAAACCAGAGGAGCTCCGTACAACCTCAATCGCTAAGAAATATTTTAATTTCCCCAAATCTTTCATTTAGAAACACTCACTCATATAACCTTTAAAGGAAGCAATGGAAGCAGAATCATTCCCAGAGATAATCAAATCAATCCACATAGGCAATCAATATTCAACTCAATACTGCCACGAGTACGAGTGAATAACAAATACTCCCTCCGTCCCCCTATAATTGTCCCATTTTTCCATTTTTGGATGTCCCTTTATTATTGTCCCATACCACATTTGGTAACATTTGTGTGTTTCTAATTCATTCTTACTTTATTTCCACTTTATCAACTCATTACCAACCACGTAATTCTACTTTTCTTAAAAACCACACCACTTCCTTCCGTACCAATATCAGGGGGACGGAGGGAGTAGTCAGAAAAAGACCGGATAAAGCCATAGCCTTTAAGGGCAGTAACCAGTTTGTCAATCCAGCAGTGTGGCGCCTGTTTCAAGTCGTACAAGGATTTGTGTAGCCTACAGACCAAACCAGAATCTGTGGTTTTATAACCAGGAGGGACCATCATATAAACTTCTTTATGTTCACCATGGAGAAAAGCGTTGTGAGATTCCACATGATGAAGCTCCCAATTTTTACAAGCTGCAACCGCAAGAAAAGCATGAACAGTCACCATCTTGGTAACCGGAGCAAATGTTTCATTGTAGTCAAGGGAAGTGACTTGACGATTGTCAAAGATGA
Organism: Cuscuta europaea; assembly: GCA_945859875.1. Taxonomy (NCBI): domain Eukaryota; kingdom Viridiplantae; phylum Streptophyta; class Magnoliopsida; order Solanales; family Convolvulaceae; genus Cuscuta; species Cuscuta europaea. The sequence continues at coordinate 3,078,102 of CAMAPE010000013.1, forward strand.
CCAAATGAGCCTTATATCGCTCCACACTGCCGTCTGATTTATATTTGATCTTATAGACCCACTGACATTCCAAAGCTCGTTTGCCGGCCGGGAGTGGGACCAACGTCCACGTGGCAAATGCCTTTCAAGAGCCTGGATTTCAGTGTTCATTGCATCACGCCATTCAGGGTCTTTGACAACTTTACGAAAAGATTGAGGTTCTGTGCTAGAAGAAACAACTGCAAGAAACACATGGTGTGGGATAGAGAAATTATCGCAACTAACACAGTGTGAGATAGGGAAAGGAGTACCTGAGGAAGCCGAAGGAGGAGGAGATAAGAGGAAATGGGACTGCATGTAGTCACAGTATGGGTGACATAATCTTGTAAGCGGACTGAAGGGTTTCTGAGACGTTGTCCTCTGCCCAAACTGACATCATCTGGTTCCTGAATATCCTGAATAGAAGGGGCGGGGGCCTCCGCAGCAGGTGGATTAGACGTGGGGACCCTAGAGAATGAAGCAGTTGGTGGAGCTGGAACTACGGCAAAAACATCATCATAATCCAAAGTTTCAGCAACTAGTTCAGTCAAAATGTGTGTATCCGACGAAATATTAGCAAAGGGAAATTAGTCTTCAAAGAACATCACATCCTGAGACACAAAATACTCAGGAGTTTCCAAATCATACACATTCCACCCCTTTTTCCAAACACATATCCAACAAAAACACAACGCCGACTCCTACTAACAAATTTATCCCCTTTGGATTTAAAATTATAAGCATAACACAAGAACCCAAAAACCGTGGAGATTTATAACAAGGTGGCACACTAAAGAGAGTTTCATAAGGAGTCTAAAACTGGAGCACAGAGCTTGGTGTACGATTAATAAGATGCGCAGCCATTAATACACATTCTCCCCAAAAAGAAATCGGAAGACTAGCTTGAAAACCCAAAGCACGGGATACATTAAGAATGTGTTGATGTTTTCGTGCAACCCGGCCATTCTGTTATGGTGTTCCCACACAAGAGGTTTGAAATGTGATCCCACTGGCCCAGAAAAATCTTTCAACCAACTAAATTTCGTGCCATTATCACTCCTCATGATAGAACCCTTTTTGGAAAATTGCCATTCAACCATGGCTATAAAGGACAAAAGCATTTTAAAAACTACTTGTTTATCCAAAAGTAAATAAATCCACACTACATGGGAATAATCATCCAAGATAGTCATAAACAATTTAGCACCACACGAATAAATCGTATTATATGACCCCCACAAACCACAATGAATCAATTGAAAAATGTCCTGAGATTTATTCGCACTATCAGAAAAAGAATCTTTAGTATGTTTTGCACGAAAACAAATATCACAAGGCAAAGAAAGTGACCCTTTCAAATCACGTACTGGGTCCAACAAATGTAGTACTTTTCCAGACGGATGCCCCATGCGCTTGTGACATATATCAAAAACAGGTTGAGTATCTCCATTCACCATCAAAGCTTGTGCCATCATAGCCTCCCAGAGATAATGCAACTCATTCCTCCTCTCACCCATTCCTCCTCTCACCCATTCCAATCAGCTTCCTCGAGACTTGGTCCTGTATAACACATAAGTTAGAAGCGAATTGAATAAAAAAGTCCAGTTTGTCACTCAATTGGTTCACTGAGATGAGGTTACAATTCATTTGGCAAAAAATAGCACATGTTTCAAATAAAATCCACCCGGAAATCTTACACAACCTTCATGTGTTGCCAAAACTTTTTGTCCGTCCGGTAAGCCAACCGAGCATGGGCTTATATTTTTGATTGCTACAAATATGATTTGTAGCTCCCGTGTCAATTATCTAGGGAGTAAAACCAGACTTACCAGTCATTCGGGTACTAGAGGTTTGTGGATTACCAAAAGCTGAAACCAACGCTTGCCATTGTTCGGGCGAAAACCCGGACAGCGGTGTAGTCTCTCCATTCACGCGTTTCTCTCCAGGAGCTATTTCTGTTCTTCCTTTTGCATCAGCGATCATAGCATGCACCTTAGCTCCAGCTCATCCGGTGTCCTTTCCCTGTGATGTTGCCATTCCTTTTCCTCTCCTGATTCCTTTGATGTCCGCTCTTGGTCGAAGCAAGTGGTTACATCATACCTTGTATACTTGCAACAAGTGCACACCAATCTGGCCATATCAGGCTTTGATCGACGACTGAGCCCCTCCCTGCAATTTTGACGGGAGAGTCAAAGCCACGTCAGGAGAGTCAATGTGCGTACTCATCCCTTGAACCCTCTCTTCTTGCGTAGTTTTGAATAGTATTATCAGTTAAAACACTAATGCACTACTAGAATTCTCTATATTTGTTACTCTCATCATATTTGTACCAAATTTGGCGATTGTGCGAATAGAGAAGTACAAGATTGGAATTTCCTTAATCTTAAGTTTCTACTCACTGCACATGATTTGAGTCACTCCCACACCATTGGGACCACATCATTTTACCATTGGACCATAAATCCCTCACCCACACAACTTTTTACAATCCCCTCCGATGAACTCCCCAACATTTTTAACCATCAACTCGGGGATAGGAGACACCTTTGCCTACCCGGAACTACTCCTGACCACTATCTTTATGACATCCCTCAACTTGAGCCACCACCCAGTCCCGAACAACCACAAGCACAGGCACAACCCGATCCCCAACCCCCTCAATACACCCCCTTTGAACAACAAATGCTTGCCGGTATACAACAACTCAATCTTAACCAAACGGCAATGAACACACGCATCGACGATCTCTACAGTGCGTACCAAAGGGTGGAAGACGATCAAAGACGGGCCTTCGGCCCTATGTACGCATATTTTGACCACCAAGGGTACTTTTCCCACATGCCCACTCCAGTCCAACATCCTACATGGTATGACCCCTCACATTGGGGTAATTTCGGAGGATCTAGCTCCGGAGGAGGTGGACAGGCTGGCGGTGATGGTACTGGCAGGGATTTCGGAGGTGGTGATGGCGGATATGGCGGCAGCTCAGACACAAATGACGATGAATATCCATATGCAGACGGTTTTCATGACAGCTACTATGGTCAGGGTGGATTCTTTGATGGAGGAGATGCGGGCGGGCACTAGGGGCAGTGCCATGAACTAGCTGGGGGGAGAACTATTCTGGTATGCTCCCATTTCATGCTCTTTATTCTTGCTATTTAAAAAAAAAATATAAGCTTGTTAGGTTGAAAACCCAAAATGGCAACTTAAGCAAAATAAAAGCAAAAAGAAGAGTGAGTTGGTGAGAATTAAAAAGGAAAATGTGGGAAGCTGGGATGAAAACCTGAAAGGGCACCTAGGCAAAATGAGAGAATGAGAGAAAGTATTTCTTTTATATTTGCAGGATCCTAAGGGTACACATAAGGAGCAAAAGAAGAGGAACCCAATGATGCTGAAGACCTTTTATTCATGTGTTTTGATCATTGAAACATTTTTTTATGTTGACTTTCAAAAACACTTGTGAATGGTTGTGATTGCTACAATTGTTGGTTTGGAAACTTCATGGACATGATTTGTTTTACTCGAGACGAGTAAAAGTTCAAGTGCGGGGGTGTTTGATAGGCACTAGTTGTTAGTGCCTAAGTGTACATTTTTATTATCATTTTTAATATTTATTTACTAGTATTATGCAAGTTTGTAGTTGTTAGGTTGCATTTGATTGTGATCGTATTTTTAGCATTTTATTGTTTGTTGTAAGTTGTAGTTAGTTGAGCTATAAGTTTAGGATATGTTTGGATGCAAGAAGGATGGAAAAAACTGAGTTTTATGCAAAATCCGGTCGGGTATGGACTTTACCCGGCCGGGTATGAAGTGACAAAGGAAACTGCTGCAAAACTAGCAAATACCCGGTCGGGTATGAAGTGATTTCGGACCAAAGAACGTGCAGAAGACACAAAAACATGGGAAAATATTTGATTTGGTAAATACCCGATCGGGTATGTCAAAATACCCGGCCGGGTATCGGGCTATAGGTCTTGAAAACACCTATAAATAACCCCATTTTCCTTCACTTTTAATCATCCCTTCTTCCATACTCCTAAGCTCAGTTTAGAATAGCATTTCTTTATATTTTTATAGCATGTTTAGTCTCCAAATGAGGAGCTAAACTTCCATTTCTTGGTGTTGCTCTTTAAGCTTGTTGATTTGATGGAGTATATGGGTCTGAGCCCCAGGACCCACATACTCGGAAGAACAGAAAGCACAAGATAACAGAGTGGCGCCCTCGTCGGCCAAGACGCCCCCGTCGGCCGAAAAGGAGCCAACTCGGATTATGGTCCTGAGTCCAAGGAACTCGGGTGCCCTCGTCGGCCGTGCCCTCGTCGGCCACGCCCTCGTCGGCCAAGAAGACCTCCCAGAATCGGATTTTATACTTACTCATTTGTGTAGCCCATTAGTGGCTTTGTATTCGGCCCAGTAGCGGTCCAGTTGTAAATGGGCCTCCCAAGCCCAAGGCTTGGGAGCCCAACCCTAATTTTCTCTATAAATACTCCCTTTGGGAGTAGTTATAGGGGTTACGAAATCATTCTATTGAAGCATATTATTGCACTTCTCTCTCTAGCTCTCACTTCTCTCTAGATATACTCTATCATGATTATTAAAGTTGTGAGTTATTTTCTTAACTTCTTTCCTTGAATATTAATTAATAGTTCTTTCCTTAATACCATCTCTATATTAATGTTGGGGAGTGTTGCTAAGATGACAATTAGTTAACATCTCGACATTAGTTAGAATAGTATTTCCTTCCTCTATATTAATGTTGGGGAGTGTTGCTAAGATGACAATTAGTTAACATCTTGATATTAATTATTTTAGGATTCATCTTCTTTAATAATATTCTTCCTTGAATATTAATTAATTCCTACTCATATTTTATATTAATATTTTGAACATTACTTAAAGGATCAACTAGTTTTGTTTCATATATTAATTATTACTAGAAACGATCAACGAACCGATGATTAATCGTTGATGGTTTCACAAGTAAGTAACTTCGGTTTATTAATGCACGGTCGTGGTTAATAAACTTAAAAGGGGTTAATTTTGTTGGTTAAACCGAAACCGTTGTGTTGAGGTTATCAATCTCAATTGATTTCATCAAGGAGTTAGAAAGATTAAATGCTACTATTAAATCGGTATAAGGCGTTGTTCTATATTTGATTAATAGTAAGGGTTATTAATGAACGGTTGTTGTTAATAACTATCCTCGATGAAGTGGATATAATCCCCGATTGAGTATTCGAGAGGGAATAAGTTATAGAAATAACAATGATCGACTAAAATATATCAACAAGTGGAAATTAGCAATGTCAAGTCCTTTTTATCTTTGAATTAAACACATATAGGTTGTTCATCTTAGTTATTAATTAAATTAAATCATTCAAACCCAAAACTCCCCTTTTATTTATTAAGTTCATAAAAAGAGAATTATTTCCTTTCTCTGTGGATACGAACTCTACTACGCTATACTACGTATTAGTGATAGTATTGAATTTATTTTGACGCACCTCGACAAAGTGCGTGTCAACATGCATTGGAGGGAGTGAGTGATGTTCACTCTCTTTCCCCTCGAATTCTGTAGTTACGGATCAAGTCTATTGCAAGCACTATACAAGCCCATACATCTATGGAATGTAATATTCTCTATGTCCCATAAAATTCTTCACATTAATCTTTTTGGATGTCCCAAAAAAAATCTCATTTTCCTTTGGAAAGTTTTTGTATCTAACATTCATTTATCTTTTTTCATACTCAACTACAACCATACATTTTCATTTTATTATCACTTTCTTATACACAAATCCAAGTCAAACCGGGAAAATTTTATGGGACTATTTCTCCGTAGTTGCTACCTACTTAGAGGGGTGACATTTTTTGAACAAAAAGTGGATCATAACCATAAATGATTTGTATACCCATTGTTTGAATTGTTTTTTCTTTTTGTTGCAGATCAATATTACGAACTAGTTTATTATAGAAAGAAATCCATTGATTTTACTCTTTAAAATGCGATGGACAAAAATATTACTTGGTAATTATTAGTGACTATAATTGTGTTCAAATTTTAAATTAGTAATTACATGTAAGTTACTACGATGTAACATTTAAACATAACTATAGTCTCTAATAGTCTCTATTAGTAATATTTTTGTAAATGACTTTTTATTAGTACTTCCTCCATCCCGTTGGAATGTTCTCGCTTTCCTTTTTTGGATATCCCATTGGAAAGTTTCCATTTCCCTAAATGAAAAGTTATCCTACATCAAAACAGGGTCAAACAGTGCAAAACAGTGTCAAACAGTGTCGAAACAGTGTCAAAACAGTAAAATTTACCCCCTTGGTAAGTTTATTTCCTTAATATGTGTGTAAGTCAAACCGGGAACATTCCAACGGGACGGAGGGAGTAATATTTAAGGAAAAACTCCTTTATTATAATTATGTCATTTACTCCCTCCGTCCCATAAAATAAGTCTCATTTTCCTTTTTGGGCCGTCCCAAAAAATTGTTCCCATTTCCCTTTTTGGAAAGTTTTGTGTGGCTAACATTCATTTACCTTTTTCTTACTCAACCACAACCATACATTTCCACTTTATTCTCACTTTCTTAAACTCCGATCCAAATTGAAATGGGACTTATTTTATGGAACGGAGGGAGTATTTTTTTTTGGAGAATGTTGTTTTTTTAATATGTAAAATGTTGAAATAAATCAATCTTCAAAAGTAAATAGAATACCAATAGGTTATTATTACCATGTAGTATCTTGTAAATGTTCTCATTAATGATTTTATTTTATCACTAATAATATCGATATTTCATTTTCATATGACACAGGCGTGTAAGCTAGGAGGTCAATCTAGGCCCCGACTCACATTAAATTTCAATTTTATATAAATTATTAGGGTAAAAAATCGTGCAAAAAATTTCTAAGAAAATATTTGTACCGGTCCGCCTCAATATACTGCTTTGCCTACGCCACGGATTTGACATATAACATTTGTTGTATTGAAATTCTAGTGTGCCATGAAATTGTACACATATTTTATACGGAGTATGAATTTTTGTATAACAAAATCTCAACAGTATTGAAGTTTTGATACATCAAAGTGCAGTATAACAAAATTTCGCTAAGGTAATCATACGTAATTTTGTGTACATTACATATACCATAATCTTGTTGTATCATAATAGGATGTACATTATAGAATATTACTTCATCCGTCTCTAGATATACTCTATCATTTGGTGCTCTCGTTGAGAGCTAGAACAATCAAGTTAGCACCCTTCGTCGCTACCAAGCACATCTAACCACTGATCATGGGGAGAACTAAGTCAAACCGCAACCTCGTCAGCAAAGCCATCCCTGAGGACCAAGAGCCCAGGGAGCACGATGAGGACGCCACGGCCGACCAGTTCGGCGGAGGGGACCTCTTCCAGGAGGCCTTCAACCTCACAACGGACCTCCGCAACCAACTCAACGGCGGCGCCCCCGATGCCCGCCTCGGCTTGGACAAGAAGCGAGCTGAAAAGGCGGATCACGCCCCGGCCCAGCCTATGGCCGCGGCCTCTCCGTCCGTGGATCCACAGGTCCAGGCCGCGCTGTCGGTCATCATCGCCAGCCTAGCTCAGAACCCCACCGTCCTCAGCGCACTCCTGCCAAGGACCGGGGGAAACGTCACTCCACCTCCTCATCCCCAACCGTTGGCCGTCCAGATAGGCAACAATGAGGGGGTTGTGGCCCAGGACACGGCGTCGTCCCACTCCCACCCTGCTTCCCCTCTTCGGCCCGGGCAGACCCCAGCGCGTGGAAAAGCCTCTGCCTTCAATAGGCTAGGTGACACGCGCTGTCGTCCGGTTTCGGAGAGGATGGCGGGACGGATTGGTGATCTTCGTCCTGGCTCGCCAAGGGAAAGTTTGGGGTTTGTGTCCCGGACAGCGGACCAGCCCCGCCCGGACAAGGGCAAGGGGAAGTTGCACGAGGATGACGTGCGTCACCAGATCAACGCGGCTCACAACGAGCGCCTGAGGAACCAGCCGGGCGCCGCTGCGGCCGATAGGGACCCCCGGGATGAGGTCATCGCCCAGCTGGAAAGGAGGCTGGCTCAGATGGAGGCCAAGCAGTCGGCCAACATCCCTACGGCCGGCGCCTCCAACGACCCCGGCCTCAACGCGCTCATGAACAAAGTTAGCGCCCTGGAAAGGGAGCTGGCCGAAGGGCGGGGTGACCCCATCATCCAGGTCAGGACCATGACCCCTTTCACCAACAGGGTCCTCTCGGCCCCCATCCCTGAGAAGTACAGGGGGAACGCCATCAAGTCCTACGATGGCCGATCAGACCCCCAGGAGCACTTCAGCCGTTACCAGAACAACATGCTGATGGTAAACGCGTCTGACGAATACCTCTGTCGTTGGTTCCTCTCTACTCTCGAGGGGCCAGCGTACGAGTGGTTCAACGGACTGCCAGAAGGAAGCATTGACTCATGGCAGGATCTCGCCCAGCGCTTCCTCACTCACTTTGTCGGGAGGAAGCGCGCCAAGAAGTATTTCACCCACCTCCTCTCCGTCAAGCAGCAGCACGAGGAGTCCCTCCGGTCATTCATCGATCGGTGGACGAGGGAGACCGAGGAGGTCGAGGGGGCCGATGAGCGCACCCTCCTCGCCTTGTACCAGGGAGCCCTCCGCAGCTCCCCGTACGCCAGGAGCCTCATCACTGACCCCCCGAGGTCGTACGCCAAGGCGCTCCAACGCGGAGGCTTGTATGCCGACGCCGACGAGCTCCACAATCACAAGAGAGAGGAGGGCCATCCCCCCAAGAAGACAAATCCTTCGCCGGCCCCGGGTCCGTCCCCGGCCGGCCAGGGTGCCCAGGGTCGCCACGGCTCTGGTGGACAGAGTAAGAAAGACCGCCACTGGCGGCCGAGGCTGGAACGGCCGGGGGTAACCCTCACCCACCCGGTCGGCACCATCCTCGATTATGCCGAAAAGCACGGCCTCATCGAGCAGGCTCCTCGGCCGGTCGAGGAGATCCTTGCCATCCAGCAGGGCGGCACGTACTGCCGGTTCCACAAGAACTCGTCGCACAACACCGACGATTGCATCAAATTGAAGAAGGCCATCGAACGCCTTATTCGCCAGGGGGAACTCTCCCAGTTTGTCAAAGGTGGCCCACGTAAAAACACTTGGGTAAACACCGGCAAACATGGGGGCGAACCCTCTGCGAAGAAGCGCGAGATTGGTAGGCTCAGCGACGACGAGGACTTCGAGGAGCCTCCGCCAAAGAAGAATCACATCCACCTCATCGTAGGTGGGAACACTGGGGGGGACTCCGCCACTCAGAGAAAGAAATGGGCCCAATCCCTTTACATTGGGGAGGTGTCCCACGTTCCCCCCCAGCCGAAGAAGCAGCGAACGGAGGCGATCACCTTCACCGACAAGGATCTGCCTCCAGGTACGGAGTCACACAGGGACGCCCTCGTCATCCGATGTGAGATCGGTGACTCCATCATCCACCGTACTTACATCGATACGGGGAGCTCCGTCAACGTGATGTACCTGGACACCTTCAAGCAGCTGAAGCTGGACAGAGCTTTGCTGAAGCCGATCAAGACCCCGTTATCCGGCTTCACCGGGGACTCTATCGACGCCGAGGGCACGATAGTCCTCCCCGTGGAAGTCGGTGACGGCCCCCACCACGCCAAAATTAACATGGAGTTCATGGTGGTCAACCTCCAGTGCGCCCACAACCTGATCTTGGGCCGGCCAGCGCTGGAGGACTTGGAGGCCATCATCTCCATGAAGCACTTATGTTTGAAGTTCCCCACCAATAACGGCATCGGCTACACCAGAGGAAATCAGAGGATAGCCAGAGCTTGCTACCTCAAGCTAACAAGGCCGGCCGAAAGGGAAGGAAAGAGGATAGACACCATTACGGCCGCCGCCGCCATGGACGAGGAGAGGCCACATGCGGAGCCGGCCGAGGAGGTCGAGGAAATCCCTCTGGATACCTCCCGGCCGGAGGGGTCCTCAGGGTCGGAAAGCAACTCCCCCAGGACCAACGAGACGCCATCCTCCTCGTCCTACGGTCATACGCCGTTGTCTTCGCGTGGGGCCCGGACGATATGCCAGGCATCAGCCGCCAAGTGATCACTCACCGGTTGACCGTCGATCCGGCCTCCGCGCCTGTCAAACAGAAGCGGCGCTACTTGTCCGCCGACAGGCGGGACTTCATCAAAGGGGAGGTCGCCATGCTCCTCTCAATCAGACACATCAAAGAGGTGAAGTACCCGACATGGTTGGCCAACGTCGTCCTCGCACAAAAACCGCCGACGTTCAGAATGTGTGTTGACTACACTGACCTGAACAAGGCGTGCCCCATGGACCCGTTCCCTCTCCCCAACATTGATCAGCTGGTGGACGAGACGGCGGGGTGCGAGTTGATGTCGTTCCTCGACGCTTTCAGAGGGTACCACCAAATCTCCATGCATGAAGATGACGCCGAGAAGACGGCATTCAGAGCGGTCCTTGGCCGGACGATGGAGGCGTACGTCGACGACATGATCGTCAAGAGCAGGCAGGCCATCTCCCACGCCGACGACCTCCGGGAAATCTTTGAAATAATGAAGGAGTTCAAGCTCCGGCTCAACCCCAAGAAGTGCGCCTTCGGCGTCCAGGGTGGCAAATTCCTCGGCTACATGGTCAGCCGGAGAGGCATCGAGATAAACCCGGAGAAGACGCACGCTATCATCAACATGGAGCCTCCCCGCAATGTCAAGGAGGTACAGCGACTGACGGGGCGCCTGGCGGCCTTAAACCGGTTCCTCTCCAGGTCAGCCGAGAGGGCACTCCCCTTCTTCCAGATCATGCGCAAGGCAAACAGCTTCAAGTGGACGACGGAGTGCCAGGAGGCATTCGACGAATTGAAGAGGTACCTGTCGTCCCCACCCGTGCTCTCCAAACCCAAAGCCGGCGAAACCCTCTTCTTGTACTTAGGGGTGAGCACGTCGGCCATCAGCTCCGTGCTCATCCGTGAGGACGAAGGGGTGCAGAAGGCTATCTTCTACATCAGCAAGACACTCAGGGAGGCCGAGCTCAGGTACTCCCCCATTGAGAAGACGGTGCTGGCCATTGTCCACACCGTGAAGAAGCTGGGGCACTATTTCCAAGCCCACACCGTCCATGTGCTGACCCAGCAGCCTCTTGGCGCGCTCATGAGGAGCCCCACTAGCTCCTCGAGGATGGTGAAATGGGCGATCTTCCTCAGCCAGTTTCAGATCGAGATCAAGTCAAGGCCATCTATCAAAGGGCAAGCCTTGGCCGACTTCGTCATTGAATGCACAGCAAGGGAGACGGCCGTCGCCAACTCTGGGCCGGAGCCGGACGATACGTGGACCCTGTTCACTGACGGCTCGTCGGCCGCGAAATCATGCGGCGGCGGCGGCGTCCTCATATCCCCTGAAGGATTCAGAGCTTACTATGCCATCCGCTTCAACTTCAGGGTATCCAACAACGAAGCCGAGTATGAGGCCCTCCTCAGCGGTCTCAGACTCGCCGCCGGCCTCAAGGCCAAGCACCTCAAAATCAAGTGCGACTCCAAACTGGTAGTGGGCCAGGTGGAGGGATCGTACGAAACAAAGGAAGGCCGGATGAAGCAGTACAAACAAGCGGCGGAGGAGTTGCTGAAAGCGTTTGAAACCCACGAGATCACTCAGATCCCAAGGGCCGAGAACGCCGAAGCCGACATCCTCTCCAAGCTCAGCTCGGACACCCCGGAGCACATCTCCCAGTTGGCCAAAATCGAAGAGTTGAGCATGTCCAGTATCCATGCCAGCCCCGTCTTATGCGTCCAACAGCGACCAGAGGACTGGATATCCGACATCGCCACCTTCATCACAACGGGGGAGCTGCCCCCGGACGAGGAGAGGGCCAAACTTGCCAAACTCAGGGCCCCAAGCTACACCATCGAAGATGGCAAACTCTACAAACGGTCCTATAATGGCACTCTCCTCCGATGCCTGCACCAGGACGAGGCCGACACAGCCATGGAAGAAGTTCACTGTGGCGTCTGTTCCTCACACCAGGGCCCTTTCAGCATGTCCCGGCGTCTCGTCGTCCAGGGTTTCTTCTGGCCGACGATGGCACGCGACTGCGCTGATCTGGCCAGGAAGTGCACCACATGCCAGGTGCTCCAGAAGGCCCCTGGCCGGCCAGCTGTCAACTATGCCCCTGTCAGCACCGCAATTCCATTCTCCAGGTGGGGAATTGACCTGGTTGGCCCCCTGCCCAGAGCCGCCGGGAATAACCGCTACATCATCGTCGCCATCGACTACTTCACCAAGTGGGTCGAGGCGGAGCCCTTGGCCAGCATCACGGGGGCCAGATGCCAAAGATTTGTTTACAAGAACATCATCACACGCTTTGGCGTCCCCCAGGAGATTATATCAGACAACGACACCCAATTCGAGGCAGCCCCTTTCCAGGAGCTCCTCAGGGAGTTTGGGGTGAGGCATCGTTTCTCCTCCGTTGCCTATCCTCAGGGCAACGGGCAGGTCGAGAACGCCAACAGAACAATTATGGAGGGGCTGAAGAAGAAGCTCCAGGCCGCAGGAGGTAGTTGGGTCGACGAGCTCCCCAACATCCTGTGGTGCTACAGAACCACGCCGAGGAGGGCGACAGGTGAAACGCCTTTCGCCCTATGCTACGGCTTTGAAGCAAAGGCGCCCACGGAAGTTGCTATCCCTAGCCGACGGGTGGAACAATATGAGCCTGACACCAACGAAGAGAACATGAAGATTGACCTACACCTGGTTGACGAGAGGCGTGAGCAAGCTTACGTCCGAGCAGAGAACTACCGGCGTCAAGTAAAATCATACTATGACGCCAAGGTACGTTCCCGGGAATTTCAGGTGGGGGACTACGTCCTCCGCCGGAGGGAAGCAAGCCAGCCGACAGAGGGTGGCAAGCTAGCATTGAAGTACGAAGGGCCCTATATCGTCAGTGCCGTGGTCAAACCCGGCACCTACAAGCTTAAACGCCCGAATGGGTCCAATGTACCACGAACATGGAATGTACACCATCTGGTGAAGTTTTATCAGTAATCCGGAGGAGGTGTAGACGGCGAAGCCCTCACCCCTTAACGGGTTACTGATTGAACGCCACCCTCGGCCTCGAGCCACTTATGAATAAAATCATGTTCTGATTTTTTCTCTTGAAATTCAAAGTAAAACATTAGCAGGTGCCCTCGTCGGCCACCTTAGAGCGAAAGGCTCAGGTCTGGCCGACATGGCCCCTTGCATTTGCAGCCTACGAGCGACAAGCTCAGGCACTCCATTGTATTTTGTATCAGCGAAGGGCTCAGGCCTAGCTGAGAGAGCACATCGTCCTGGCCCCGTAAGCCTAGAAGTGAAACACTCAGGTATGGCCGACGATGTCCCCAGGACGAGGGGCCCGCAAACGGCCCACGTCTTGAAACGGGAAGCTCACCGCGTCGTCCACGCGCCAGAACGCAGGACGACAGGCCTGAAATCATGGCCGAGGTGACAAAATCCCAAAACTCAGGGATGGGCAACGACAGCCGTTGGAAACCGACCAAAAGTCTAGCCCGCGTCATAAATAGGCGACGGGACCCGCCCTGAGACCACGGACGTTATTAACGAAGTCCGAACCGGCCGAAGGACGAGCACACCCTTCGGCCGAAGCCTGAAAGAAGGATATCCCCCGAAACAAAAAAAAAAATACAAGGGAAAAAGAGGGAAGCCGACGGCCGCGCACACTTGCCGGCCTCGAGCAATGAAAAAATAAAATCCCCACAACTCAGGCCCAACTAGGCCAAGTACATATCAGTTAAACACAAGTATAGTACCACTGACAGGTAACATGGACGACACGTCCACACACTACAAGGGAATAATCAAGGCCGAAACACACGCCTATAAAACCCTAACCGCATCGGTTGGGTGACACGCGAGAGGTGACCTTCATCGGCCATAGTCCTTTGAGGCACCAACGCTTGGTATGGAACAGAATCACAATCCTGAGGATGACCGGGACGAAGCGGGCACTGCACACCCGCGGAAGGATCAAGCAACCAGGAAACAACCCTTACCGGCCATAGCAGCCAGGATAGCCGATACAGGCACTGGAACCAAGGCTGCTGGCCAAGCGAAAGTTCTCTGGGAATTGGTTCAAGTGTTTACCAAACACTTAGAAAAAAATCCTGAGAAAAAAGAAAAGAGGGTTCCTCAATAAGGAACCAGGGCTGGCCGACGAAGGTAGGACCATATCCTTGGAAAGTCATTCCTTACCCAGCACCTCATCGGCCACAAGCCAGACCTTGGCCGACAACGGTACCGCCAAGAAGTAAATGCCCATCATTCACACTTGGAAAACTCTCTTAAGTACTCAAGTGGAATAACCCTGGACGAAGCGGGTACATACATATTCTAAGGCCGTTAGCTACCTACGCCTGGCATATGTACTTGGAAAAAATTCAAAGTCCACAAGACTATGGTGAAGGTGCCCTTATCGGCCACAACACAGGGATGCAGGCCGACAATGACACTGGTTCAACACTTAGCAAATCACCCCAACCATTTGCCAATAATGGGGAGAGACTAAACCCCATGGACGTAGCGGACACCACGATCAAGGGCAAAAGGACGTGGCCAAGGACCACCGGTCAAGCCGACAAGGCCACCAGGCCGAAAGGAAAGCACCTAAGTGGATCCCAAAACACTTAGAAAATTTTTGAAAAAATTCCTAAGTGTTATGAAACTACGTCCAGGCCGATCAAGCCACTAGGCCGTAAAGACAGCAGCTACATGGACCCAAAAACACTTGGGAAATTTTTGAAACAAAATCCTAAGTGTTATGATAGTAAAGCAAAGATGAATAGGCCGACCAGACTACTGGACAGGAAGGCCAACCTCACGGACGTAGCGGACACTCGCGGGTGACCCAAGTTGTGACCTCGACACTTAGAAAAAATTTCAACAAATGACAAAAAGCAAACAAGCATACAAGGGATTCAAAGCCGAAAAGGACAGCAAAAATTTCTTCAATTGATAGTCAAATTCATTACAGTTGGGGGGCACTTCGGCCGTTACATCATTTGGCAAAAAATTGAAAAGCTAATTACAACAGGGAATAGCCGATCAAGCCTCCGGGGCACCTTCATCCGTGGCTGGCTCTTCAACCTCATCAGCTCCCTCATCGGCCTCAGCTTCCTGGCCGGCAGCGGCTGCGGCGCTGGTGGCATCGTCTAAGAAATCAAATTCAGTATAATCCGGCTCGCCAAGGCCGGAGCTTTCTATGGGGGACTCTCGCTCCGACAGCGGAAGCTTGGCCTACTCTTCTGGATCCTTCATCAGCTTCGGCAGCTTCAGGTTCCGTCTAACCCACCCAGACGTGTAATTCATGGCCTTCAACGCCCGGGATAGCCGCCGACACAGGAGCCTTTGCATCCGCTCCTGGCCCAGGTTATAATACACCGACATCTCTCGGCTGAAATACTCCCGGCCGGCGGGGGAGTTCATCCCCCAACTCTCAAGCTTGGCGGCCACCACCTCGTAGCACCAGGGGAGCCTCTCATCGGCCTTCCACCCCTCGGCCAGGAACTTCTCAACGGCCTCGTCGGCAGCCCTCACAGCGGCGGCCTCGGCCTCAGCTTTCGCCTTAACGGCCTCCTCGCTCTTGCGCTTCTCGGCCTCAAGCGCCCTTTGGGACTCCTCGAGCTCCCTTTTGCTCTCCTTGAGCTTGGCCAAGGCATCGTCCCTGGCCGCGGCGGCTTCATCAGCTTTTGCCTGCAACGTCTTGGCATCCTCCCGGAGCCGATCAAGGCAAGCTACCGCCTCGTCGGCCGAGGCAGCCTTCTGCTCCAGCCCTTTCAAGCGAGCTATCTCCCAATACTGCCTCTTATGGCTTTCCATAAGCATAAAGGCACTCTGCAGAAGGAAAACAAAGGTCAGGCAAAAGACTCTACACAGACGAAGAGAGACAAAAACATAGGGACAATAACTTACTTGGACGAAGAGGTCCATGCCGCCCTCGTAAATCTTCTCGTCCCCGAGCTTCTTCAAGTAAGCCCGATCTTTGGCCGGCATGGCCTGGGCCAGGACGACGTGGCCAGGGACGAGATCATTAAACACGCCCCCGCCGACGGGGTATTCTACCACCTTCTGGTAGGTGGCACCGGCAATCTCCTTGCCGGCCCTCTTCGTCCGTGGTTCCTGGACGAGAGGAAGCGCTGGGGCAGCATCGTCAGCGACAGTAAGGTCCACGACGGGACCACCATCGTCCACGATGGGGACAGCCAGGGTACCGGCCTCAGTAGCCGGAGAAGGGGAAGGAGCCCTCTTCGTCTTCTTCGAGACGCTCAGGCCGGCCTCAGTCAACTTTTTCTGGCCGTCAGTGGCCGGTCTCTTTTTCTTTGATGGGGCAGGCTTTGGGGCCGCATCTGCAGTAGGCCCGCTCCCACCGGCAGCGGCACGTCGGGCCGCCTCGGCCGCCTTAGCAGCCAGCTCCTCGGCCGCCTTGGCCTTGGCAACAGCCATTATGGAACGTCGGTCCATGACAAAGTCTACAAAGGAAAAACAAACAGATTAGTAAGGCAAAGGACAAAACATAAAGACAGAAAGCCGAAGAAAAAATTACCATCGGCCTCAGCAGGAATGCCCAAATCCGGGCCATCGGCCTCCTCAAAGGTGGTGGTCATCCTCGGCCAGAGTTGGAGGTCATCCTCCTTATCTCCATACTGTTCGGCGTCAGCAAGGCCGGAGGAAGCCCCACCATGTCCAGATACTCAATGACGAAAGGATGAAGGGGGAACCTCAACCCCTTAGCAAAACTCATCGGATATACTCCAAAGTATCCCGGTGGCGGAAGTAGGACATGGTCCGTCGGCCTGGGTGCCCTAACCCGCCCGAACGGCCCCACGTACATCTGGGCGACAAGATAGTCGGCCGCACTGCTCTCCGGCTAGATCAGGAATATGTTGGTGAGGTCCAGGTAGGAGAGGCCCGGCCCATTCTTCGGCCTCCTCACCCTCTTCGGCTTAGCTGCTCCCTTCACGGCAGACACCGGCCTCGGGCATGGAACGGCAGCAGAAGTGGATGCCCCGTCCACCACTCGGGACGTGCCTACGTCCTCACCCTCTGAAGAGGAGGCGGACTCCTCGTCCTCGCCTTCCTCGTCCATCAGCTCTCCGAATTTGTAGGGACTTAAACGCTTTATCTCCTCTTCAAACTCCTCGAGCACCTCGTAGTCAAGCGACCTCGTGGAGGGCTGGTCGTCGTAGGGGTAGTAGTCCTCGTTCAAGCTCTTCATTACTACTACTACGGGCCTAAGGAGACTAACTTAAGATCTAAGGGTGTTCAAACGCTTAAACACTAGATCAACAACCTAGGGAGCAAAGTGTGAAAAGTGAGGAAGATCGCGATGAACACTAACCTTGAACAACGAAGAACACGAAGAACAGGCTTGGGAGTTTATCTCTCTAGAAAATCGGCCAGCACTTCGACAAATTCAGAATGCAAATGTGATTCCTCGTCGGAGGGGAAGGGGTATTTATAGACCCCTCCACCCAACGGTCACTACACGTGGCACTCTCCCAATGGCCACATTAACGGCCACCAACGGGAGGCCACCACGTCACCAACGGGCCAGGCCCAACCCACATCATCAGCCCACTGGCAAACCAGACTCCAACGGCCTACACACTTGCCGGCTTTACAAGTACCAGCAAGCGCCCACAACGTCCCACTTGCTCGCCAAGATCACAACTGCCAGACAATAAGGAGACGGCAACGGCCAGGAACGTAACGGCCACAAGATCACAGGACCCAAGAGCCCACAGGCCATCGGCTCCTCGTCATGATCTTTGATGATAACTCTCTACAAGCGATCTGCGCACAAGGGTTCTCCCACAGGGTTACCTTGGCCAGAAAATCGCCATGAGAGTTGGATTCAGGGGGACTACGGGGAGGCCGCTTCGGCCAGGGATTCAATCAACTCCTTCACCCCTCACAATCCTCGGCCTGAAGCAGTGGGGGACTGGGGGACTACACCGGCCTCAGCAAAGCACAAAGGAAACTACAAAAAAACACGAATGTGACCACAGAGCATGGCCACATCGGCCATGCACCACACTGCACCTCGTCGTCTGAAGGCACACAACGTCATCCGCAACGGCCAGCGGGCCACCAAAGGCAAGGACACTCATCGTCCTCCGCCATCACTTAATCACGAGGGGCTCTTTGGCCAGAAACATGAAAGCTGATCAACGACGGCCAAAAGGAGTGTGCAAACACCCTCATCGGCCATCCAAAAGGAAAAGACGCCATCGTCCTCGAAGCAAGGACCAACTTCAGTGGCCTCATCGGCCCAAACACAAACTTCAACCATCAGCGCCCAAGCAAAACGTGCCTTCAACGGCCACCATTGAAAGCAGGACACTCATCGTCCTCAAACGAACACGTCAAGGAAACAACGGCCTCCCCGCCCACAACGAGGAGCAGGTAACGGCCAAAGCACATAACAGGATCACCAGAATGGAAACAGCGCCAATACCGCAACGGCTAACGGCCTGGAAATGCCCGCATCGGCCAAGGGCAACAAAGCACATGAATCTACTCTCCTTCGCTTCGTCTACGTCTCAACTTAGAGAGTGGGGGACTCCTGATGGAGTATATGGGTCTGAGCCCCAGGACCCACATACTCAGAAGAACATAAAGCACAAGACAACAGAGTGGCGCCCTCGTCGGCCAAGACGCCCCCGTCGGCCGAAAAGGAGCCAACTCGGATTATGGTCCTGAGTCCAAGGAACCCGGGTGCCCTCGTCGGCCGTGCCCTCGTCGGACGTGCCCTCGTCGGCCACGCCCTCGTCGGCCAAGAAGACCTCCCAGAATCGGATTTTATACTTACTCATTTGTGTAGCCCATTAGTGGCTTTGTATTCGGCCCAGTAGCGGTCCAGTTGTAAATGGGCCTCCCAAGCCCAAGGCTTGGGAGCCCAACCCTAATTTTCTCTATAAATACTCCCTTTGGGAGTAGTTATAGGGGTTACGAAATCATTCTATTGAAGCATATTATTGCACTTCTCTCTCTAGCTCTCACTTCTCTCTAGATATACTCTATCATGATTATTAAAGTTGTGAGTTATTTTCTTAACTTCTTTCCTTGAATATTAATTAATAGTTCTTTCCTTAATACCATCTCTATATTAATGTTGGGGAGTGTTGCTAAGATGACAATTAGTTAACATCTCGACATTAGTTAGAATAGTATTTCCTTCCTCTATATTAATGTTGGGGAGTGTTGCTAAGATGACAATTAGTTAACATCTTGATATTAATTATTTTAGGATTCATCTTCTTTAATAATATTCTTCCTTGAATATTAATTAATTCCTACTCATATTTTATATTAATATTTTGAACATTACTTAAAGGATCAACTAGTTTTGTTTCATATATTAATTATTACTAGAAACGATCAACGAACCGATGATTAATCGTTGATGGTTTCACAAGTAAGTAACTTCGGTTTATTAATGCACGGTCGTGGTTAATAAACTTAAAAGGGGTTAATTTTGTTGGTTAAACCGAAACCGTTGTGTTGAGGTTATCAATCTCAATTGATTTCATCAAGGAGTTAGAAAGATTAAATGCTACTATTAAATCGGTATAAGGCGTTGTTCTATATTTGATTAATAGTAAGGGTTATTAATGAACGGTTGTTGTTAATAACTATCCTCGATGAAGTGGATATAATCCCCGATTGAGTATTCGAGAGGGAATAAGTTATAGAAATAACAATGATCGACTAAAATATATCAACAAGTGGAAATTAGCAATGTCAAGTCCTTTTTATCTTTGAATTAAACACATATAGGTTGTTCATCTTAGTTATTAATTAAATTAAATCATTCAAACCCAAAACTCCCCTTTTATTTATTAAGTTCATAAAAAGAGAATTATTTCCTTTCTCTGTGGATACGAACTCTACTACGCTATACTACGTATTAGTGATAGTATTGAATTTATTTTGACGCACCTCGACAAAGTGCGTGTCAACATGCATTGGAGGGAGTGAGTGATGTTCACTCTCTTTCCCCTCGAATTCTGTAGTTACGGATCAAGTCTATTGCAAGCACTATACAAGCCCATACATCTATGGAATGTAATATTCTCTATGTCCCATAAAATTCTTCACATTAATCTTTTTGGATGTCCCAAAAAAAATCTCATTTTCCTTTGGAAAGTTTTTGTATCTAACATTCATTTATCTTTTTTCATACTCAACTACAACCATACATTTTCATTTTATTATCACTTTCTTATACACAAATCCAAGTCAAACCGGGAAAATTTTATGGGACTATTTCTCCGTAGTTGCTACCTACTTAGAGGGGTGACATTTTTTGAACAAAAAGTGGATCATAACCATAAATGATTTGTATACCCATTGTTTGAATTGTTTTTTCTTTTTGTTGCAGATCAATATTACGAACTAGTTTATTATAGAAAGAAATCCATTGATTTTACTCTTTAAAATGCGATGGACAAAAATATTACTTGGTAATTATTAGTGACTATAATTGTGTTCAAATTTTAAATTAGTAATTACATGTAAGTTACTACGATGTAACATTTAAACATAACTATAGTCTCTAATAGTCTCTATTAGTAATATTTTTGTAAATGACTTTTTATTAGTACTTCCTCCATCCCGTTGGAATGTTCTCGCTTTCCTTTTTTGGATATCCCATTGGAAAGTTTCCATTTCCCTAAATGAAAAGTTATCCTACATCAAAACAGGGTCAAACAGTGCAAAACAGTGTCAAACAGTGTCGAAACAGTGTCAAAACAGTAAAATTTACCCCCTTGGTAAGTTTATTTCCTTAATATGTGTGTAAGTCAAACCGGGAACATTCCAACGGGACGGAGGGAGTAATATTTAAGGAAAAACTCCTTTATTATAATTATGTCATTTACTCCCTCCGTCCCATAAAATAAGTCTCATTTTCCTTTTTGGGCCGTCCCAAAAAATTGTTCCCATTTCCCTTTTTGGAAAGTTTTGTGTGGCTAACATTCATTTACCTTTTTCTTACTCAACCACAACCATACATTTCCACTTTATTCTCACTTTCTTAAACTCCGATCCAAATTGAAATGGGACTTATTTTATGGAACGGAGGGAGTATTTTTTTTTGGAGAATGTTGTTTTTTTAATATGTAAAATGTTGAAATAAATCAATCTTCAAAAGTAAATAGAATACCAATAGGTTATTATTACCATGTAGTATCTTGTAAATGTTCTCATTAATGATTTTATTTTATCACTAATAATATCGATATTTCATTTTCATATGACACAGGCGTGTAAGCTAGGAGGTCAATCTAGGCCCCGACTCACATTAAATTTCAATTTTATATAAATTATTAGGGTAAAAAATCGTGCAAAAAATTTCTAAGAAAATATTTGTACCGGTCCGCCTCAATATACTGCTTTGCCTACGCCACGGATTTGACATATAACATTTGTTGTATTGAAATTCTAGTGTGCCATGAAATTGTACACATATTTTATACGGAGTATGAATTTTTGTATAACAAAATCTCAACAGTATTGAAGTTTTGATACATCAAAGTGCAGTATAACAAAATTTCGCTAAGGTAATCATACGTAATTTTGTGTACATTACATATACCATAATCTTGTTGTATCATAATAGGATGTACATTATAGAATATTACTTCATCCGTCTCTTTTTAGTTGAAACAGTCAACATTTCACGTTTGCCAACGCACAACTTTGACCGTCATTATATTCAATTCTGTATTAGTAAAAATAAAATAAAAATCAGATTATAAAACTTAGTAATGAGACGAATTTAACAATATTTTTCAAAAAAATTAATTCACATACATTAATAAATAAAATGTAGTCAAAGTAAAGTACGTATATAATCCAATGTTGCAATTAATGTGATAGAGATGATAATATTTAAGAAATTGAATGATATTAAGAACATCCCGAAGTGTACTAAAAGTTAGTACAAAACGGAACATGTGTTACATATATTTGGGATGATATCCATAGTTTAATTTTTGAAATAATGGTAATTTGGATTTGAAAACCCTCCCATGTTAACCCTAAATCCCTAATACTCCCTCCTCATGTGGGAACCAAAGTTCAAGTTTTTAAGCTGCTGAAAAATGAGACAAATTCCGTTATGGATTAGGAGAGACGGTTATCATCGGAATTGGCCCATAAGAATTTGCGACTTCGTCACATACCCACCCATCAGTGATCAGAACTGCTAATTTTCGCACAGAAATCCATTACTCAAACAGATATCGTTATGTAATTCTAACTCACCTTCAATCTTATATCTGAATTCTGAACAAGCTTCCTCTTCATTCTTCTGCAATTGATTCTCTTTCATCTCAGGATGACGCCAAAGCCTGCGGAAACTCTGAAGCTCAATTCATCCATAACTCAACCCACCAATGGACCCAAAGCCGATTCATCATATTCTCTTGAGAAATTTCGCCTCTATGAAACTCAGGCCGTAAGTCTTGTGCTCTCTTTTCTTGTTTTCTAATTCGATTCGGGTTTTTGCTTTTAAAAAGATCAATAAATCAAACCCCTTTTCAGGTGCATCTCCAAAGTCTTACTTTCCTGTTTTTATCACCCTGCTGTTGATCAAGAATGATAAATGTATCACAGTTGTTGAAATATACCGTTTCTTATTCTAGAATTTTATGTGCGCAGAGGTTTTATCTGATTGGGAGCGATAGAAATAAGCAAATCTTCAGAGTGTTGAAGATAGACAGAATGGAGCCTTCTGAACTGAATATTAGTGAAGATCCAGTTGTTTACCCCGTTAAAGAAGTTAAAAGTTTACTGCAACGGATTGCAGACGGCAATCGAGCCACTGGAGGATTGGCTTTTGTGGCCAAAGTTTATGGCATTGTTGGTAATTGAAGTATTGAACTGCGGTGATGATTGTAAAACGTTGAAATCTATTTTTGTACAAAAATACCCTAACTTTGTGTCGCTTTTTTTTTAAAAATTTTAGGTTGTATTAAATTCTTGGAGTCATATTATCTTGTATTAGTGACAAAGCGCCATCAAATAGGATGTATTTGCGGTCACGCCATTTACAGAATAGATGAGAGCCAAATCATTACGATTCCGCACGTATCTGTTCAGACTGATCTTGCTCATTCAAAAACTGAGCTGCGGTAATATGAGTGCTAATTTATTGTTTATTGAATATTGTATGTGTGATGCAAGTGAAAGTATGCAGTATGTCTTATGAACTTTTAGCAACATTATTCTAGTTTATAGTGTAGCTATAATCTCCTCCTTTACTCATAATAATTAAAGATGTGACTTCATGTCAGGCCGGCCTGACTGGGGCAGCCGTCCGGGCGAGCAGATTTGGGAGCTTTCCCGTTGGAATTTTTCGATGAAATGTTTTGAGCATGTTCTTCATCAAGTCTAGTTTACTCATACCAAATTTCAGCTAAAAATTCAACCGGGAAGGCAGTCAAACAAATTATTTAAGAACACTACGCAGTTAATATATATAAACAGCGCAGTATTTCTCAGAAAATCATTTGACTGCCTTCCCGATTGAATTTTTAGCTGAAATTTGATATGGATAAACTAGACTTGATAAACAACATGCTCAAAAAATTTCATCAAAAAATTCCATCTGGAAGACCCCCAAATGGGCTCGGCCGGACAGCGGTTCCCGTCAGGCCGGCCTGACATGAAGACTACTCAATAATTAAAATAACATGTGAATACCAATGGCATTCAGAATATTGTCACTACCCCCCTGAACCTTTGAAGCATGTTATGAAAATCCTTATGTGCATTCTTTTCTACAACCTACGCCCACCATTCATTGTAAGAGAAATGAAAAAAAAAACACCTAAAGGGATATGCTACTGCCCCTTAAATGAAAGCTAAGTAGCTTGGACTGCTGTTATTGACCAGCCCGGAAACAGTGACTTCTTGTATTAAAAAAGAGGGCCTGGTCTGCTGGACTAAGTCGCGCTTTTATTGCTCCATGTATGATATTGCCCTCATTAATCATGCTCCATAACATTTCTTGATCTGTCTCAGAGTACTGAGACGCTTGTATTTATTTCTCCTTGTTTGATCAAATGAAAGAATTGTTCTTGCTTTACATGTATCCAAGTATCCAACCAAAAATATAATCAAATGAAATTTAATAGAGAAGTGGAAACTCTTTTTTGGGTATGATTTTGATCTCAATGAATGTAAACCTTCTATTTCCCTTCTTGATGGTTAGTTTCTTTTCACCTGTGATATGCTTTGTCAAACAGTATATTTTTACTTGACTTATCTTGCTGTCTACTCCTACATGTAGGTACAAAAAACTTCTATCCAGCGTTGACTTGACTAAGGATTTTTTCTATAGTCATACATATCCTATAATGTGCAGCTTACAAAAGAATGTATTGTCAATGAGTGAGAAAGGGATGCCATATGACAATATTTTTGTCTGGAATGCCTATTTAACAGAACCAATTAGATTAAGATGTAAGAACACCATGTGGACAATTGCTTTGGTTCATGGACACTTTAGGCAGGTAGTTACTTTTCTTTAGTTTGAAACATTTTACTGCTTTTGATTGACATAATTTAAAATAAAGAAGAGGAAACATGTTTAGTAGAATAACTTCAAACCCTCAACCATACAAACACTCCACTTACTAAAACTATACAATTATTTTTCATCATATAAAGTCTTTACGCAGTTTGAATATGTGATCTGATTCCTGCATCACTCTAAATGGGAGAGGGGATACACAAACTTATTGCTAAGAATTAATTAGATGTGTGGTTATTTACTTATTCATGCTCTGTATGCATAAAAGCTCCTTAAAAGTTATTGTGAAGGAAAAATATAAGGTAAACATTGTGGTTGCAAGAAACACACGAAATATATTAATTCATTAGATATTGAACTTTTGAGGCAGTACAAACACTTGCTCTCATTTGAATTGAAGTAGCTAATATATTTAAAATAGAATTAAATGGAAGCATTCTTTTCATACTCAATTAATTTCCCATTCGAATACTTTTTTGGATGATTGCTTAATTTAATATTCCAACCCTACTATTTTCATTTTGGTTGCAGGCCAGGCTATCAATATTTGGAAGAGATTTCAACGTGTCCTTGGTCGCAAGACGTTCTAGACATTTTGCTGGGACACGGTATGAATTAGATATTCCGCTACTGCACTAGTTTTTTGAATTGGGCTGCATACTCTGTAAATCTTGTTATGTTAATGATTTTGAAATAGAAAATTTGATTAAAAAAGAGAAAATCTAAGGGGCTGTTCACCTCATGCTTTTGCTTTCTTTTATTTTATTTCTTCAATTTTTATTTTCTGAACAGTAATTATTTCCATTATTTGAGTAATTACTATTATTATTACTATTATTATGAAGTTGTGCGATGATGTGTAAATGGTGGTGGAGTACAGTTAGCTAAAAGTGGAATGTAATCGTGCATATATTAGTAGTGGTAGATGTAAATACATATCAACTCTAATGGACCAGAAACTGTTATTATAATGGTATTAAAACTCTGATACATTACTTCAACATAACTTCATCTACCACACTTTATTTTAGTTTACAAACAGCGTAAATGCGTAATATATATATATATATATATTTGTTTTTATTATATATATATATTTGTTTTTATTATATATACTCCCTCCGGTCCTAAATAAACTTCACACTTTGACTTCACACAAATTAAGGAAATAAATTTGACTTTACTGTAGAGTACACTGTTGTGACACTGTTTGGCACAGTTTGACACTGTTTGGCACTGTTTTGCACTGTTTTGCACTGTTTTGATGTAGATAATTTGCCAAATAAGGAAGAGAAAAGAAGTGTGAAGTTTATTTTGGACCTACCCAAAATGGAAAGTGTGAAATTTATTTAGGACCGGAGGGAGTATATATATATCAGGCCGTGCTAAATGTTTGCTGGTGTGCTATAGGGTGTGTTGTAGGGCTGCTCACTGTGTGTTACATACTTACATTCAACAGTTTTGACATTCATTAATGTATTTCGGTTTCCTCATCTACAACTTTATGCATGCTGGCAAGTTACTATTCATGTTCTTAAATTTTTTGCGATGCTTTGATTTTCAAGGATGCCTTGGAGATATACTCAGCCAGTTCACTTTTTTGTTCTGCCTGTCATTATTTGTCTAAAAAATCATGATTCGAAATTCTATATTTTCATTCAACTGCATGTGTTTTCCTTTAATATTTGCTAAGTTCAGGGAAGGACCTAAGGAGGAAGAACAGCTACCCAGGTCAGTTATGTGTCCCTTCTGACCTATTTGGGTATGCAGTGCACATACCCCCTTACTCCCTCTTATGTGTTTCCAGAAAATTCCAACGATCGAGTGGCCATCTACTGTTTTGTAATGTTATCTTTTTGTTGAATTTCTTTTCTGATTCATTAAATCTAGTCTTGCCATCATTCTTTGTTCACTGCGATGGTTATTTTGGTGAAATTGTTGTGACTTTTACTTGTTTATATTGTTTTAGTTGGCTAGTTACTCTGAAGCCTTGCTTATCGACATGTAGTTGATCAATTTCAAACAGTGTAACATGTATTTTTGAGGTTGTGATAGGGATTTTGAGACAAAATATAAGCACGTATGTGTGTGTATACACCATCTTTTTATCTCTGACGATTAGCACTTACCACTTTATTTGTAAATGGGCAGCTACTTGAAAAGGGGAGTTAACGATCATGGAAGAGTGGCAAATGATGTAGAAACAGAGCAAATTGTCCTAGACGAAGAAGCTGGGTCATGCAAAGGAAAGATGAGTTCTGTTGTGCAAATGAGGGGTTCAATACCTCTTTTCTGGTCTCAAGAAGCTTCAAGATTCAGTCCGAAACCAGATATAATCCGTAAGAACAATATCATTTATTTACGTGGTTTGCATCACTCCTCTATAATATATGTTTGATTTTTTTTAATGTGTTTGGGTTGTGTGTGCTATGGGCTGGTGATGCTGCTGAATCTAGTACAAAGATATGATCCAACTTATGAGGCTACGAAGATGCATTTTGATGACTTGGCAAGGAGATACGGAAACCCCATCATTGTACTTAATCTAATAAAAGTTAGTACCGAAGTTAAATATTAGGAAACCTCAATGATGCTTACTGAACTGGGACATATACATCTTTTATATGCACTTGTAATATTATGGGTGTCTTGAAAGATTGAGCCGGTAGGGATTTACCTATATTGTATCTTTTCAAAAAAAAAATCCTGCCATGCTCTTTATCTCTACTTGTGTTTTTTGTGTGGGAGGGGCAGGGAGTATAAATTACCCATCTAATAGTACTCCACTCTAGGATTTCCTCTGTATAAGAAATTACTTCCATCTTTACACATTCAGTTGTTGATTTCAGACAGTAGAGAAAAGGCCACGAGAAATGATGCTGAGGCGTGAGTTTGCAAATGCGGTTGGGTATTTGAACCAAATTCTTACTGAGGAACGACAGCTTAAGTTCATACACTGGGATTTTCACAAATTTGCAAAGAGGTAGATATGTTGCTTTATGTGTTGTTGTTTTCCCTTTTGCTTATACACTTTGGTGCTGATTTGTTCCTGTTTTTGAAGCAAATCGGCAAATGTGTTGGCAGTTTTGGGTGGTGTAGCGAGTGAAGCCCTAGATTTGAATGGGTTTTACTATAGTGGGAAGCCTTTTATCAACAAAAGGCGAGTTACTCAAATAAGCCGGACAAGCACCGGAAGGTACTGATGTGATTTTCCCTTTGGGTTTTGGTAAATTGGTTTCTTGTTGGCTTTCAGTAGGAGAGTTCTGACATTTGTATTTGAAGCTAGTATTGGCTGATATCAGCTATTCAATAATAGAAAATAAAAATTATTGCTATTTGGGTGCATTTGTACGTTCAAATTTTCTTGGTGGTAAGCAATTTTATTAAAAAAACGTCTAAAAGATAGTGTTCTCTACCAGACCAATCTATTGATGGACCTAATTGTTTCGGTAATCCTGAAAAGATTCTGACAACTATTCCAAGTATGCTGGATTGGATGCTGGCAGGAAAGAAAAAAGGAAACAGGACGATGTGGATTTAACATTAAAATATATAGAAAATAAAAAACTCTCAGAACTGTTTGGCTGAACTGTTTGTATAAATGAGTAGATAAATTTGTGTGACCCTTATATCAGTTCATGGGCTTGTGTGATGGATGTGAAAGAGAAGGGCTTATAGAGTAGAAGGGGGAAATTAAATGTGATATCTTTTTTCCTTTTTGGAGTGAGTAGCAGAGTAGGGTGTATGTGGTTGTATTATTTCATGTTAAGTTATGCATCATTATTAACTAGAAGTGTTACTTTGACGCCATATTGGTTCTTAAATCCTCGTCGGGTTCTTCTATGTGGAGGATGATTTCATGTTGCAACATGGATTTGCTTTTCAGTTTCGCTTGGTTTAAGTATATTTCTCATTGAGAATTGAGAAATCATTACTTCATTAGTTAACTGAAAGTCTTGAAAGGCTTGCTTTTGCACTTTTCATTTTGTACTCTTCTCATCCATTACGCTGTGAGATGAAATTGTTCAGGACCTCAGATTCTTTTTTCACTCATAAAATTGATTGATTTGTTATGTGATTGTGTGTACATGGTTACAGTTCTATGAATGAGGTTGCTACTTTCCTCAGTATTTGTGAACCTTTTTTTCAGATTCACCATGGGCTTCTTTGTTCCAGGATAATTTTTATGTTTACTTTTGTGTATATCCTCTCTTCATGCAGGGAATCTTCTTTAAGGGATATGAGAGCTAGTTCAGGGGACTTGTCCAGGATTGGTAGTGGTAACGATGTTTTTAATTCCTTGAGCAAACTAGATAAAGATATAGATAGTAATAGGCAGATTGGCAAGGATAACAGTGCTAATGTTGCACCATGGTTTCAAAGTGGAGTGCTCCGCACAAATTGCATAGATTGCTTGGACCGGACAAATGTGGCTCAATATGCATATGGTCTTGAAGCTTTGGGCCGTCAATTACATGCAATGGCATTGACCGATAAGCCCAAAGTGGATGCAAGTAGCAGCATTGCCTCTGCTCTCATGGATATGTACCAGAGCATGGGTGATGCCCTAGCACAACAGTATGGTGGCTCTGCAGCTCACAACACTGTATGAATAACACTGTATTAGTCAAATTTAATACTACCTTTGTTCCTTGTAACTTTGCCAACTTTCCTTTTTTGGTTGTCTGAAAAACTTTGTCATTTTCTCTTTTAAGTAAATAATACTCCCTCCGTCCCATAAAATAGTTCCCACTAGGATTTGGATTGGAGTTTGATAGAATCCTCCAGAAATCGCAGCAAAATAAAAGAGAAAGTAAGGAAATAGTATCAAGAACTCAAGAATCTTTATTATCGGGGAAAGCAATACACTGGCCGAAGCCCCCAAAAGAGAGAGAGAACTATCTCAATCTTCCCAGAATAGACTAAACAGTCAAAACAGCCTCCTTTATTTCTCAGCTTTATTCTATTTATAGTATTACAACTCAACTGACTTTAGTTAATAGCTACTAACACAAAACAACTAACAACAAACTATTCTATTTATTTCTTCTAGTATCTATCCTTATTACTAAAAGTAATCATATCTCTATCAATACTCCCCCCTAAACATCCACCTTGCCCTCAAGGTGGGTAATATGAAGTAGCCATGATCTTCTGCTTCCTCTTCATCCTGGCGCTTCTACCTTCCCAATATCTAACTGATTTCTGAAAAAAGAGCTTCCATACTTGATTCTTCCAATTCACAGATGTTACTGCAGCATATATTATCTCTGGTGAATTTTCATTTTCTTCCTTAGTCTTCAGGCCTTCAATAGCCACAAATATTTTCGTGCTTTCCTGAGGTATAATACTTACAACAGTAGCAGAATTTGTGTTCATGTCCTGAACATCAGGATTCTCATCCACTTTAATCTGTTCATCAGAAATTTTTGAACTACAAATTGCTTCAACTCCATTTGACTTTTCTCCCATTGAATTATGATTGATTGCCATGATGCTTTTCAGTAAAACAATGCCATCCTCCGCCGTACTTGGAGTACACTCCACATCATTCCACCAAACAACTCCCATAGAACTCCCATACCTGGAAGCCACTGCATGTTCCTCCAAAGAAGAGTCCATTTTCACCTGGTGTCTTAAAACAGAGATTGGAAGAACCCAGGCTGTCTCTAAAATAGCACAATCTTTGCTAGTATGAAGCAACATAGTAATCAAGCAAACCTTTGTGGGCAAGAGTACAAAACTAGTTCCTGCATCACCAAGTACCTCAGTCATGATTCTTTGGTTCCATTCTTGCCTGTCAGATGAAAAAAAATCGTTTTCTCTAAAAGAACTCCAATCTTTGCTGCTGTTATTCATGCTGGAAAGTTTGTCACACTTGAGGAAACGAGTCATTGCTCCAAACTCAGGTCCAAGATTAACTGAAAATTTCTCATTGCATTCCTCTTCAGGGTCTGTTTCCTTAACTGAAGGTACAACCGGTTTCAATTCTGTGTTTATTGTTGTTGGTGGAGTCCCTGGAGATCCCTTTTCTGATGCGATGACAAGAGAGGATGAGCTGTGAGATCCAGCGATTGAAGAAACCTGCGAACTGGGGACTTCTGCTTGCGTCGAAACCAGAGTGGTCCAGAAGAATTTGCTTGCGAACTGAAAGAATTAGTTGGCAACGACTTTTGCGAACTGAGAGAATTTATTCTTGACCTCGATGGTTCTTGGCTCTGTTTTCTGCCTGTGTTTAGGTGGGAAACGTCTAATTGTATCTCCCTTCAAGGTCTCCCAAGTCTTTACTCTCGTATAAATTTCCCAACATTGAAACCAACTAAAAGCTTGATCCTCCATGGCCTCTTCAGAGATTTCAACCTTATCCTTTTCCTTAGTAGCATTGATACGGAAATAACGTTCCATCCTATTCATCCATCTATAAGCGTCATCTCCATTGAAATTGGGTAATTCCATCTTCCTCCTAGTTCCATTATAACTTTGATGGCCCCTGTGATGATTGCGTTCCTGATGCAAAGGTAAGTAATCAGAATTACCTTCTGAACCATCTGGACTAGCGGAATCTCTCACATGTCTGCGATGCAAAGTGCGATGTAAGTTGTGCGAAGAAACTTGTGCGCTTAGCGATGACCCCTGTGGACTGAGCGAAGCTGTTCGTGATGGTGTACTAAGAGTAACCGTTCGCGATTTCGAACCAAGATATGAAGGTCGCGATTCAGTCTGCGAACTTCCGCGCTCCACCTTTTCCGGGACCTTCCCCATTTTTCCGCACGAAGCCTTTTGTGAATGCGAAACAGAAGAAACAGTTCGCGACTCAGTATGCGAACTGGGGAACGACATTACGATGCGAAGAACGATGCGAAAAGTCGGATAGAATCAACGTGCTCTGATACCACTGATAGAATCCTCAAGAAAACGCAGCAAAATCAAAGAGAAAGTAAGGAAATAGTATCAAGAACTCAAGAATTTTTATTATCGGGGAAAGCAATACACTGGCTGAAGCCCCCAAAAGAGAGAGAGAACTATCTCAATCTTCCCAGAATAGACTAAACAGTCAAAACAGCCTCCTTTATTTCTCAGCTTTATTCTATTTATAGTATTACAACTCAACTGACTTTAGTTAATAGCTACTAACAGAAAACAACTAACAACAAACTATTCTATTTATTTCTTCTAGTATCTATCCTTATTACTAAAAGTAATCATATCTCTATCAGAGTTTAAGAAAGTGGGAATAAGGTGAAAATGTATGGTTGTGGTTGAGTAAGAAAAAGGTAGATGAATGGTAGCCACACAAAACTTTCCAAAAAGGGAAATGAGAACTATTTTTTGGGACAGCCCAAAAAGGAAACCGGGAACTATTTTGCGGGACTGAGGGAGTAATTTGTGAAATGAGGATTGATCTCACTTTATCTTTTTTTAATTTTTTATCTTTCTTATCTTCATTATCTCTTTATCTTATCTTTTTTATCTTAATCTTTTACTTCCTCTGTTCTTTTTTAGTTGCAACGTTTCCATTTTCATGTTTGTCAATGCACAAGCTTGACCATTAATATATGTCATTCCTTATTAGTAACAAAATAAAAAATCAGATTTTGAAAAATTAAAAAGAGAGGAATTTGACAATATTTTTCAAAAAATAAATTTATAATACATTAATAAACAGAATGTAATCAAAGTAGAGCATGTGAATAGTGTAAAATTCAACATGTTGCAACTAAAAAAGAATGGAGGTAGTATTTTTTTTATATCATCTTATCTTTTTAGCTCCGGTTTCGTATATCGGTTCATGTTAGCCAACCCCAAACACTTTTGGGACTAAGGTTTGGATGGTGTTGTTGTTGTTGATATTGTTGTATTTTATGTGCCTATTAAACTTGGCAAAGTTATAAGAGGTGGAGGGAGCACTTGGTTTTATGGAATTTGTTAATCTTCGTTTCGTAAGAGAGCTTATATCTACACTTTGTTGTGAACAAATAGGTCTTTCCTGAAAGGCAGGGAAAATGGAAAGCTACAACCCAGTCAAGGGAATTTCTGAAGTCTATCAAACGCTACTATAGCAATGCGTATACTGATGGAGAAAAGCAAGATGCTATTAACTTGTAAAAACCCAACCATTGCAATTATTTTTCCCTTTTTAATATTTTCTCACTAACATGATCTTGTCAAAGTTGTTCTCTTCTAAAGTCCTCGTCAAATATGACAATTTGAGTTGTAGGAAGTTGTTAGACTATCTGGCTTCTTGCAGTTTCAACATGTCTGTAAGATCTTAATTTGGGTAGCTTAAGATCATCGTTCTAATCAATATTTTCCCAGATTTTTGGGCTATTTCCAACCTCAGGAGGGGAAACCTGCACTTTGGGAGTTGGATTCTGATTATTATCTTCATGTTTCTGGTATTGGAGATGACATTGTTCCAGAGAAAAGGTAAAATGGTAAATATTTTGTGAGTTAACTTTGCATTGTACGAACTATATAGAATCCTTTGACATTGTCTTGCTTTCACTCTGTTGATTGAAGTGAAAGTCTTCTTTCAAGCTTTGAGCTGTAAGTTTCGTCTTTTAGTTCCAGCCTTCCAGGGATGTGCACAGTATTAATTAATATCTGCTTTGTGGAGAGATGCACGTGTCGTATTATTTGACAATGTTTTTTTCGATGGACATTATTAAATTACTACCCTTAGAGGAAATGAGCAAGATTTTTTTAAGTTAAAGTATTACTATCGCCGTCAATTAATTAAGGGAAAACTGTCAAATAGGTCCTCGAACTTTCATAAAAAGGTCAATTAAGTCCTTCAATAGGAGGTTCTATCCGGCCGTCGCGATTTGGGGCAGTTCCCGGTGGAATTTTTTGATGAAATTTTTTGAGCATCTTATTCACCAAGTCTAGTTTACTCATACCAAATTTCAAATTAATTCTTGAAGATAACTGCGCATTTTTGCGTTCTCGAATTAATTTGAATGCGCTCCCGATTAAATTTTTAGCTGAAATTTGGTGTGAGTTAACTAGACTTGATGAATAAGATGCTCAAAAAATTTCATCAAAAAATTCCACCAGGAACTGCCCCAAACCGTGACGACCGGACAGAGTCTCCTATAGAAGGACTTAGTTGACTTTTTTATGAAAGTTCGAGGACCTATTTGACAGTTTTCCCATTAATTAATCATTTCATTGGCTTTATGGCTAAAAAGCCTAAAATGTGGCACGCTGTCGCACATGATTAGTTTAGCATTTCTTAGAGGTTGGTCTATATAATGTATTGTAGACTGGTATTGAGAAAACAGTTCTAATTAAATATCATTTTTATATCTCAGTGGATGTTCTGATCATATTCCCTTCTTTCTTTCCCGCAATACTAAGGACTTACTAAATGTCAATTTACAGTTCTTCAGTTGAGAGAAGGCCTGCTGGACAGGGGACTACTCTGGCTCCTATTCCAGCTTGCAGGGAGGACTTCTCACTCAAGAAGTATACTTCTTTTGATAAACTGATGGAAAGAACGTGCGGTTATATAAAAAATGTCCGTCTTTGCAGTGAAACTGAACAAAAGTCTGGAAATTCTGGAGTTGCTCCTGATGCGGCGTAAGTTCTTTAAATATAGCAGCATAAACTTTCTGAGATGGCATTCAGCAGTGTTGAGTGTTATACTTCATATTTTCATTCTTTCATCTTTTTTTGCTGTTAGCACTTTTCCTGATATTTTGGAAAATTTCCCAAATATCATCAAATCTCTATATTTTTTTCTTACACACTGAATAATTGGTTTTTGTTTAATTATAGTTTATGTAAACTTTTTATGACCCAATCACGAAAATATCTGGAAGAGCTAATTGCCTCAATGAATAACTGCAGTGAGATACAACTTAAGAGCCCAAATTGGCTATTTGGGCAGAGGAAGTATGAAGATAGTAATACAGCATCCAAGTTGGGCTCTCATGAAGTTCCCAGTAGTGCTTCCTGGAATGAGAGGAGAAAAGATGCCTTATGCAATCATAGTTGGCTCTCTACCATTACTGACACAACTGAAGAGGATATCTATCAGAGGTATTTTCCAGATACTTTATGTGAACGGTGAACCTTTACCCACATCTGGCCCATTACTGGGCAGAGTTAATTGTATGACTCTTGGGTTTGGCACCTTCCATTGCTTTATGTCTTGGCTTTTTTAAATTCAAGTAGATCCAGACTACTATGTTTTATTTAGTGAGCCATAGCTATGGTTCCTAGTTTTTGTCCTTTTAGAATATGTTCTTTGAAGACGTTAGGGAAAGGGCGGAATGCTATGGAGATTTTTTTGTTTACCAGAGGAATTGGAATATGAACAATGTTTTTCATTTTTTATAAGATTGTTAGATTTTTTAGTCCTTATTTAAAAGAAATATAAATAAACGGAGTTCTAAAAAAATATAAAAGATAAATGTATTGAGTATGGACAAATGTTTTATTTTACTTCGCATTTTATTTCCTTCAAATTTCTTTTATATTTTCTCCCTGTTTTCTTTCCCTAGCATTTTCTGGTTCCTAATTGATAGGGATGTCCAGATTCACAGAAATATTACAGAAAAGATGAACAGAATTTAAAGGAACAATTCAAGAAACTATATTGAAGAAGAACCAGAATCAATGACCGAAGCCCCCAATGGCCGAAGCCCCCAAAGAAAGAGATTATTAGTCTCTAACTTCCCAGTACAAGACAAAATGTCTAAACAGCCTGCTCCCAATTTCTAACTGTAGTCTATTTATAGTAAGGAAGGCTAGCCCCCGGTAGTTATTAGCTCATAACAAACTAGACTAATAACAGACCCTATTTCTTTCTAAAATACACTTTATTAGAGTATTTATCTTCTTTTCTTCAGTTTAGTAAAGTCTCTATCACTAATAGACCCTAAAGGCCTAATCGAATAAGCGCAATTTCCTTGTAAGGCATGTATCTTACATTTTTCATTTGAGGGCCTATGAGAAAATTTAGTGGTTTAGTTATACGTGGACATAAGGGACACTTAAAGTTATACTTATCCTATACACCGAAAATCTCTTTTTTACCCTGAAAGATTCACATCACGGAATCTAATGTTCAAAATGAAAAGCAAGATGATATAGAAACATGGCACATGAAAGTCATGGGGCTAATGTGAAAGTGAAACTAATTTTCTTGCTTATCATGGATTAGACTTCTTATCCTATGCCCATCTTTATAATGGATCAGTTTACAATGAATGACATTTACCCCTGCTTACCTGTGCGAAGAAACCCGTTTAAGCATTGAATATGGAGATCTAATATGCTTTTGCTCCTGTAAATAAAATATGAAAAAAACATAAAAGGCTTATCATATCTGGTAAATTGATTATGATGTGCTTTTGGTCCAATTCTTATTCAGATATCTTGAGATGACCACAGTAAATGAAACAAATGGCTGGTATGGTGGTACGTTGCTTGGTGATCAAGACGAAACCAGTGAAATCTACAGACATTATGCTGAACTTATTCAAGTATGGACATTTGTTTTTAACATTTTTGGGGCATGCCATGCACATGCATATATATATATATATACACACACACACACACATATACACACATATATGTATATATACACACACATATATGTATATATATACACACATATATGTATATACACACATATGTGTATACATATATGTATACATACATATATATATCGGCCAAAGGGTTCACCCTTTTGCTTCATTTTGGGGGCATCCGGTGTACTCTTTTTCCCTCACTAGGATTTTTTCCCACTGGGTTTTTCCTAGTGAGGTTTTTAACGAGGCACCTCCCCATATGGACAAAAAGTGACAGCCCTCGGCCCCTAGAGGAGTCATTATGAGGCATTCACTACTCTACTCCTATCCATTTCACCACGCCCGCCTCAAAGAATGAAGAATTTCAAGAATGAGAAAGGAATCAAATTACTCTCTTTCGTTGATCCTGGTCAGCTCAAGAGAGTAGGGGGGCTCGTGATGGTACCATGGATCTTTAACATGTCCCAAGATTGAATTAAAGCAAAGCCCATCAACGGGATCAACCCTTCACAGGATTAATATTAATTAGCCGCTGGACCTAACTAGGGATCCAACCCACGAAAGGAACCCACAACCAGGTCAGGCTGGACAGCAGACCTCGAGCCTGGGCGGAGTTCTAGTGAGGCCAGGATATTCCTAGGGCTTACGTGGCAGGCTATCATTCCAGCATAGTTATCTAGCAACGAAAAAATGTGGACTTGAGGCAATCATTGCACAAGTGTCCCTTAAAATGAGAAGCTAGAAGTAATCTTAGCGCTTGGATTTGCATGTGATCTTGCAAAGCAGTAAACTTATGGATTTTGCTCCTCTCCGTTAACTGGAATGGTCCAGTAGGAGAGAGATAGAGAGAGGTGGGGAAATGGTGGGGTAGAGAAAAAGAAAATATTATGTTTAATTATTATTTTTAAGGAGAGAGATAGAGTGAAAAAGAAATGGAGAGAGTAAATGGAGAGGAGTATGACCCTAAACTTATAGACTGAATATAGTAACTTATAACCAATAAATCATAACTTATAAAGCTCTCCAATGTAATTACGAAAATGCCACCGCGTCCAAAGAAATTCAAATTTTCCAGACTAATTTTTTTGCGATGGCATTTTCGTAATTATTTTTTAGGTGCTATAAGTTATGATTTATTGGTTAAAAGTTCATATATTTGTTCTATAAGTTTGCCTTCGCAGTTTTCAGCCTAAGAGCACTTCTCACCTGATCCGCTCCATATATATATATAGAGAGAGAGTCATTCTCCTGTCCAACACTTTTCTGTCCGAACGCCGTCCGAACACCGTTGTTTGGGGCGGTTCCCGGCGGAATTTTTTGATGAAATTTTTTGAGCATGTTCCTCATCAAGTCTAGTTTATCCATACCAAATTTCAGCTCAAAATTCGATCAGGAAGGCAGTCAAATAATTCGTTGAAGTTAACTGCTCCAAATTATACATAGGAAAACGCAGTTAACTTCAACGAATTATTTGACTGCCTTCGCGATCGAATTTTGAGCTGAAATTTGGTATGGATAAACTAGACTTGATGAAGAACATGCTCAAAAAATTTCATCAATTAATTCCACCGGGAACCGCCCCAAACGGCGGTGTTCGGACGGCGTTCGGACCGGGAGGTGCTGGACCCTAGAATTTTCCTATATATATATAGAGTAGTGTTCTGGTCCAGAATTCTTGACCAGACCCGCTGTCCGGCCGATGGCTTTTGGCCAACTTCTCGGTGGAATTTTTTGATGAAACTTTTATGCGTTTTCTTCATCAAGTCTAGTTTATCCACACAAAAAATCAGCTAAAAAATCAATCCGGAGGTCGTCAAATGATTTTTTGAAGTTTACTGCGCTAAAAAATACATATAAAACGCAGTTAACTTCCGAAAATCATTTGACGACTTTCCGGAATGAGTTTTTAGCTGATTTTTTTGTGGATAAACTAGACTTGATGAAGAACATGCCATAAAAATTTCATCAAAAAAATCCACCGGGAAGGCGGCCAAACGCCGCCTTCCGGATGGCGGTTCTGGTTCGGACGTCTGGACCTGAACATTTGTGTGTATATATATATATATAAGACAATTCATGTCAAGCCGGCCTGACGGGAACCGCCGTCCGGCCGAGGGCATTTCGGGACCTTCCCGGTGATATTTTTTATGTAATTTTTTGTGCATGTTTTTCATCATGTCTAGTTCACTCATACCAAATTTCAGCTAAAAATGCAATCGGGAAGGCAGTCAAATATTTTTTTGAAGATAACTGCGTTTTATATATATATAAACAGCGCAGTCTTTTTCAATTACACGTGTGTGTGTGTTTTCATAAATAGTTATTTACTTATATGAAACATATTTGATGTTTTCATTGATGATTTGCTAATTATGTGGTATGCAAAAAAACAGGGTCCTGCAATGGAACCTTTTGGTAACGACTCAGAGAAAGAGAAATACTATGCCAACCTTTTATGTAGGGGTTCACTTGAGGCCATGGTGGATGATGCAGCTGTTGAAGCAGAGATGGAGGCTGCACTGAATGGGTATGGCAAGATCGGTGATGATCTTGGGATTTTCCCTGAGTCGTGTAAAGCTTTGGCCGGTGATCCAAGCCAGTTGACTAGATGGCTGATTGGAGAAGATAAGGTGCTGCCCAGTGCTTGAAGTTCATAGGAACTCCTACCTGTTGCTTAGTGCCAGTTCTTTTGCATAGTCATTTTTAAATTGGATACCTCCAGTTGAAACATGGATGACCTCTCCATTTAATGGGCTGGGGGGGGGGGGGGGGGGGGGTGCGTCTTCACCTGAGGTATTAGTAATTAGGCAGGTGTTGTTGCTGAAGAGCATGCCTGTCTGCTACTGGATAGAATAGCCATTGTATTGGACGTGTATAGCTGATGTGGTTGTCAGATATGAATTCCTTCATTTGTAAGTGTACATAGATAAGGAGTTTCATATAAATTTTTTGAATGGAGTAATCTGGTGAGACTATATACTAGTGTAAACTAACCGGGGTCTGGTCAGTCATTCCGATGAGTACGAGCCATGCTAAAGTAGTTAAATTGGACTCGGGACGGGACTAACAAGCCCCCATTATCAAGCAAAAAGGACCTAGGTCGACACACCTAAGGATTGTTAGTGAAAGTGAAAACCGAACTGTCAAACTGCAAGCATACAACCAGAATTACAAAATAACTAAAACCACACACAAAATAATGAATTGAATCGTGATTGTTTGGTTTCTTGTATTGTTTGATTCTCTAAAAAATTCTGCCATCACCGGCATTTGGAAGTTGTTCCACATAATATTTGAATATTTGTATGGCTTTGGAGCTGGATTTTGACCTTGAGCTGGATTTGAAGCCATAAAGTGTGCTAGAGTAGTACTTGCTCAGTTAGATTGGTGTCTGCTATATTAATAGTCACCCTGAGCATTTCACCTGTAAATTGGTCGTTTCTGATGCTAGAATAATTGATTATTCTTAAAAAGATAGGGAGTTTGGTTGGGTGATTATTGAATACAAGTAACATGAGTGTTTAATTGACATTTTAAAAGTAATAACGGTGTCAAATATTTATATCGGTTTTCTTTTTAGTCCGTCTCCAAACAGTTGTCATATTTCCATTTTAACAAAAACATGTGATCAATATCATTTTCACTTTTTACTAGTCCAATCGCAACCACAACTTTACCTTTTCAATCGCTTTATTAAGGTGTGTGTAAATACAAACATGACAATTAATTTGGATGATGGAAATCATTAGCTAGATTACCCAAACTCCAAAGCATCACTATCATGTAGAAACAAATCTGTACAATGGCACCAATATGACCAAGAAGAAAGCATAACCTGAAATATAGATCATATCTATGTCATGTGCCCCCATAGAGAAAAAGGGAAATTCAAAAGTTGTACGTGAACTAATTCAGAAACATCCAAAAACGTGGTGATTATATCCACATCAACTTTTGAATAATGGTTTTCAAAAGAACTTGTTGTGATCAGAAATGTAATAAACAGTTAGTGAGATGCATGCTTAAAGCCAAAGTGTAAAGCATCACATCCGCTATCTGGTTCTCTCCTCTTTCTAACTGCTTGCTGTGAAAATCTCATGTCAGTACTCTCCTTCCACCTTCCATTAACTAAAGACAGATCACCATGTGGGTGTTGGTCATGCTCACCCCCCAACCGATATGGTGGGGTCCCAAGATAGTTTTGAACTTCACCACCACCACCACCACTAAAGGCTTGAGGGGAAGGAGAGTAGCCACCGTACAGATCTCTGGTGACAAAGAATGAAGCATTTGGAGGTGTTGGATAACAATGAGAAGGCAAAACCTGCATTGCATAAGGTGAATAATATTGTGGCTGCACTGGAATAAGTAACCTATCCATCAGTCCCACAGGCCGAAGCAAAGCAGGTTGGCCCACCGTGAACGGTTGGTCAAAGAACTGCATTTGACTTCTTAATTCTCCCCTGTAAACAGATCCTTGAACATCAAGACGTTCTAAAGGACGTGTTTCGACTCCAGATGTTGTTTGGCATCTCTGCCACTGGATATGATCATCGCAAATACCGTCGAGTGGGGTATTAAGGTCAATACTGAACTTTTTGTCTTGCTTTGAGTTTGAGCCACCACTTCCATACTCATCAGAAGAATCTTCTTCCTGTGGGGTAAGATTGAGGTCAATGATAGTAGAATCGCCTCTTGAATCTTTGGAACTCTGGTAATCAATTTTTGCCACACAAGGGGTATTATTGTCAATGCCCTTGGGAAACGAAACGAGATGAAAAGCACTTGGCTCACCACTGCCCCTCCAACCTAAATCACCTCTGAATTTCCGTGTAGGCATAGGAGAGCTTAGAGGTACCCCTAACTTGGCCATCACTCGTATCACATCAGAAGAAGATACATTTAAATCAAATCTGTTGGTAAGTTCGCTCTCTTGGTTACAAGCAACTTGCTTATAAGGACTAGATGACTTGGCATCCACTGACCCTTCCTGGTAATGGTCAATTGGAGAACACACTGGACGGATAAAATATGAGTTAGAGCATGAAGATTCACTCTTTGCAGAAAATTCTTGTGCAGAAGATATCCCATCAGCTCTCATGGAATTTTCATTGAAGGTCACAGTTGAAGATATGTTATCATTGCTAATGGCAGATGCTGAGCTAGAATCCTGCCCAGCACAAGTGTATGGTCTAAGATTAGTAGTGCAATCTCTTTTTGCATTGCCATCTTTTGGACCCTTCTCAGTTAAAAAGGGATGACCTTCAAAAAAATTATGCATCTTCTAATGTTCAAGCTTACACCAGATGACAATATCCAGAACGGGGCAGACTGCAAATCCTATGCTTTTGCAAATTACCAACTATAGAATAAGGTCCATACAATCAATCTGCATTTATTTTCTTGTATTGAAGATTTAAAAGGAAACACCCCTAGATAGCTTTATCTTATTCCTGATAGATGAAAAAATACAAATTGATTAGGGCATATTACATAAATGGGAACCATCATTTCCTGGAATGGAAACTCATTCATTCCTAAAAAAGGAATTATTAAAAAAGTAAATACTCATATGACTGCTTTGTTGCGCTGAGTGTACTTTTGTCACTCGTATTCAGGGCATCATTTAGAAAAGTATGCATGTGGATGATCTCATTTTATCTTTTATTATCTTTTTTCTTTTATCTTTCTTATCTCCCTTTCCTTTAATCTATCTTTTTTAATCTTCATCTTATCTTTATCTTATCTTTTTATCTTTTTTTATCTTATCATTTTAGCTCTGATTTCATGTGTTGGTTCATGTAAACCGACCCCAAACTCTTTTGGGACTAAGGTTCAGATATTGTTATATTATGCAATTTTAGAACTTAATGAGTCACGCTCTTTAGAATAAAACAAGGATAGGCATTATTTGGGCACATGAAGAATGTTTTACTCCTATTTGGATATTTGCTATCAGTTCTTAATTATATACGGAGTATAACACTAGAGAAGCTATCAGTTCTTAACTATATACATAGTATAATACTAGAGATGCTATCAGTTCGTAATTATATACAGAGTACAACACCAGAGAAGCTATCAGTTCTTAATTATATACTCCGTATAACACTAGAGAAGCTGCCCACATAAATTTTACAGAACATTAAAACAAGTTGAAACAAAAAGACATTGCAAAGATAATATAATGTCTCAAGTTTAGCTTG
This sequence comes from Cuscuta europaea, assembly GCA_945859875.1. Lineage (NCBI taxonomy): Eukaryota > Viridiplantae > Streptophyta > Magnoliopsida > Solanales > Convolvulaceae > Cuscuta > Cuscuta europaea. The sequence goes on from CAMAPE010000013.1 coordinate 3,120,511, forward strand.
ATTAGTACATAGCCAACATGTAGTAGCAAACACTTCTGTCTCATTTAAGATGTCTCAACAGGTTGGCATCTGAAGTTATATTAGGATGCAAACATGAAACTAACACTATGTATGCATGAAACTAGCACTTTTAGAAGCATCCTTAGCAAAATCAGCATTTAACAAAGTTGCAGATTAAGATTCCATTTAAAGGTCGAAGAACCCAAGATGTTTATTGTCCATAAAATATTTAAAACAGAAGAGGATAAATGAAGAAAATGCCAGCTTAGTTTTACGTGACTCAAGAATGTAAGTTTTTAATGCAATCGCTTTACAGCAGTGTGGCTTGACTTGATTTGAAAAGGCAATATAGTTTCTTAAATTTCACAGGCAATATAATCTGAACTTAATTTTGGTTTGATTCTTACATGGCGAAAATGAAGCAGCAAATACTGTTAGGGTGCGATAAACTAAATCTTCTAAAGTGTACACTTTTAGAACCATCCTTGGCGAAAACAGCATTTAAATAAACTGAAGAAAATGTTTAAAAAGTGTACACTTTCATTGAAAGATTACCATAGCAAATTAAAAAACATCCAGAAAATGTTTAAAAAGAGCAGAAAATGACACCTTTGTTTTATATGAATCCAACCAATTTCATTTCCCATTTTTATAATGCCAAGTAACAGTAACATAGCAATCAAACTCTATCTGGTTGAAGCAATACAAAATACTAACAGATCTGATCTACGAATTCCATTAGGACAAAAGAAAAACAATATTCATAACTCATAAGCTTTTGTGGCATATGGGGTACCCAGTTTTCACAACATCATCAGAACAAACGCCCAATGACAGAAAAACAAGACCAAGTAGCTGCATCAAACAACCAAAATCAACAAAAGCAGCACCAAGAAGTGACAAACCATAACAGTGACTTCAACCCAGATTCAGAAACAACATAATGATGGAGTAAAGGTGAAAACAGCAGTGTAAAATCTAAAAGAAAACAAAATCAAGACACAAAGAAGCAAAAGGACCTGGGCTGAAATGCGAGAAAAGTAGCAAATCCGCAGTTGAAGAGTGCAGCTTGTGACGAAAGTTTTCGACTTTATCAAGAACGCAGAAGAGAAAGATATGGGAAAAGACAAAGAAAGCAAGAAAAGATTATCCTGCCGAGAGCTGGAAAGAAATGATTCCCACTCATTCGCTCCTTCAATCTGTATCTATATCTCTCTTCTCCTGCTATGATTAAAGTCCAACCGGCACAGACCAACCACGAAAAGAAGTAAGAAGCTGCATCAACGGCCCACACAGCATCTCTGCTTTTCCCTATCCCCCAAGGCCCGAACCGCATAACATGACTGTGACAGGAGTGATGTACATGGACTCCGTCATAAATGTGGCTTGTAAATGTGAGGGATCGCGACAAGTGACAACGGAGAGAGTGTGTCTCAGTGCCAGAGATACAGATGGGAATGGGACCCGCCGCACGGAAAACTGCCGGCCGGATATCCTAGATGTTACCTCGCTTTGTTTACACAGCTTGAATGGGTTTAATGCAAAATCCCCTATGTTTTAATTAAGAGATATTTACTAATATATGACTACTACTTTTCTACATCCCAAAATATGATTAAATATTAGTTTTATACATACGAAACACTATCATATTGGGAAGAAAAAAGATAGAAGTCATATTTTGGAAAACACATTAAATTTTAGTCATATGTGGGTTAATTTTCTCTTTAATTAAACTTTGTGATTTAAAAAATATGCCAAATCCCTACGTTTTAATTAATTATGCACAGAACCCCTTTTATGAATAAATTCATTTATCAAATAAAAAAATGATTTAGAGATTTTGACATATTTACTTGAATATTCAATCAGAATATTAAGAAAAGTGGTTTCCAAATCGTTAAATTTATTCATAAAAAGGGTTTTGTGCATGATTAATTAAAACACAAGGGGGTTTGGCGCATTTTTTAAATCACAGGGGGCTAATGCGCCGAATTTCCATATCACATGGGGGTTTGGTGCACTAAACCCCAGCTGGAATACTTCATCGGTCCAACTTGTCAAAGTTTTAAGGGACGGAGGGAGTACTCATGATGACACCTCATCTCTGAGGCCCCCCAACCCCGACCGGACGGTACGTTGGGAGGATGTAAATTGGACTATATTCCCAATCTGACAGATAAAGAGTGGAGCTATGTCCTTGGTACTTGTAGAGGCCCTATGCATTTTTAGCATAGTAACCCCTCATCGCAGTTGCCGGGATTCGAACCTGGGACCTAATCCTTGTGTCACTCCCTTGCTACCAGTTGAACTACGTCCACCGGTACAAACTTCAATGTAGAAGTAGCTTTTTTTTTCAATTTGGTTGGAACAATGAAGATATAAATATGGGTAAATTCCGGTTCAGTTCTGACCTAAACTAATTGTTATCACGGGTGCAAAAACGTCATTTCGAGGCGCTTTTTTTTACACGTGCGGCGCTTTATGGTGCCTCTAATGAATAGTGCCGCAACGTGTTTTTAGAGACGCTTCTCTGCAAAAAGCGCCTCCAATTTTTTTTCATATTTTTTTTTCGCTTTGCGTGTGGCGCTTCTTTCTTAAAAAGCGCCTCTAAATTTGAAAATCCTTGTGACGCGTGCGACGCTTATTTGATCACAAGCGCCTCTGAATTTGAAAATCTTTGTGACGCGTGCGGCGCTTATTTGATCAAAAGCGCCTCTGAATTTGAAAATCTTTTAGAGACGCTTTATAGGTTGAAGCGCCTCTGAAATTTTATTTAATTAAAAGTATTTGTATTAAAAATTTAGCTAGATTCCATGTTTATAATACGTAAAAATACATAATAACTCCATACAATCAAACATATCCGATAAAAACAGTACCATATCATCTATAAAAACGCATAATGCACAATCAAATACGTGTTTAATTAAACATCCAATCAACATTCATACATTACAAATTGTTTGGCTAAGTAGTTTTTTCTCAACTTTGCAATACAACATCCAGAAAGTATCTTGACCATACATTTTTTATATCATTGAACTCTGCTAATGTGTATGGTTCACTTCTTGAACGCCATACCTGAAATAATGTATTTGAAATGATCACAAATATATTTCAATTTAATTACAATACCTATATAATGTATTTGAAATGATCACAAATATATTTCAATTTAATTACAATATATATATATATATATATAATAAATAACTTTGCAAACTCACAATTTATTCATACCTTTCCAATATCATGATTTTCAGAGTATGATATTATTTCCCACATGTATCTCATGACATAATATCCACATTCAGTACTTCCAGTTTGTTGTGCAACCTATATAGTTCACATCACACGTATAAGAATCAAAATTCCATTTCAAGATTACTTTCCTAAGATTAATTGTAGGATAGAAAGGATGTAACATACCTTCACACTATTCCATTTAATTGGCTTACCGCTGGCTTTTTGTGCAGATGCAACCCTGTACATTCTACAAATTCAAACAAACATTATGTTTACATATATACTAATATTAAAACATATTAATATGTAAATTAAGTTTATTCAAACAAATATATAATACTAACGTTGTTAAGTCTCTTTGAATACTAATGCTAGAAGAACTCGACATGGAATCAAAAATATATCCCTTATCGATCATAGGGCAAATGACAAGCAGAATCCAATGATACCTATATTGTATAAAATAACACAATAAATAAATAACGTATCACAAGAATTATTTCAATGGAAATATATTGTATATGTTGTACCCTTCATGGTATGGAAGGAAAATGAATGACTTTTCAAAGGACTCTATCAAAGCATGTTTCAAGTAAGTCATTGTGCCCTTTTTGTCCAATTCATAATGTTCAAAAGAGCACAGGTGAGGGCACAAAAAGCCAATGTCGTCACGGCCAAGCTCAACTAACTTTTCTTTTAAACAACTGCACATACATAAATACTATCACACTTCGAGCACCTAAAAACATTTACTTAATTTAAAAGTAATGTATATTGAATACTTACAGCAAGAAAGTCTGAATGATACAAATCTCAAGTGAGTCCCTCTCAAGAAATCGAGACAACTCATCACGATCAATTGTAGCCCCAAACGGACGATTTTCCCGAAAACAGAACACATCTGTAGAAACATGGACAGAGAACTTACAATTTTCAAGTTCAAACCACTGCATTGCCTCGTGCAACTCCAAAACATCATCTGTAAGAGTATCAAGTATGCTCTCACTGACTAACGGGCATATAGAAGGTGCAACCGTTACTTTTGGAGGATCTCTCTCAACAAATGGTGTTTGCTTCTTTCTTCTTCATCTCTTTCTTTTTGTGTTGAAATTGTGGTTCCTAAAAAAAATTCAACAACAAACACGATACACATATATAAATATATACATAAATTACACTTAATAAGGTAGTATAAGGTTACTACTATTTAGTTACCTCCCCCTCAAAAATCACCAACCGAGCTGGCCACTGAACAAAGGAACCCACAACATCCGCTATAACATACATATCAGCCGATTCATTTGGAAACAACAAGGGACACTGATCAAAACCTGGACATGGCATTGATATGTTCACTTTAATTGTTTTATTAGGCATCGATACGTTATGAATCAAAGCACCAACTGGTGTGTTGTAAGCTACGGCTACGACCACATAATTCAAGCTCATATCACCATTAACAGTTTGTGACTCAACAGCCAGCCTACAATTTGCACCATCCTGCATGAATTTCCACATGCAATTAAAGATTTACATTGCATAAAAGACTTAATATCATATACTCCCTCCGTCCCAAAATTAATTTCTCATTCACATAGTAAATTTATTTTATTCTTACTCACAATGAAAGATTTATGTGGAATATCAGCTGTGGAGTTCATTGTATCAACTTGGTCTGACTCAGAAGCTTGTGTTGATCTCGTGGTAGGGTGTTCACCTCTAGAAACAAAGTAGTGATGCATATCTTTCAACCATCTCTCTTGCAACTTTTTCAAATCATCCTCACTCAAATTACCCACTTTATCACGTCGTCCACCTCTACGCTCTGCTGCAAACACTCGAGTATAACCCACACCACCACAAATGCCACGTGCACGGTCAGGATAGTCAGGTTTCCCTACAACCTTAGTCAAAATATCATGTCGTCCAGTTGGCTTCCATGTCCCTGCAGCTATGTCATCTTGAATTTTGTCCTATTATATAGTTTATTTAAAGTGCATTAGCTTTAATTTAAGCGAATTTATAAAAGATATAAGAAATGTTTAACTTACCAATGTGCATTAGCATTACACAAGTTTTACCATGCAACGACCATATTCTATAATTTTCTCTAAAGCCTCTCTGAAGCAAGTGTTGAAGAACAACATTGGCATCATTTTCTTTTTTTAAATTATGACAGCTCGAACAAGGACATAAAATCCCTATATGGCCTTGTTGTTTTTGGTGTGCAAGAGCATGTTTTATAAACCCATTAACACTCGTGAAAAAATTAGAGGTGTTCCGAAGACCATACATCCAACTACGATCCATCTGAGTACATAATGTAGACTTAGTGAAAAAAAGTCTATTCTCACGCGTAGAGCAAAATTAATAGGGAAAACTGTCAAATAGGTCCTCGAACTTTCATAAAAAGGTCAATTAAGTCCTTCTATAGGATATTCTGTCCGGCCGTTTCGATTTGGGGCAGTTCCCGCTAGAATTTTTTGATGCAATTTTTTGAACATCTTATTCACCAAGTCTAGTTTACTCATACCAAATTGCAGATAAAAATTCAATCGAGAACACATTCAAATTAATTCTTGAAGATAACTGCGCATTTTTGCGTTCTCGAATTAATTTGAATGCGCTCCCGATTAAATTTTTAGCTGAAATTTGGTACGGGTAAACTAGACTTGATGAATAAGATGCTCAAAAAATGTCATCAAAAAATTCCACCGAGAACCGCCTCAAATCGCGACGACCGGACAGAGTCTCCTATAGAAGGACTTAATTGACTTTTTTATGAAAGTTCGATGACCTATTTGACAGTTTTCCCAAATTAATACGACCGAGTGGGAAAAACTCTACCTAATTAAGAAAATGTTATTCTCATCCACCATTGCATTCACATTCAGTTTTCATGTGAATCCGGCTTAATATGTCCACAAATTCCAGTAAGGTAAAAGTTTAAAGTAATTATAAATGATAAAATAGGTAGAATTTGACATGATACAAAATACAAGAAAATAGATTATTATCAATGATAAAAAAATCGGGTAGTCAGTCAAGTGCTTATTTTGTCACGCCCCGGACCTACCCGGACACGTCAACAACCCGCCGTACAGTACGAATAGTCAACCGCAGTCCGACTCATCCATACTATACAAGGCGTCTTGAATACCATTCACACATAGTACATCCATAAACAAACATAATGTAAAACATTTATTAAAACAGCGGAAACAATTGATACAAGTGTTCAAGCCACACTTGGCATAATTAGGCATGCAAGCCCCCAAAGTAATTATTCAGAAAATATTATCCATGAGCATTATTCATATTGTTTTTCAAACAAGAACGGGAAAAGCACGAACCAAGTCTTCTCCTCGGAAACTTCCCGAAGCAGCGGCTGGTGGTAGCAACCTTCAAGTTCTACCTGAAACTGTGAGGTGGCCTCCCCCGTGAAGGGGAGGTCAGTACTTGGAAGCATTTGACAAGTACAATGACAACTATACTAAGTATAATCAAAGTTTAAATCTCTGAGGCCCTCAACTAGGGCATTATTACATTATAGTTAATCCGTTCATTTAATATTAATTCATCATTTTTTTTATCACGGTCTAGAGCCCAGCTCATAATCACCGTTGTCTACTACGGTCTAGAGCCCAGCTCGTAATCACCGTCATCTACTACGGTCTAGAGCCCAGCTCATAATCACCGTCATCTACTACGGTCTAGAGCCCAGCTCATAATCACCGTCATCTACTACGGTCTAGAGCCCAGCTCATAATCACTGTCATCTACTACGGTCTAGAGCCCAGCTCATAATCACCGTCGTCTACATCGGTCTTGAGCCCGGCTCATAATCACCGATTCCTTATAATTCAAATTCTTAGGATCTAATTCATCCATTTCTCAACTAACATTTCCAACTAGTATTTCAATGCTAGTTATTTATTTATTTCAATATAATTCCTTCTTCTTGCATAATTGGCTTTAATATCAAGTATCACTTTCATACCTTCATGGCTTCTCCTCATGGCATCAAAGTATACTATCCCAAATGATATTCATGGTTGGTACAACCATCATACACACATATTCATAACATCTAAACATACGCAATTTATTCATAAATTTGTGTATTGTGCATACTATACTTTTAACCAATAGTAGTTCTATTTATGCATTATTAACCACCAACAATTCATGCACATCACATTTATATTCACTTAGGAAATCCCATGAAATTAACCCAAAGATTATAAGTATCATAGTCGGTCATCCTCACCTTAATTAAGCTTAAGCGCGTTCTACGTTTCTCGATTGGACTTTGACCAACTCCGGCGAACTTTGACCAACTCCGGCGAACTTTGACCAACTCCGACGAAAATCCGGCGAAGCTCAAAAATACTTTAAATCAAGTTCCTAACAAGGTTTTATCATCACAAAACCCATATCAACACAAATAACCTATAAAAGGTTATTTTCCGGCAACCCGGTCGATTTGGCTTCTAAGTCCGTTTTTGGACTTAGAATCACTTTCCAACCCATTATTCCACACTTAAATCATGCAGAACAATACTAAAGGTCTTTCATATAATATATACCTTATATGCTAGAAGAAAAACAAAGGAAAAGTTATGATAAGGTCATTACCTTAATTTTCACACTTTTTCCTAGCTTCTTCCTTCTTAAACTTTCTTCTTGGACTCCCTTTAGCTTGAGTTCGGATTTGGGCTATGGAGATGAAGTTTGCAGAGCTCTTCTCTTCTTCTTGGTGTATTTGGGTCGAAATGGTGAGTGTAAGGAGGTAGGGGTGGTTCCTTCTTGTCTCATTTAGACAATGAGTGAAGGGAGGGGGCCTACTACATGTCAAAGGTGTCTCCCCCATCCTCTCAATTGTTGTTCAGCCAATTTGGCACTCATCCAGCCCTCAAGGGTTGACAATTTCGTGGGGTGGCCCCCACCCATGTGGGAGGTCATCCCAATTTGTCCCAACGTGTGCAATTTGCCCCGAAAGTTGTATTTTTCGGACTGTTTTAAGTATATTTTATTTTATCAGGTCAAATAAAATATAACACTTGTTCCCAATTCTTAATGGACCTTAGAATCAATATGCATCCCTCAACTTTAATTTAGAAGTCTCCGAAATCCCTTTTCGGGCTGTTATCTGATAGGTTGCCGATACTGATAATTTGGCCCCGATTGACCAACCGGTCAACCCTATGCCATTGTCATGGCTCAACTAGGGTATCCACCACCATATACATATTATCTAGTCCAAGATCAATATAATATGTGGCCCCGATAATATCGGGCGGTCCCCACTCCCGATGTCGGCCCCACGTGCATTTTACTATTCACGCGGAAAAAAAATTAATACAAATTCACAACTTCGTAAATTCACTAAATATTTCATAGGGTTCAATAAATTATTAGCTTAAAGATAAATACATTTGGGGACGGTGTTACATATTTTACGCTCCTAAGCCAAACAAAATCTTTTAAATTACCAAATAAATTGATAAATCAGAATATTAAAGATAAATTGAACAAAAATAAATTGAATTTATTAGCAGCATAATATTTATTAACAACATGATATTAATCAGATTATTTAACCATAAAACAAAAGTAAATTGAATTTATTAACAACGGAATATTAATCAGAATATTTAACCATAAAATAAAAATAAATTAGTTTATTAACAGCAGAGGATTAAAGATTATGTTGCTGACCTAGTTTAAGAGTTGGCCGACACGTAGTCGGAGTCCCCAACGATGGCAGAGCAGCGGCTAGGAGGTGACGAGGCTGCTGGACGATGTCTGAATTGAGTGTCCCAGCCGCGGCAGAGCTGCGACTAGGATGCGAACTCGTCGTTCGTCGGAACTCGCCGTCGCAGCCGCTCATCACAGGTTCTTCGCCGCAGGTCAGTCGCTCGAGGTCGCAGGTCAGCACGGAGTAGGTAGGCAGACGGTCGTCTCAGCACAGCTCCAGAGTGGCGGTGTACGGTTGTGCGTGGTGGTCGTTGTCGGCCGCTGGTCGTCTTTGTCGAAGAGATTTGAAGCTGCGCAACTCTGAACTCTGTAGATCTATTTTTCGTTTCGCCGCAGGCCTACGAACGGGAAGAGGGAGGCTATCGAGCGTATAGGTTAAAAAATTTAAACCTATTAGAGGCGCTTCAGAGTAAAAGCGCCGCACGTATCGGTAATATTTTTTTTAATGATTTGAGGCACTTCTTTTACGAGAAGCGCCGCACGCTTTTCGTAATTTTTAATTTTGTTTTGATTCGAGGCACTTCTTTTGACAGAAGCGCCGCACGTGGGACGAAGGTAAAAAAAATTAAATAATTTATAAATTTGAGGCGCTTATATGTCAAGAAGCGCCGCACGTGTCTAAAATTCGTTTTTTTAGAATAACCAAGGCACTTTCTGTTTAAAGCGCCTCAAATGAAGCGCCTCTAATTAACTTTTTTCCACTAGTGTTAACTCAATGCAGAAAGTTTGATTTGGTTTGGTTTTATGATTCAAAAGAAAGGATGACACCTATCTGTCAAAAAGTAAATTGAGCTTTTGATCACTATGATGGAAAGAGTGGGATTTCATCCTAAATCATTGCTTGGAGTTGAACCTGAGACCTCTTCTTTTCTACCAGGTGAGCTACGCTCTCGGGTAGTCGGTTTCGGTTTTTGTTTTCTCGATTTTTAGTCAAAATAATTGTTAATAAAAAAAAAACTACAGGCCTACAGCAAACGACAATTGTTAATAGCAATACCATACAAAATCATAATTAAAAAAGAGAGGAAATAAATGCACTCACAAGCAATAAATTATACGGAGTAGTTTATATGTATTTAAATATAATTTAAAATTAATTAAACGCACAAGTTTATTCATGAAATACATATTGTATCCTCAAGTTAAACTTTCATTTGTAAGGATTGTGTTCAGTAATTCTTTTTTTATGGTAAATAACTTAAAACAATTTATGATAATTTCTCTTTAACCACAAACATGTAGGGTTTAAAGTTTCACATTTTGTGCTCAATTGTTTGAAAATAGATGAATACACGGTAATATATGGTATCCAAGGTAGAGTTTAGATTAAGACATATTTCTTCAATAATAGAAAATTATCTTATAACAAACACATGTAACAAATAATTTAACAACAAGAGACTAAAATCTATGTTGTTTCAATTAATTAAAGCATAAGTATGAAATGTTAATATCTTGCCAATCATAATAAATCAAGTATCAAGCATTAACTTTATAGAATTAAGAATTAAATAAATATTAATAATTCTTAATAATTCTTAATTAAGAATTAAGAATTAAGAACTAACCAAAATATTATACATAATGATTAATAAATAAAATGGCATATTAAATAAATACCTAATGACAAAGCATGTCTTGTCTGTGAACAGTCTATTCACAAACAAACAAAATAGCCTTCATAGGCGGCGTGTGTAGGTAGGGCATGTATGTGAATGACGTGTACTAGTGATTTTTTTCTTCGATCAACTCTCTCCGTCTCTGAAAAACTTTCAACTTTCCTTTTCCATCCGTCCCAATTAAACTTCCACTTTCCCTTTGATGTCTTACCGACCCTAGGGGTAGCGGGAAACCGAGAAGGAGAGACTGAAAAAGTGCTAAAGTATAGATTGAGTAGGAGATTGGACAGAGTAACAGTAAGTTTGCATTGTGCGCAAGAATAGTGATCCCTTTCCACAAGTTAGAAGGTGATATTTGTAGTGTTAAATGAAATATTTGGGCAACAGGAAAAAATATGCTAGTCTAATAATATAAAGACACATGTAAAGCTTAATTGGTTAGAGAATATATACAGCTGGTGGATTGGTACTGTGTGTAATAGATTTCATCCTTTGTGTATTGGAATGCATGTGCAAGCCACACGTGTACCATCTGAAATCTTCTACGTGGAACCGTCTGGGTGACGTAAGTCCTAGACAGTTGTCGCGTGGGTGATGTAGCCCCAATCATATGTGATTTGAGTGCTGAAATGACTAAGTCCACAATCTCCTTATGAGGTCTCAAGCTCAGGAGACGAGGCCGAGCTCGAATATAGTGCGCATGTTTGGGGGAGGGCGGCCTCGGTTCCTTATATGTGAAGTAGCAATGCTTTCTCCATTCTGTTGACTTCGCGAAGCGCCAGTTGACTTCAAGCCCGGTATAAGGCCTGGAATTGAAGTCGATCCCAGCGAGACCCAACCTCGGCCTCCGATGCAGTTTTGGACTTATCTCTAAAATCTGAGAGTTGAATTTCGGACCCGACCTCGGCGGAGTCGGACTCGACCTCAGAAGTAGTTTTGGACTTATCTCAATATATGCATTTGAGAATTGACTTTGGGAACCAGCTTCGGTGGGGGCTCAGGGCTCGGTACGTGGAAAATGACTTAGGGGATATGGAGATCGATATCCTTTATCCGTAAATGTTGATACATCTGGATTACATGGGAATATGCTTCATCACCCTATTTGATAAAGAATTTTTTGTTCACAACATTTCTCACACATTTCTGTCTCCTCTGCATAACTCTCCAATACAAAATACTCCTTGTCTTAATCCTCGTTCCATTTAATTTGTACTATGAAAGTTTCATTAAGTACGGGAGAGTATTAGAATTCAGGAGGTACAGGTAGAGTAATTGGATCTTAGAGATAGATGGTACAATAATATTGGTTGGGAGTGAAGATGATAATTTCCGATACGTTCACAAATTAAAGTAATTGACCTAAATAGGAGTAAAAACATTTGTGAATTCTAAAATAAAATGACTTCTATATTTTTATTTCCTAAATATGAGTAATTAATGTCATGTGTGCCAAATAAGTTTTACTTTGTACTTATTTTTCAATTAAAACTATATGAAAGATGCATGAGATTGTAGTATTCAACATTTTCTTGTGATCCGTCTCCCTCCCGAACCACTGCTATGGAGGAATTGTGCGGGTAGGGTTTGGAAGATTATTTCTATTTCTGATTCAATTTGATTGTGTTTTTACTTTGAGTTTCATGTTGTTTTGTTTGTGATGTACGTTTATCTTTGCCAAACTCTTGCATTAGGTTGGGGTGATGAGGGGTTTATTCTAACCACGTTAGGCTGATGTAGATCCATTATAGGGTCAGCGAGCCATATTGCTTTTTCCAGGGTGATTGGTTCTAAGTTTGGTTTGAGGGTCGGTAGTTGGAAGTGGTCCTCTTATCGTCTTGTTCCCTTGTTGAATGCTTTGATATCAATTTAAACCGCCTTTTTCAAAAAAAAACTTGTTTATTAATTACCTAGTACGTGTAGGTAACTACGTATCTCAATCATATCCACTTAATTTGAAAAATTGGTACCTTGTTTTAAAACTTGAGTTCGTGGTGTGCATGGGATGACTTATTATTCAGTAACTAGTATAATACCCGTGCATACGCACGGGAAAGAGCAGTTGATGCATATATTGTACCCATGATCTAATTACAAATTAATATATAAATATATCCCGCTTAATAATTAGCAAGATTATCTTCTTATATCTAAAAGCACTACATATAAGAGAGAGAACTCTCCTCCACTCAATTGTTAGCTTACATATCTACTTATACCTAAAAGCAGTACATATGGGAGAGAAAATTATCTTGCTCAATTGTTACTTGGATTATCATACTTAAAAGACCTACATATGAGAAAAAAAGTTTATCCGCTCAATTGTTAGCAAGTTTATCTTCTTATCTTCATATATCTAAAATTGTTACATATGAGAGAGAAAATTATCTTGTTCGATTCCCCCGCTCAATTGTTAGCAAACTTATATTGTAATATGTCGAAGCACTACATTTGAGAGAGAAAATTCTCCCGCTCAATTATTAGATAAAGTTTTCATGCTCAATTGTTAGTCGGCTTATCTTATCTTGTATTTAAAAGCACTATATATGAGAGAGAGGGAGAGAGAATTTTCCCGCTCAATTATTAGCAAAATTTTCCTATAATATTATTAATTAATTAATTAATACCTAAAAGCATTGCATATGAGAGATAAAAATTTCCCGTTCAATTTGTCCGCTCAATTGTTAGCAAGCTTATCTCCTGATACATTGAAACACTACATGTGAGAGAGAAAATTCTCCCGCTCAATTATTAGCAAGCTTATTTACTTATACATAAAACCACTACATATGAGAGACAAAATTTTTTTGCTCAATTGTTAGTCGGCTTATCTTATACTTAAAAGAACTACATATGAGAAAGTTTTCCCGCTCAATACCTAAAAGCACTACATATGAGAGAAACTTTTCCCGCTCAATTTCTCTGCTCAATTGTTAGCAAAGTTATCTGATGCACACTAATTAGTAGTGCATAATTGTATGTTTTTATGTTTGATTTATGTTGATTGTTTGACTTATTTTTAGTTTGTAAACATTTGTGTGATTTTAGTTGTAATTGTATTTTAGCTTTCATTTGTAAGTTGTAAAGTAGTGTTAGGATTTATAGTGTTGGAAAAGAGGACTTTGAAGTGAAGAAAACTGTCCAGGTGACTTACCCGGTCGGGTATACTATTTACCCGGTCGGGTAGGAAGTGAAAACGGAAGCTGCCAGGAAATTGCACACATACCCGGTCGGGTATGGCACTTTACCCGGTCGGGTATGATGTGACTCGGACCAAATAACGTGCAGAAAACACAAGAACACAGCGAATCGATCCGATTTTGACCGGTACCCGGTCGGGTAAGTACTATACCCGGTCGGGTACCCGGCCAAAGGTGTTGAAAAACACCTATAAATAACACACTTTTCCTTCACTAATTTTCATCCCTTCTTCCATACTCCTAAGCTCAGTTTAGAATAGCATTTCTTTATATTTTTCTAGCTATGTTTAGTCTCCAAATGAGGAGCTAAACTTCCATTTCTTGGTGTTGCTCTTGAAGCTTGTTGATTATTAAAGTTGTGAGTTATTTTCTTAAACTTCTTCCCTTGAATATTAATTATTAGTTCTTTCCTTAATACTCTCTATATTAATGTTGGGGAGTGTTGCTAAGATGACAATTAGCTAACATCTTGACATTAGTTATAGTAGTATTTTCTTCCTCTATATTAATGTTGGGGAGTGTTGCAAAGATGACAATTAGTTAACATCTTGATATTAATTATAGTAGGATTCATCTTCTTTAATAATATTCTTCCTTGAATATTAATTAATTCTTATTCATATTTCATATTAATATTTTGAACATTACTTAAAGGATCAACTAGTTTTGTTTCATATATTAATTATTACTAGAAACGATCAACGAACCGATGGTTAATCGTTGATGGTTTCACAAATAAGTAACTTCGGTTTATTAATGCACGGTCGTGGTTAATAAACTTAAGAGGGATTAATTTTGTTGGTTAAACCAAAACCGTTGTGTTGAGGTTATCAATCTCAATTGATTTCATCAAGGAGTTAGAAAGATTAAATGCTACTATTAAATCGGTATAAGGCGTTGTTCTATATTTGATTAATGGTAAGGGTTATTAATGAACGGTCGTTGTTAATAACTACCCTCGATGAAATGGATATACTCCCCGATTGAGTATACGAGAGGGAATAAGTTATAGATATAACAATGATCGACTAAAATATATCAACAAGTGGAAAGTAGCAATGTCAAGTCCTTTTTATCTTTGAATTAAATCTCATATAAGTCGTTCATCTTAGTTTTTAATTAAATTAAATCACACAATCCAAATCCCCCCTTTACTTACTCCTTAAATTAAAAAGAAAAGTATTCATTTCCCTGTGGATACGAACCTTACTTCAATATACTACATATATTTGTTGTATTGTATTTATTTTGACGCACCATGACAAAGTGCTCGTCATTATCTTTTCATACCTAGAAACACTATATATTAGAGAGAAAATTCTTCCGCCCAGTTATTAGCAAGCTTATCTTCTTTTACCCAAAACCACTATATATATGTGGGAGATAAAATTCTCCCGATCAATTGTTAGTCCGCTTATCTTGTAACTAAAAGTACTACATAATTTCAAATGAAAAATGAGCATATAAGCTTTTTTGTATTATATAAGGGCTAGTTTTTTTATTATAGTCATTAAATGTTAGCAAACTTATCTTCTAATACCTAAAAGCACTACATATGAGAGAGAAAATTCTGTTTTCTGGCTTTAGTTTTTAGTTGGGAGGAAGCAAGCAGGCTAATTTGGCCGATAATATCTTTAAATCTCTCGCATGGTCAGCGATTAGTCTTACTCATTATTGGGCAGTCTATTCTATATATAATCAGAGAGTGAGTTTGCCTATTGGCTATAAGGAGTCTAGATGAAATGTTTGGGTAGCCAGAATATAGGATGTTTAGTTGTTTGATTTTTGAATTTAATATAAGCGTTTTCCAGCAAAAAAAAAAAATTAGTTTTATACTCCGTATCAAAGTAACTATAAGGAAGAAGCTCTCCAATATATAGATATTTGTAAATAAAAAAAAATTGTCTATGAACTTTTATAGTGACTTTGATATAATTTTAAACATAATTATAGTAACTAAAAATTAATAAGTCATACTTTTAGTCAATATACTTATTTTAGTCATATATTGGGAATTATTTCTTTAATTAATAAGGAATAGCCCGTAACGTGGTTGGAAAATTAACAGTTTACTTAATACACTTTCAGATTTTTTTTAAATTTTCTATATGCAATATTGTTCTCATATGAAAAATCATAAAAAGTTAGAAATTCTGATATGTGTTTTGTAGAAATTTCAACAAAAGTTAAAAAGTTATAACGCTATGATGAAGAAATTGGGGTTCTTATATCTTGGGCCCCGCCAATTGTATGACTTTATATTTCTCACTGCTAATATCCCGTATGTCTCTCATTTGAGCAACTTCATCATATCATGTGACATTTAAAACCATTGATCTAATTTACATTGACAATATATCATATGTTGAGCATCTTTTTTATTTAGAATGTTAGTTAGAGTTTATTTGGTAACACATAAAATGGATGAATCTATTGAAATTGATGACATTCTTGCTGAAACCGCTGAACTGGCTGAATATACTGAATTATGGGAAAAATAAATTTGAATATATTTTATTGCTAAAGTAAATAAAAATTTGTCTGAAAAAGTAGCTAAAATTTTCGTTTGTAATAGCTTCATTCAATTCAGGCAAAAAATTAACTTCAAACTTTCTTATTTTGATCATTACACAATTAAGCTCTTGATATCAAAATTGACCGATAAGATTGATAAATTCAAAAATAGGGTCACCAAACAACACATAATTTAAAATGAAAAATAAGCATATGAGCATTTTTGTATTATATAAGGGCTGGGTTTTTTTTTAATTATAGTCACTAAATATCAATAAATCATATTTTTATTCATTATCCTTTTTTTGAAAATCTATTTTTATTCAAAGTGTTATAACCTTTTCATTTTAACTCTAACTTTAACAAAATATATTAAAATTCACAATTCTTGTGACGTTTCATATGATAGTAATATTGCATTTTTTTTTAAGATGTATCAAACAACTTCCTATTTTTTAACAATGATATCAATCATCACGTATTAAGTAAAGAATTAATCTATAACTATGACTTAATCTCAATTGTTAGAAGACTAATCTTATACCTAAAAGCACTATATATGATATCAAAAAAAATCTCGCTCTATAGTTAGCCACCTTATGACCTAATCTCTTATACATAAAATCTTATACCTAAAAGACTACATATGAGAGAAAATTATCCAATCATTGTTAACCGACTTACCTTATACCTAAAAGTACTACATATGATAGAAAATTCTCACACTCAATTATTAGCTGGCTTGTGTTATATCTAAAAGGATTATATGTGATAGAGAAAATTCTTATTCTCAATTGTTAGCTAAACTATCTTATACCTAAAAGCACTACTTATGAGAGAGAGAAATCTCTCTGCTCAATTGTTAGACAACTTATGGCTTAATCTTTTTCATATTTAAAATCTTATTCCTAAGAGCATTGTATATGAGAGAAAAAATTCTTCCGCTAATTTGTTAACCGGCTTATCTTACCTTATACTCCGTATTAAAAAGCAAGATAGAAAGCTCAATTGTTCAATTGTTAGCAAGCTTATCTCCTTAGCTTCCTATAACTAAAAGCAATACAAATTAATCAAAGAGAATATTATCATACTCAATTGTTAGTCAGCTTATCTTAATCTTAAACTTATTAAAAGACCTACATATGAGAGAGAAAATTATTCCGCTTAATTGTCAATAAGCTTATCTTCTAATACCTAAAACTCTAAAAATACTACATATGAGAGAAAAATTTCCCTCTCCAGTTCATCCACTCAATTGTTAGCAAGCCTATCTTCTAATACCTAAAGCACTAAATATGAGAGAGAAAATTCTTCCTCTCAACTATTACCAGGCTTATCTTTTAATTGAAATTAAAGAACTACAAATGAGAGAGAAATTTTCCCCACTAAATTGTTAGGTGGTTTATCTTCTTATACCTAAAAGCACGATATATGAAAGAAAACATTCTCCCACTCAATTGTTAACTGCCTTATGACATAATCTTCTTATACCTAAAATCTTATACCTAAAAGTACTACATATGAGAGAGAGAATTTTCCCAATCATTTTTAATCGGCTTATCTTACCTCTAAAAGCATTACATAATCTTATACCTAAAAGTACTACATATGAGAGAGAGAATTTTCCCAATCATTTTTAATCGGCTTATCTTACCTCTAAAAGCATTACATAATTAGAGAAAAAAATTGGCCGCTCAATTGTTAGCCTGTTTATCTTATCTTGTCTTATACTAAAAAACACTAAATATTAGAGAGAGAAATATTCTGCACAATTGTTAGCTGGCTTATATATCTTATACCTAATAGCACTATATATTAGAGAAAATTCTCCCACATCTTCCACAAATGTGTAATGATTCACCCATTTATAATTTTTTCCCTCGTCTTCCACATCTTCATTCCTTAATTACATAATTGTGATTATGTAAATTCAATTTTTCAAATTAGAAAAACAATTATGATTACTAAAAGTTAATAAGACATATGTTTATCAACTATCATATCTTGGTCAAATATTAGAAACTTTTTCTTTATTTAATACAGATAATTCGTATTTACGTTATAAAATTAGAAGGCTGTTTAATAAATGTTCAGATTTTTTTTGAATTTTATATATGCAATATTGATGTCATATGAAAGACCGTAAAAAATTATGAAATTGGATATGATTTTTTAAAAATTGGATTAAAAATGAAAAAGTTATAACACTTTTTCATATAAGAGCTATTTGTTTTCTTATATATAAAAGGAAGAAATGCAATTCGTGGGCCCAATGTATAAAAACCTCTTTTTTCTTTAAAATGTTATAACTTCTCTTTTTTACTTCAATTTTTACAAAAAAAAAATCAAATTTTATAATTTTTCAAGATCTTTCATTTGACATCAATATTGCATATATAAAACTTTAAAAAAAGATTGAAGGTTAATTAAGCAACGTTTCTATTTCCAATCTCGATATGGATTATTCAGCATTAAATAAATACTTTCTCCGTTCCACTACAATTGTCTCACTTTTCTTATTTCCCTCTATCCCACTAAATTTGTTTCATACTATATTTGGTAATATTTGGATGACTCTAATCCATTCTTACTTTAATCTCACTATCAACCACATACTTTCTCCGACTCTCACTTTGATAAAACTCTAAACACAACTATAGTTACTAAAAAACTAATAAGTCATATTTTTATCAATTAAGCTTGTTTTGATCATATATTATGAATTATTTGTTTACAAAACATATATTAAAATATATCGTACTTTCTTTATTATCTTTCATATAACACTGATATTTTATATATAAATAAATAAAATTAATACTTTAAAAAATATATGTTCTTTAAAGTGAAACTCCGTGTAATTTTTTTTATTTATACTCCGATTGTTACAAAACGTATATCACAATTCACGATTAATAAATTTGTATTATCATTCATATGAAATTATATTTTAAAATATATTGTATTAATTAATAAAATAAAGCAACAGTTATATGAAACAGTATCTAAATGTGTACATTTTTGTAGTCAATTCATCCAGAAAAGTTTTTATGTGTACATTTTTATAGTCACTTTGATATAATACTAAACACATTTATAGTGTCTAAAAATTAATAAGTTTATATTTTTATCAATTAGACTTAATTTGATCATAATTATGAAGTAATAACAATCGGAGTACAGGGGTAAGACTACGTACATCCGACCCCCCCTTACCCAACCGTAGGTGGGAGCCTTTGCAGCACTGGGGTAAATGAAAATGAAAGACTTAATTTGATCATATATTATGAAGTACTACTTCCGTCCCTTAAAATTTTGCCAAATTTGACCGGCACGGAGAATAATAAAGTGAAAATCTTTGTGGTTGAGGTTTGTGCAAAGAAGAGAGAAACAACAGTAACCACACAATAATTGATTAAAAGGGAAAGCGACAGAGTTTTGGGACGTCCCAAAAAGAAAAGATGATAAAGTTTTAAGGGACGAGAGGAGTATTTATTCATTTAATACAGAATAATTTGTATTGAGGTTTGAATATTGAAAGGTTGATTAACAAATCTTCAAATGTTTTTTTTAATTTTATATATGCAATATTAGTGTCAAATGAAAGATCGTAAAAAATTATGAATTTTGATATATCTTTTATGAAAATCGAAGAAAAAATGAAAAAGTTATAGCAATTTGAAGAAAATGGTATTTTTTTTTTGTATAATGAGACCCATACGAATAGATGCCACATTGCCATGTTTCTAATAATAAAGGAGTACCGATGCTTAAGGTTCTTTGGTTTGGCTTAGTGTTCCGTTTTAATCCTTCAATTTGCCACATGGCATTTGTATAACAAATGAGTGAATTATGGAAAGAATGATATATGATCTTTTGAAGGACAAAAATGTATTTTAATGAGATATTTCTTTTCTTATATATAAATGGAATAGAATAGATATCGATAAGAAGAATTAGAAAACGATAATTAGCATTATAAAGTTGCATGAAATTGTGAAATCCCATATATGACACCTAACTGCAGGCTTTCCCGACCATATATTTCAGACTAAACCATACAGGCTATGCAACCCCCA
Organism: Cuscuta europaea; assembly: GCA_945859875.1. NCBI lineage: Eukaryota > Viridiplantae > Streptophyta > Magnoliopsida > Solanales > Convolvulaceae > Cuscuta > Cuscuta europaea. Next base: position 3,140,932 of record CAMAPE010000013.1, read on the forward strand.
TTTGAGGCCTGTCTATTTACTTTCCTAAAAAGCTTCTTAATTTGTTGTAGGCTTTGAGCCAACATACCCAACATCAAACTAAATTACTAGTTTTTTAAATAATCAAATTACTAGTTTAGACGTAAGTATCGATCGTTTTAGGCTTTGAGCCAAATTATTGGTCTCCATGTACTGTACACCGCACACTTGTCAATGTTAAACAAAGCGTCTATTTAATTAATGTGAACATAAATTGAAAATAAATTTGTTTTAAGTAATGATAAAATTATTTTAATTTTACCTAACAGTCAATATACGTAGTAATTAATATTGTGAACGTATATTTGAAATAATGATAGAAAAAATGGATATGAATAATCCCAATTATTAGTGATTTGCTAGAAATAATCCCAAGTATAATTGTTTTCAAAATAATCTCAACTATTCAAAAAATATCTCAAAATACTACAGCGACTAATAATAACCCGTAAATTGTTTATAATATTTACAAGCCGATGGAGCGGAACATTGTGAGAAGTTTTTTCAATAGTTGGGATTATTTTGAGATAATTGATATTTTGGATTATTTTAAACAGATCACCAATAGTTGGGTTTGGGTTTATTCTTGTCGATTTTTCTCTTGATGATATCTTTGAACATTTATTTACTAGACATTCGTGTCGTTATGTTTGATATATGCATCCGTTTGAATTCATTTGCATTTCAAATCAACTCAATTAGTTACACGAATTATTGAAAATTTACACACAAAAATAATACTCCGTCTCCGATCCGTATATTTACGTGCATGTATAGCTTACCCAAACAACAACCACACTTTAATTTGCACGAACAACATATACTTCACCTTTTTGTCGTTGAGTAATATACTGGTTATAAGTAATTCATATACGAGTATGTTTTTATTTAATTGCAATAGATTCACTTCCTTTTCATCATCACATAATGAGTTTGATTGTATTGTTCAAATATTTAATTAGCTGAATTGGCTGAATATATTAGAGCCCGTTTGGTAACACTAAAATTGGCTGAATTGGCTGATTCTGCTGATTCATGAAAAAATTATATTTAAAATATTTGTTATTAATAAATTAAATAAAAATTATATGAAAAAATAGCTAAAATGATTCTCTACAGTAACTACAGCCAATACAGCCAGAAAAGTAACTTCAACCTTACTTTTTCTGCTTATTACAAACTTCAGCGTGCGAAATCAAAAGTTACGTGTTTGGTGAAAAAGCTGGCTGATAAGCCTGATAAGCCGAAAAAAGGGTTACCAAACGGGCTCTTAATCAGGGAAAAGTACACAAAAATTACTTGTGGTTTGGCCCATTTTCAAAAAGGGTATAAAGTTCATTTTTTTAACAAAGTGGGGCATGTGCATTCACTTTGAGGTTTTCCGTCTCAACGCCGTAATAAAAAGAAGTCGACGTGGATGAATAAATTAAAAAAGTGACACATCACCTTCTTTCTGACGAAGTTTAGACAAAAACTCTCAAAGTAAAAGCACGTGCCTTACTTTGTGAAAAATGAGTATCATGCCCCTATTTGAAAACAGCCTAAACCACAAATACCTTTACTGATTCCCGATTTTTTTTTTTGCAAAAAAATCCCTAAAAATTGTTAAAATTCATATTTTGAAAATTGACATTGAGATGATAAGTTGAGTAGTATTTTGTCATATTTTATTTGTAGATCTAAAAATAAAATTGGTGAAAATAAAATACATTAAGAAAGTAAAATTCAAAGGTTGTGACTATTAAGGGACTAACAGTCTAACATACGGAGCACTCCGTATAAAATTAGTATAGTAATGGGTCTTGGTTTCAACAAAAAAACAATTACGCCCCTTTAGAGAAATTTAATTGTGATGTTATATACTCCATATTTTATCTTTTTATAATAATCTTATATAGGGGCTGCATCTGGTATAAATTGTGCCCATTTGTGTAAACGTTTATACGACGCATCTTTATATTATTTGTATTGCATATTGAAATTCAATTGCATACGTAGTATTATATATATGTGGTGAAATAGCAATTACTCCCTCCGTCCCATAAAATTCTTCTCACTTTCCATTTTGGGCCATCCCAAAAAAATCTTCCCACTTATCATTTTTGGACAATTTGTTTGGTTTCCATTCATTTCACCTTTTTCTTACACAACTATAATCATACATTTCCACTTTCTTAACCTCCGTGTCAAGTCAAAGTGAGAAGAATTTTATGGGACGGAGGTAGTACATATTAACGTTCAAACAATTGCATCCGAGAAAAGTTTGATTTTTATTACTAAAATGCCACTATGTGATTCCAGCTTTTAAATCAATTCAACAAATAACAAAGATAAATTTGTAGTTTAATTAGAAATTGCTCTAAATAGGAGTAAAAACGTTTTGAAATTCCAAAATAGGAGTATCATGTTTTTTATTCCTTGAATAGGAGTAATCTGCCAAGTTTGGAAAAAAATGTCATGTTTTAAAACCTAGTAATACCAAACTTGGCAGAAATTTACTCTTATTCAAGGAATAAAGAATATGATACTCATATTTTGGAATTTCAAAACTTTTTTACTCTTATTTAAGGAATTCTCTCCAGTTTACTTTGTAAATTAGGATGAGTTCGTAACTAATTCGGTAGCTCTTATAGATGAATTTCTCTCTTTTATATATATATATATATATATATATATATATATATATATATATATATATATATATATATATATATATATATATATATATATATATATATATATATATATATATATGCATCAATGCATGAGTCTTTCATACAGAAAGCTAAGCTATACTAAGGTATAATAATAAAATAATAATAATAATAAACAAACAAACATAGTACTTAATTAGTAGCATTAATGATCATGAAGACCGTCATGAATCTATGGGTCAACTTTACGCTTTCATTCTCCGTCGTATCTGCATGCATATGGAACTGTTCCGCCGCCGGCGACCGTTTTGGCGATTTTCGGAAATGCCTAATCAGAACAAACAATTCATTCGCGAGTGGAGTCTACGCCCCGACCAATTCATCGTTCTCTTCCATTCTGCAGTTCCCGATCGGGAACGTGCGGTTCAAGGACACAAACATGCCGAAACCCGGCATCATCGTCACGCCGTCGGGAGCGGCGGAGATTCAGGCGGTCGTCGTCTGTGCGAGGAAAGTCAACTTGCACCTCCGTGTCCGGAGCGGCGGCCACGATTACGAAGGGCTATCTTATACGTCGGGGTTCTATGATACTCCGTTTGTTCTGGTCGATGTCTCTCGCATGAGGAAAGTTTCGGTTGATGTTCAAGAAAAGACGGCGTGGGTTGAATCAGGTAGTCCCTGCCATTTTATTTCTCTGTTTTTTCTAAATACGTACAAGTACTATACACCATCACTTTATCATCACATTTGTGGTAAAAAAAAAGAAAAAATTGACCAAAATGGGACTAAAACTTAGATTAAACTCCATAATAGGACTTTAAGTTTTTTATTCCCTAAATAGGACTCCACATTACAATTTTGCCCTCCTGCTATTAAAACCCCAATCTCTCGCCCCCTTCTGCAATTCATCCCTGGCCACGCACATCCGCAGCACATCGATGGCCCCCTTCTGCAATCTACGATAGAATTTATCGTAGCAGCCGCTCCCCACATCCCTTGACAGCAGTTCCGCCATCCGCTATCGCCACGCACCGCAGCTCCAGCGTCGACCACAGGTATCCTCCTCCTCCTTTCTTTTTCTTCTTCTTCTTCTTCTTCTTCTTCTAATCCTCCTCAAATTGCTGGTTCTCTGTTCTCTTCTTCTGTGAATTTTTTGGATTTTTATTAATTTGGATTTTTTGGATTTGAATTTTATTTATTGAGTAAAATGCCACATGTATATTATGAGAATGTCAAAATTATTGGTTATTTGAAGAAAAAAATGTCATGTTTGTGACATTACATTTACAAAAATGACAATCTGAAAATGTCACTTTTATTACTCTGGAAATGTCATTTTCTTATTTGAAACTGTCACCTAAGCAAATGTAATGTCATAAAAAGTGACATTTTCTTCTTCCAAATATTTAAATGCCATAAAAGTGACAAAGGATCTGCCCTCCATGAGGAATGTCACTTAATTGACATTTCCAAATATTGTAATGACATAAAAGTGACATTTTGTAAAAAAACCAATATTTAGACATGCTCTTATTCAAAAAGTGACATTTTCTGGAATCATTAATCATAGAATTTTGAGATTAAAAGTAATCAAAATTGATAACAATAAGATATTCAAGTTTAGATATATCTTCATTTGAAACTTTAAAAAATTAAAATTTTATTTAAATATATGATTGATAAAAAAATTTAAAAAAAGCAGAAAACTAGGAAGAAGAAGAAGAAGAAAAGATTACCTACCTGGTCGCCGATGAGTGTAGGGCTACGGCAGAAGCGTTGCGGTGCGAGGCCACAATCGACGATGGATGAGTGCTGCTCTGTAGTTTCAATTTTGCGGTCCATGGGGTGAAGGATAGCAGGTTGTGCGTCGGTGGTGTGCGTCTCTTTTTTAAAAAGGGTAGTTTTGTCAGATTACCTCTTTTTAGTCCTATTTTTATCAAATAAAACATAGGAGTCCTATTTTTGCAATTACACAATGTTTGAGTCCTATTTAGGTAAATCTCTCAAAAAAACAAAGAAAAAAAATCTGTTTTTTCTAAATGCGTACATAGTACATAGTGGTCGATTTCTCTGTTTTTTCTATCACTTTATTTTTTTGTGGTGATTTGCGGTGATTCTATTTTTTGAAATCAAGTTTAATCTCTATTGAAACATATAACTTTTGATTTCGCGCACTGAATTGTGTAATATAATACGCAGTAATAAAAAATGATGAAATTTAAAAGAATAATCTCTATTTTTATGGATTCCATCATAATAATCTTTTCTTAGAATGTCCATAAGAATAATCCGTACTAGCAATAGTGTCCACAAGAATAAATTGAAGTGAATTCAAACTAATGTTCATTTAGTATTGTCAATCCCTGCCTCCACTTTCTCTTTCGTCAATTTTCATCTCGGTTAACACTTTTATGTTCCAACCTAGAGAAAACCATATATGGCAAAAATTGTGTTGAGATTAAATGAGTTTTAGTTTGAATTTTCTTTGAGAACAAGAATGGGGAAGAGAAAAGTGTGAATAATAGTTGAGAGTAATAAACGGGCATTAATTTGAATTCACTCTAATTTATTCTTATGAACACCATTGTTAGTTCAGATTATTATTGTAGAATCCCTAAAAGTAGGATTATTCTTATGAATTTCACCATAAAAAAAGTAAGGTTGGAATTACTTTTCAGATTGTATTGGCTGAAATTACTGTAGATGACAATTTTAACTATTTTTCATATCATTTTTTCTTTAATTTATTAATAAAATACTAGTATATTTTAATTATAATTTTTTATAATTCAGCACAATCAGCCAATACAGTCATTTTAGTCAGCACTTCATAAATTTAATCAGAATCAGCTGATTCAACCGATTTCAGTGTTATCAAACGGGCTCTATAGAGTTTAAATACATGAGTGAAAACCTAAAATTTAATTTATTAAAAAAAGTTGTATACTGATACGTAGCAATAGGATAAAATAAGTCATATTTTGATATTATATTTTCATATCTATTGATACTTTGTATACTTTCAAAATTCTTAATTATATGCGTAATATTTTCATCAAATTTTCATTCTTTAGTTAAATATATAAATTTTTGTCCCCCTCAACTTTTGATTTTCGCACACATGTTCTAGCTTATATTCACACACACGCACATAGATGAAAAATAGACAGAAATAATCTCAAGTATTAATGATATGTTTGAAATTATCCAAAATATAATTTTTCTCAAAAAAATCTCAACTATTGAAAAAAATTCAAAAAGTACCTTAAATGACTTATAATATTTATGAATCAATAGAGCTTTTTGAATTTTTTTTCAATAGCTAGGATTATTTTCAAATAACTAATATGTACGTTGAATTATTTCAAGCAGATCATTAATAGCTAATATTATTCTTGTCCATTTTTCCTATATAGCATATAGATTATATATTTATATTAGGTACCTACGTAAATAAAATAAATAAAACATTTTAAGCATTGTTTTCAAGAGTATTCTACTACTCTGGTCTTCTGTTTCGTAAATAACTTCTATTTTCACTTTACACGAGATTAAGAAAGTAGAAATTGTTCGGTCTAAGATTATGGAGAGGAGTTAGAAGTATTGTTAATCATAGTTTCTTTGCCATAAAAGAAAAACATAGGAAACATTAAAAAAGAAATTTATTTTAGGAATGAATGAGTATAATATTATTGAAATAGAAATTATGGACAAAGAGTTCACCAAAGTTAATAACTTTATGGCCAATACAATATATACGGAGTATAAAATTGAATATACCTATATTCACTAAAAATTACTAACATAATCACTTTATATAGGAAGGCACATTTCATGAAATACAACATCTTTTTAATTGTTTTAAAAAATGTTCTTTTAATATTAGGAACCACACTTGGGGAACTCTACTACCACGTAGGTAATGCAAGTCGCAACCTTGGATTTCCCGGCGGCGTCTGTCCGACGGTCGGAACAGGGGGACACATAAGCGGCGGCGGATATGGGGCGATGATGAGAAAATACGGCCTAGCGGCAGATAACGTCATCGACGCCATTCTAGTCAACGCGAACGGAACAATTCTTGACAGGGAACTAATGGGTGAAGATCTTTTTTGGGCAATCCGAGGAGGCGGAGGTAACACATTCGGAATCATCGTTTCTTGGAAAGTAAGGTTAGTTTACGTTCCAAACAATGTCACAGTCTTGAAAGTGAACAGAGATTTGGGTCAAAACGCAACAAAACTTGTTCACAAGTGGCAATACATAGCTCCCAGATTGCCTCCAGAGCTGTTCCTTAGAGTCAGTTTTTTGCAAAAAAACATAGGAAATGATAGCAGAAACAGAACGGTGGAAGCCCATTTTGTGTCCACTTTCTTGGGAGGGGTTAAGAGTTTGATTTCCATTATGGATAAGAATTTCCCAGAACTGGGAGTGAAGAAGGAAGACTGCAAGGAGATGAGATGGGTTGAATCTGTACTTTACTTTTATGATCTCCCAACTGAGACACCAGAGCTACTCCTCAATAGAGTCCACAATGAGACAACAAGCTACAAAGCAAAAGCAGATTATGTGCAGAAACCAATACCAGAGGAAGGCCTTAAAGGGCTATGGGAATTGCTCTTAGAAGATGAAGCCCAGAATCTGTCAATGGACTTGAATCCATATGGAGGAAGAATGGATGAAATTTCAGAATCTGCATTACCATTCCCACACAGAGTTGGGAATTTATACAACATCCAATACTTGGTGTATTGGTCTGATTCCAATCACAGCCGCTACATAGAATGGTCAAGGAGGGTTGAGACTTTTTTGACACCCTATGTTTCCAACTCCCCAAGAGTTGCTTATGTTAACTGTAGAGATCTTGATGTTGGGATGAACACTAATGGCAGAAACACAAGCTATGAAGAAGCTGTGATTTGGGGGGAAAAGTGTTTTAAAAACAATTTTGAGAAGTTGGTGCAAGTGAAGACTAAGGTTGATCCTACCAATTTTTTCAGGAATGAACAGAGCGTACCTCCTCTCAAGAATTGATACTAATCTACTTTGATCTACACCTACATAGAAAAAAAAAAGAACTTTTTAATGTGTCCTAACTCCTAAGTTCTTGAATACATTGTAAGCTTTTTAGTACCGCGTGATTGTAATAAAAAAGCTTTTTAATATTTTCTAAGTTTTTAAAATATACGTTCTATTTATGTAATGTACTAAATAAAAGGAATTTTATCAATTCAGGACCCGAAAGATAGACGAATTATCAATCCGGGACCTGAAAGATGAAATGCATCAATATAGGACCCGAATGATGAAAAACTATGAATTTAGGACCTGAATGATTGAAAACTATTACTTTAGGATCTAAGTTGTCATAAATTTTATTTTATTTTTTATTTTGATTTTTTTAAATACTATTTGGTTTTATTTAACTAATGAACTTTTGTGAAGAAAAGTTTATCAAAAGTTAGTAATAGAATTAATAAAAAATTAAATAAATCAAAACCTATGGAACATTAGGTCCTAAATTGATAGTTTTCCATCATTCGGGTCCTATACCGATATGTTTCATCTTTCGAGTCCTGAATTGATAATTAATCTATCTTTCGGGTCCTAAATTGATAAAATTCCTAAATAAAAAGAGACATGTTAATTAGTATAGAAAATATTTTTCTTGGTTGGTTTGAATTATCATGGTCCTACCACATTGTAGGAAAATGAAGTTGCCTAGTCCAAGATTGGGCTTCTTGCCTGTATTCTCCGCATTCTCCACACTACTGATGAATCCTTTATTGTTTGAAGCATGCATGTGTCTTGTGTAAAATATCAATTCTGTTAGATTTATCATTTATGCACTAATAAATATTTCATTATGTACCCCTTATTGTTAGTAGTTTAGTTGAAGTAAATGTGAAATTTAAATGAGATCATGAACCTCTTGTAGTCTTGTAGAATGACAAATGACAAGTGATGTAGAACTTCTATTTGACTATGTCAAGCTGCAAACTTTATTGTTTGCGAGAAGAGCTATTAAAGTAACTTGATTTTTTAAAAAACACACACTGATTTTGGAGAATTCTATGTATAAACATTAAACAATCAAAGTAAAAAAAACGCCATTCGAAACATCTAACTTCAAATGAAAAAAATATCCAACCTAACGGTCGTTCCCTAGGTTGGCATTACATGATATGATTTTTTTAATCATAAGAATACATACAAGACAATCTTCAGACAGAAATTACAGATCCAATCGTGAACCCTAGGAATAGACTTAGAGTCAGTCACCTCATACAAAGCAACATGACTCGCTGAACCTGAAACGGGCAAATTTAGGCTTAAAACGAATGGAACTGAAACACTGCCTATCAAAAGAACACCAAAAGTCCAAACATTCAAACCAGATCTACTCGAACTGAAACGAAAACAATTGCAACTAAAAAGAAAATAATACTGAAATAAAATCTTTCCACAAAGCATTCCCTGGTATGGAGGTGGTTCCGGAGGAGGATGAACTCTTGTATGGGTGAATACGAACTCCACCACCACCGAAATGGCTGATCAAGGCTTCACGATCCAGTCTCGATACAACCTCTCGGGCGCACTTCGTTCATCCGCCTACGCTATCTCTTTCGACGTACTTGCAATCCCAAGCGTTATAACACTTAAAATCAGTACAATCTGCCGCTCCAACCCCATATTGATAGGGGCGACGGAAAATCTCAACCCCTACGAAGAGGGGAGACGGCCACTAGGGTTTCTCTCTAGAGAGAAGAAGAGAAAAGTTCACACGATAACACAATCATCTTTACATGATGTTATGATAAATAACTTATTTATTGGATGCACAAATTAAATTATAAAATAGTTCAAAACATCAAATATTAAGAAACAGCGAACTGTCAAATAGAAATTTTCAATTCAGAACCAGAAAGATAAGTACATGATTCTATCATTTCTCTAGTCTTCTAGAATTTGTACTAATTGAAACTCCCGATGTACACTAGGGATGACAATTGTGAACGATCCGATGGATACCCGCACCGAACCGTCCCGGTCAAAATGGGGAAAACCGCATTGTTTTTATGGGAACGGGGAGGTTACAGTTTTATACATGCCCGCCCCATTACCCACCCCGTTTATTTTTGTTTATATTTTTATTACATTTCAACAATTATATGTCCCAAAACTACTAAAAGATGAGATTTTTCTCTTATCATTGTGTATATATGGATAATTGATGTACCTAACTATAGTGTATGAATGAAAGTTCATAATAGATTTTAATAGTCTTATTTGATTATTATCATATTTTTTCGTGATTAATTATTTTTCAGATTAAGTATTTTTAGGTTCAAATTAATTTAGGTTGTCTTCTTTCTCATCTTGTAGATATACGAATCTTTAAAGTGACATTAGAAGTCTAAAGTCATCTAGGTGATGCCATTTTTCGCCTTTTAAAATATTATTTTTATATTAAAATATCAATGACTCATTTAATAAAATGGTTACCCACGTTACCCGCGGTTATACCCGTTGGGGCAGTTATGGTTTTGGTAAAAATTACCTGTTCGGTAATGGGGTGGTTACGGGGTGGTTACAGGACGGGGAAATTACCCAACAGGGCGGGTACGGTTATATGTAAAATTGTCCTTGATCCGCCCATTGTCATCAGTGGCGGAGCCAGAAAAACGGCTCAGGGGGTCGAAACTCAACCTATATACAAAATGAAAATTATGGTGGATCATTTTTAAACAATGTTTGAGTTCAATATTTTATATGCAGTTTAGATAAATAGGCACTCGTAGTAATAAAATAGATTGTTTTTGCTCTGTTTTTTAGTCGTGTCACGTAAGTATTGAGTGAATTATGCTCAATTTTTAAAAATTTTGGAAAAATGATTTATAGTATGCATCAAATTTTGCTGATTTTACGTTTAAATAGTGGTGATTTTCTAGAAATCATAACTTTTTACTCGTAATGAGTTACGGGAGCCATAATATATCAAATCGAAGATATTTCAGAGCTCTATACTCTCAAACTTTCAGCGGGGTCGGCTGACCCCCTTGGCTCCGCCCCTCGTTGTCATCCCTACTACACACATTGACTTCCAGCGGGGTCGGCTGACCCCGTTGGCTCTATACTCTCAATTTTTTTTTGATTGAATTATGGATGGACTCGGGCCGGGTGGCCCGACCCGGAACCTGCCCGGGACGGGTACTGTTCCGGCCCGGCCCGACCCGGTGGCCCGGTCAGTGACCGGTCCGGGTAGGCCCGACCCGTGGGTTTTCCGGTCTGGGCTCGGGTCATCCAAAACAAGACCCGACCCGGCCGGGCCCAGGCCCGGTTCGGGCCAAAATTGATTTTTTTTTTATATTTTCGGGTTGGGCTGGATATTTTGAGCCATTTGGGGTGGTTTGGGGGGTTGGGGGTGGGAGGGGGTTAATTAGGAAGAGGGGGGAAAATTGATAATGGGCCCGGACCGGACCCGGTGGTTACCCAGGCCGGTCCCGGGTCCACCACTCCTGAACCGCCGGCCCGCCGGGGCCTACGCCCGACCCGGACCCAGCCCAGACCCGAGTCCACCCCCTAGATTGAATTATGATTGCATGCAGAAGAGTAAACCCAGGGATGTGTAGCTTTCTGGTCCCGAAAATTTGAACTAATATAAGATTTTTAAAATTAAATCAACATAATGAATCTTTTTAGAAGAATACATTCATAATACCAAAGTAACCAAACCATTGAAATTAAAGGAAATGATAGCAATTAATAAACTTCAAGCTATAAATTTTCACAAAGTGTTGCATACTATTTTTGTAATACATATTAGTAGATTACATGTTAAAATTACAAATGTCATATATAAATTAAAAAACCTAATTATTCATAACTTTCATTAAGGCATTGTTTTTATTAGTGTCAAAAAGATACATCACAAACTCGTTTCCAGTATGATTAAATTTCTAAATATTTTCATTGAAACTTGAAAGTACCATGATACAATCCCTGCCTTTAGCTACAATTTTACAGTGTTGTGCTTATATAGTTATATACATTTTTATATGCTTTTGATACGTATTTATAAATTTGCACATAAAATTACTTGTCCATTTGTTGGGCCAACTGAAGAAGCTTCTTCATAAAGGTTACATTAAATTGATACAGATTGCAGAGAATATTTCAAGACTGATTCCAAAACAAAGTTATGGTCAAAATGATTATTCAGACATCAAAAGTTAATATCTCTACATGATTTGCAGCATCTATAATTTGAAATAAAATATAAAAACTTCCTTGCTCCAAACTTTTAGCCTTCATTCTCACTATATAATAATCTACAATGTTCATTCGCCCTCACTAAAGTGTAATACTGTAATACCAAATATCTTGAACAATTTACTGAGTAATACAAGATCTGACCGCAGTAATTTTCGGTACAAAAAACATTGTGCTGCAAGTATGCAACAATTGCCAAGACCAAAGCATATTCAGTACACAGCATAGATGTTTAGTCGCATTTAATGTTCTTGTAAATCCTCCTGACAAACAAATTGGAGCCCAAGTACCCGACTGCACCTATAATTTTTAAGAAATAAACCCCGAAAAGAGATGTCACAAATATGATATATCAAAAACAAAGCAATAAAAGGGTGAAAATGACATCAGCGAATTCAGAATATGAATATATATGCACACAATAAAATTAGGAACTTACCACAGAGTATTCCCAACCCAAGGCAGAACATCAAAGTGTATCCAAAATAAAAGCTGGTTTGGAAGAAGCCCGACATCTTGGTCTTTACATGATAATAGTATATAGAGTAGAGGTACACGTAAAGAGCAGTGGAAGCAGCAGAGAAAAATGAAGTCCAGTGCCAATGATAGTTCTCGGCATTAAGCAAGAAATATGTTCCCACAATTGTCACACACACCGTGACGATGATCAAGATAATGAAAACCAGAAGCATGAAGCCATATACATAATAAACCTGTTGAAACCGCCCAAAAAACAACGTGATAATGCTGATTAATTAAGCTGGAAGTTTCAATCTTAACAGATAAATACTGTAAAAAAAAACTCCTGGAAAAGAATGTTAACGTAAAGGTGACTAATTCGCTTTGAAGTCATATTTCATGAAAGAATTTGATCATTTGAAGGGAAAAAATCTTGAAAATAGTGATACAATTATCACTAAAACAATGCAGTTATCACGACTATCGAGGATGATTTTAAAAAAACTGTGAACACTATATGTTCATTATCTGTTTTTTCATGTGCACATATTAGAAAAACTAAAAAATAATTAGTTTTCAAGTGGCCGCACACCTATGAGAACTTCAGATCATGTGTGTGTACTGAAAGAGCAAAGAAATGAAACGAGAGAGAAAATACCTTGTAATTCCAAAACGAAGTGAAGACAAAATACATCTCAATGAAAATGCTTCCAAATGGAAGAAGCCCTCCCATGAGGGAAATAATGGATGGCGTGAGATACCATTTCTTTTCAGGGATAGGACGCGGGATGGTCTTCACACGGCAAGGATTGTTAGGAGTGCCATTCCAATTTTTCCCAACAACAGTTCCAAGAAGGGCAAGGGGAAATGAAATAAATCCCCAAATGACAAAAACAACCACAATGGTACCAAAGGGAATAGCAGCTAAAGATCCATAAAATATTGCAACTGTGTTCAAAATGAACCCAATTCCAAAACACAAGAAAGGAAAAAGTGATGCTGTAAGAACCATTGACTTTATCCATGTTTTACCTGAAAAGATCCATACAAGCACGCACGAAAAAACTTGTTCAGTTTTGGTACTTAAAAACTAATAAAGGAAGAGCCAGTAACATTAAAGAACATTAAGACCATACCACCACTGCGGGAGTACATTCCACCACTCACATAACCCGAAATGAAGGATGTAAAAGCGTAACATACAATAAAGGTGGTGATAATTGCACCCCTCCTGATTTAAACATAACAATGCAGAAGATAGTATTAGACAAAGTCGCAAGCATTATAGCCCAAATAGTAAACATACTAACAGATTCAATGCTAGTACTAAGAAATGTATGTATAGATACAATACCAGTATACCACTATAAGATAAACACAATAATAGAGAGAAAATGGCAACTTTGGTCACCCATATATGAGAAATGGTATACTTCGTATTTAGTACCTAAAGTATTCGTGTCACCACTTTCAGTACTTCCATTTTCACTAAAGTTCATTTTCCCTCCCTCTTTCAATGAAAACTTAAGGTTTATGATTATTGTTGAACCTCAACCTTTAATATACATTTGTTTGTAATCAAACACTAATATGATTTATATTCCAAATCAATTATTGTTTCACAAAAAAAAATAGAATTATGAAAAACGTTATGTTTTGGCAAATAACTTAGCTTTAAACTTAATGAGTTCTTAATGATGAAAAATATTATCTACTTTGAACGGACATGAAATTTTCATCTTTCATTCGCTCTAGATTTTAGTTTTCACAAAAATTTATGGTAATGACTGCATTACAAACATGGTTAGTTGGAATAATTTGACGCATGTTCTCCCAGAAATTATAAACATGTCCCGTCTTGTGGTGAACTTTTCCATGTTTATTCCCCACATGTTCTCCCAGAAATTATTATACTATTTACGCACAGTCCCCTGCTGGTAACCATGCAGCTTTCAACGCAAGTATATCATCTTTCCTTTGTCTTAGGTTGTGTGCAAGGGGATGTGAATTGTGGCTTGTTGTTTGGGGAACAAGCAGAGTTCACCACAAGATGGGACAGACACCACCTGTTATGGGTCTTGAGCCTCAATCAGGCAGGCTACACAAGATTTTATTGACCCCCTAAAACCAAATTGAACTAAACCATAAGGGCATACAAGATCTAGAACTGATTGTAAAGATCACAATGGCATACCCAATGTATAGCATTCCAACAATTGCCAATATAATGACAAGTAGAACAAGTGCGGCAAGCTGAGCACCAGTGCCAACAACGGCAGAAAGCAGAGCCAAATTCTGTGGTGACCGAAAAACATCACCATGGACAAGTTTCCAACCAGACTCTTCATTTACATCTCTTTCCTGTGGATTTAAAGTCAATAATTAATCACAACTTATATAAATCAGATTCTCATTAAGGAAAAGAAACAGGATACGCCAAGCCAGCATGTTACATGAAAAAAGTAACTGATTGGAGTCTTACTAGTGTCTCCAAGTCGTCATCCTCACGAGCATACTTAGCATAGTCATTACGAAGAGTTCGCATTAAAATCATTGAGACCAAGCCAGTGAGGAAGATAACCATCATGAATGAATTGAATACAGAAAACCAGTGGATCTGTAAAAGAAAACTTGTTTATGAAAAAATTGGAAATAGAAACATAATAACAGCTTTCATACAACTATTTCTAAAACTTTTATTCAAAACATCTCATCTTATCAGCAATTTTATAGAAGACTATATCATCACAACTATTTCATAACTTCATAAGTTCACAGCTACAAAGCAAATAACAGCACAAACAACATTATAACAACACTATAAACTAAAAGTCAATCCTCAAATGATATGGCTTAGCATCTAAACGATGTAAGAAGTATTTAATTCAGATATTTCCAAAATATGTTTGCTCTTTGCAGCAATGGCTTTGCAGCAATGGAAATCTTCACTCATCACTCATCATTCAAGTATCCTGAAGTCTAAAAAATCCATGACTTCATGGTCTTTTCTTGCACACTAACAAAAAAGAGGAAAATTTTGTTTTTTTAACTCACTAAGGTCAGTCTCCAAGAAAACATAAGGATCACAAGTGCACAGACCATAAAGATCAACAATTTTAGCAATAAATATTTCTATGTAAATACTCTATTTGCTTTTGTAGAAAATAAGATAAATATAAGTTACTAATAACAAAACTATCACAGCAGATGTTTTCACCCCTGCACAGGATTATATCATTATACATAGTAGCCTTATACACAGACACATTAATACTCCCTCCATTCAAAAAAGACTAAAAGAGTAGTTTCAAAGCCTTTTGTCCCCCAAAAAAGAGTCATATTTCAACAAAGAACGCTGCTATTTTTCATGCAAGTTTTCAATCTTTGCCAAAAAATATTTATAAACATGTTCTGTACAAGACATTGAGTAAACCAGCAAATAAATTTTAATATACATGGACACACACACACACACACACACATATATATATATATATGATTTCATGAATCGTAAAACACATTGCAAAGATTCAAATATTTGTACATTGTACTGACCAAACATGACTCTTATTTCGGATACATACAGTGTTAGGTACCTCTTTCTCTCTCTTTGTTACAATCAATGTTGCATGTATTTAACCCCACACTGATTTTTAAAACTTTCTCCTTCCCCAAAAGGTGTCATATTTGACCAATGTAGCTTTCAAATTTCATAGGGTACAAATGTCATACATCGTGAAAAATGCTTATATATTTTGAAATTATTTTTAATTTAACTAAGTTCATCACATAACTTATCTGAGGCTGTTTCTGGTAAGTTACATGACACATTAGCTTTGTTTGATCAAGATGGAATATTTTTTAATGAAAAACTCAAAACATGGCTCGCATATTGTGATGGAGACAGAAGAAGTATTGTTTGACTTTAACTATTTATAGAAATGAAGATCTAGAATTAAATTATACCCATTCATTTGAGAAGTAAGAATGCTATGATTTCCTTTTCATCTGGTGAACTTTAGACAGCTGAACAAACATACCACAGCTGTAAATTGTAACAGCTGTAATCAGTTGCCTTTGTGTCTTTGTTTCATGAAAATTGGGAAGTTAAAAGACATAGAGACACAAAAGTCATTGAATAAGTGTATACCCTTGATATGACTATATGAGTCAGTGACTTGAATGAAGTACAATAAACATATGTCCTTTTTCACTGATAACATGTGTTTTAACTTTTAAATCAGAAACTGGTAAATAATCTTGGTTTTATTGTGGACATCTTTCTCATATCATATTTTCTTTTCTTTTAAATTTTGTGAAATACGAGGCACTGAAGCAGATATATGTGGGTTTGTCTCTAATTAATGGTGTTATTGTTGTTATTAGTAACTGTAGTTATACTATTTTTGATAATTTCATTTTCATATTCAGCTTTAGTCGCCTTCTAATTAGCCTTTCGCTTTATTTTGTGTATTATAATAAGAGCTCTTGTGATAGCTACTCCCTTTGTCCACAAGTAAACTACACGTTTTTTGGTTCACCGCATAATTATCACCAGTGTCCTATAATGAAAGTATTGTGTGGTTCCTATTATGTGATTCGGTGTTATTTCTTTCATAAATTTCAACCACACATTTTTCGTTTTCATAGCATCCATGCCTAGTCAGAATGAGTGTTATTTGGAGAAGCAGGGAGTATAAAAAGGTCTTCACTGTTGACATAAACCACCTTTTAAAAATAAAATTGTGTGTGCTTGACAGGGTTGGGAACGGGAACCCACAAAGTCTATCTTCAGCTTACTATGTTCTTCCTCTCTCATGTATCATTTCCCTATATTAAAAAGGAGATCCCAACCGCGCTCACACACAGATCATTCGAAAGATCTGAATTATGATTAACGCAGTGCGTAGTGACAAATAAAGCAAATTGTAAATTGAAAAAGGAATGAAATGATAAAGTAATAAACCTTGAAGAATTAAAAAATACCTGATGCTCAAAGAAGGGATAATCCAGGTAAACATCAAACCGATGTGCATAACTGATGTTAGTTGGAACCCACTTTACTGAGTATGTCATGTCTAGTGTTTTACCTTCTTCTAGTGGTTTAGGGCCTTCTTGAGTAAGGTTAACATGAATGACCTACAGTAAAATACTGCCATGAAGAAGGATGGATTTCAAAGTAAGCAAAAAATGGATTCTAGAACTCCTCTACCTGGTTACCATTGTACTGTATCAGAATATTCTTGTGGGTATACAGGACATGCTTAGTATCACGATTTCTATCGGGGAGCACCTCTCCAACAAATCCTGAATTTTATGTATATCATGCAATAGAATGTTACATGCACCAAACTGTAAGAAAATCAAAGTATTTTAGAGAACATAGTTTACTACATACCCCAAAGTGGTAAATCATCTGATTGCAGCATGACCATGACCAAGTCACAGGTGTAAGAAAGAAAAAAAACGATCAGTATGACAAATAAGGTTGGAGAAAGTGGCATGTCATCATTACATAAAGCAAAGCGCTTTTAAGAGATTTTCACGAGAATCGCTTCCCATCCCACACCAGACAAAAAAAAAGTATCATTGAAGGATGCTTGAGAACATACCCATGAAAAACTCAAACCAATAAGAATTGTCAATTGCATCCTTAAACTGCTTAACCTTAGCTGGATCCAATTCAAGTTCACAAATAGAACTCTTATCTACATTTTCTGCAGGAAACAAAATATTGCGTATCAGAAATGACTGCTTTAAGCCATTAAACATGATTGTGTAATAATGTTCCATTAAAGCAACAATGAGCATACTCTTATATTTTATGTCAACTTGACTATCAATAAGCTCATTCCCCCCAAGAACCTCGCCCAGGCCACCCCACTTGTGCGCAGCATTTCCAGGTGGTCGGCAAAACGGGAGGGTATAATAATTGTAGGTCTCTTGTGGATTGTTATATGGCCCAACCTTGTTTACCCACAAAGTAACAGGATCATCTTCTTGGTACTGCAACAAAGGCCAAAGAAATTATGTTTTCCAAAAGAATATTTCATGTAGTTTAGAATAAAGTCTAGCATAGAACGAAATGATTTCTTAAATAGTTAAGATGTTTTTCTAAAAGGACTTATCCCATGTCCAGCCTTTGTAAAAGAAAAATTAAACATTCTGTCCAGTGCAAGCCGAGCACAAGCATTGGAGTTTCTATGTAAAGCACAATCGCATGACTTTAGAAAGAGATGCAATAATGTTTTCCCATACAGTTAGGGGAAAAATGGTGGTATTGGATTAAGCAGTCAATCTACTACTAAGCATTCCAACCAAGATTTTAGCACCGTCACTAATAAAAAAACTAAAACAAAATATTCATGGAAGTACAACTTGAAGATGCCACAGGTAGATAAATTCATAAATTACAAAGGGTACAGGTGTCAGTTGCATATGGATTAAACTTCAATTGAATGAGGCATTTTGGTACAAAAGGATTACATATAGCGACTTCCAGTTATGACCAGGGTATAAAATTCTTAGACAGAATGCACTATGATGGCAACTACAAATGCAGATCGAGTCTGAAGGATAAAATGAGCCTAAAAGAATAAAATGACATATCTTCTTTTATCTCCAAAGAAATGTTAACACCCAATTAATGAATAAAATGAGGCCACTATATATTTCCTTCGAGGAGATGAAGAAAACTGGGACAGGAAACGGTAGATCCGCGCGCACTACTATACAATTCAAGATTGATACTATATAGAGAAGGCCTCACCGCCTCGTGTACTATACAAATCTGAAATTTCAGAACCAATACACCTTAGTGATTATCATAAAGTTCCTACGAATGAAACCCATAGTTCTTGCAGCCAGAAGAATGTATCAAGCGATCTGCATTCTGCGAATTCGAAGAAGTTTCTCGTGAAAGAAAATTCAAGACTTTACCTTGGCGAGAATGGGGACGAGGAAGATGGCGCAGAGAAGAAAAACGGATAGCGATCGGAGAGAAGTAAACATCGTCATGTGCTTGGAGGCAGTAATGGCGTTGGACGGGAAGCAGGAGCCTCCTCTTTTTCTCTCTTCCTCTTTCTGGATCTGAAGAAGGGGAGATTCTCAAAGTTCGACCCCTACCTAGCTGCGTGTTTATGCGTCATACGGTTGCATCCAAGTGCACAAAGTCTTTTACCCTCAAGTGTCTAAAGAGAAATGGGGAAAAAAAAATGAAACAGGCATGTGGGGGCAAAGTAGGGCCGGACAAAATGGTTTGGTTTGATTTGATGGTTTGGTTTGATTTGTGTTTACTTAAGCAAAGAAAAAATTATCCTAAATTGGACTAAAATATAGTTAAAATTCCACAATAGGACAATACGTTTATTATTCCCTAAATAGGACTTCCAATTACCTTTTTACCCTTCATCTAATAAAACCCCAAATGACTATCGGCTCCAACGCAGACCAACAACGATCAGATCCGCTCAGACCATCTGCGATGAACACGATTTGGAATGAAGACACCCAGACCATCTGCGATGAAGATCAACAGCGATTTGCGATGAAGACGCCCAGGCTGCTCGCCTTCTTCTCTGGTGACATCCATGTGATCTTCTTCCTCTTCTTCTCCATCTTCTTCTTCTTCCTCTTTGAATCTAGGTCCTTTGTTTTCTTCTTCTTTAATTATTTATTTATTTTATTAATTTTGATTAATTTGGAACCTCAAAATGCCATAAATTACAAGCAATTAGAAACATACATTACATTTATCAGGATGACAGTATGAGTGTATGACATGCAACTGACATTGTTACTCAAAAATTGACACTTTAAATATGTCATTTTTGTTTCGAAAATGTCATGAGAATGACATTATTACTCTTTCGAAAATGGCATAAGATGTCATTCTCTTTTTTGAACTGTCATCTTGGCAAATGTATGTCATAAAAGTGACATTATTACAAAACAGTGTTGGATTAAACATCAATTATGACATTTTTCAGAATGAAGTGTTAAGAACACTAATATGAATCTTTTAAAAATAATTTAATCAGATTAATAAAAAATGGAAATCCAAAAGAAGAAGAAAATAGAAAATTTGTAGAAGAAGAAAACAGGGAGTTTGAGAAGAAGTCAATAGAGGAGCAGAAGAAAAATATGAAGAAGAGGGAACTTACCTGAGCATATAGCAGAGGTGCGTCGCCAGTGACATTTATTGCAAGAGTCGTATGTTGCACTAATCAAGGCTATTTTGTCCAAATACATATAATTAGTCCTATTTAGGAAATTTAAAACAACATGTCTTGTTTTTGCAATTCCACTATCTTTTAGTCTTATTTAGGGAATTCTCTCTTAAGCAAATCGTTTGGTAGCAATTTGTTCAATTTGAATGATTTGATTTGGTTTGGTTCAAAACCAAAAAACCGTTAAACGAATGCCGAACAACTTGTAATGTGTGTGTGTGTGTGTATTATTTTTCTCCACTCTTCATCATTAGAATATAATAAATCATTTAGACATGAAAAATATAAATTTAGCATATACTCGTATCATTTTAACTTTTACACATTTCATACATTCATTAATTATGACAAAGTTAGCTAATACGACATATTTGTATTTCTTATGTTTTGTACTCTACCTATATGAAAAGATATTTGGCGATAAAAATAACAAATTGCATTTATATTTTTTACATGATTCATTTGAATAAAATTTTGAATATTACAGCATTTGCACCAGTGCCTCATTTAGTTTTCTTTGAATATTTTATGTGATATTATAAATGTTAATCATATATAATTTTAATTTTCTGAGAAGTGAATCTTTTTCTAGGGAATTAAAAGATGTTAGAAGTTTTAATTTACACGTAGTAATATTTTATTAATTCTTTTTCTATCTTTTATTTCCTTTTACTTTTCATTTAAATGATAAATAAAAGAAGATGATATGGACTACTACTTTCATTTTCTAATAATAAAATATAGAACTTGATCAAATAAAATAATAAATATAAGAAACCGAATCAAATCAAACTAAGTTGAACATAATAATCTTCACTTTTGTAAAACGAACTTCAAACCGAACCGAATCGAAACCAAACCGAAACACAAATGGTTTTAGTTTGGTACAAATTCTAACAAACCGAATAAACCGAAACCGTAGAAAACCGAATCGTAAACCGAATTGTCCACCCCTATGGCAAAGGGTAAATGTGATGCCAACTTTGGAGACATTCGCCAATAATGATTTGACGTAACCCGACCGATATTGTTCAGTCAATTAAAAATGAAATATCATATGCAATAATAATTTGAGCTATCATTTGTTTTTACTCAGAATTAAAATTTCCATAAATAAATAAAAAGGGTATAAAATATTATAAAAATTTATTTTAATTAATTGACTTTTTAAGTAGTATGTGGAATGAAAAATATAAAATATATAATTATTGAATATGGTAAAAATTCTATAAATTTTGAAATTAAAATTTCATAACATGTATGGTATTATAAATACATAACGAATATAAAATATATAAAGAAGGAGAGTAAAAAGGTCGATACAAAGTCTTAAAAGAAAAATGAAATTCAAATTAAGTACAAATTCAAATTTAAAAAAGAAAATCTCGATTTTCAAAATTAAGAAAGAGAAAAAGATAAAAATACTTATACTTTTTTCAGAATATTAAAAAAAATAAGCTAATCATCCAAAATTATTAAATCATTTTGAATTAGTTAAAAATCAATAAAAATCATGTATTTGTAAAAGAATCCAAAAAGATTATTTATCAAAACTTTAAATTTTTTAAAGTAATAAAATAAAATAAAATGTAACATTTTTAATTTATAAAACACAATACGTTTTTATATTTAGACAAACTTTCATTTATAAAATTCAAAATTTGAAATCTAAATAAAGTTTTCAACTTTTTGTAAAACAAATTGAGTTCATGGTTGGGATTAGTAAAAGAAGAACGAGCATAGTTCAGATTATTTATAGAATATGCTTAGTTTTTATTTAAAATTGACATGTTATAGCAAGTAATACCTGACCATGGACCATTATTGGCGGACGATCCTATAGTTAGGATTATAGAAAATTAATCAATAGATGAGATTATTGCTAGCGGACCGGCAATGATTGAGATTATTATAATCAACTTTTTCTATTTATTAATCATAAAAATGATGAGTGCAAAAGTAATTCAGATAGCATAAGTCTACAATGGATGAGATATAGAACTGGAAAGTTTCAAAAGAATATAATAATTTGTTAATCTCGTAAAAATGTAGACTCCTCTATCAATTTAGTGTAGTGTTCTCATTAATAAAACTTATTTTTGTTTATTCTTTTAAATTTATTATATATAATATTTGTGCTCAAATATGCAATCATCCTCGATTGAGATGAGATGTGACTTTAATATTTGACACTCTCTTTGGAAAATCAACAATGATTTCATTAGATCCAAAAGACTTAACAAATACATTTGATTCTTGAGAGATTTATCTAAATAACATCAAAACATATGAAAAATGTCAACGCAGTAGTGTAGGACTAAAATAAGGACTACCACCGAAATTGAAGCCGGTAAATTTCCTATGTAATAATGAATGTTATTTCCTATGTAAATTTCTTCTTCTTATCAATCTCATTTGTTTTCTTTCTTCCACCATTCATCTGTTTTCTTCTATTTTGGATTTTCCTTTTTATAAACGCCGGTTAATTTATTTTAAAATGTTCGTATTATTTTCCTCACCATTGGAACATGAAAATGCCATATTACTGTGTTACTGAATACTAGTTCTATGAAAATGCCATTGTCATGGCATTACAATTCTCAAGATAGATGTTTTACTTTATGATGACACCATGAATCAAAACCATGATCCAAGATTAAATTAGAACAAAGTCCATCAATTGGGATAGATAATAAATAATAGCCGTTGGGCCTAATTAGGAATCCGACCCGCGAAAGGAACCCACAACCAGGCAAGGCTGGACAGTAGACATTGAGCATGGGCAGAGTTCTAGCGAGATCAGACTCTTTCTAGAGCTTATGTGGTAGGCTATCATTCGTGCATAGCTACCTGGCAGCGGCAGGGAATAACGGAAAGAACGTGGAACTGAAAGAAACAATGATTACACAACGTTCGAGGCGTTACGAGACTCTATTATAATTAATTGCATCAAATGTATCAATTTCCTCCTCGAATACTAGAACCTAAGGTCTATAAATACTTCATGTACACATCCTACCAAGGATCCGAATTCTGAAATAATAATATTGCTTTACGCTGCCTAAATTTCATTTGCTCTCGTAGGTTAAGCTCTCGTAGTTGGATTAAACTCCATCATTTGTTGCTCTCGTTGAGAGAACGATTTATGATGACGATGGTTGGATCACACAGTCACAACCGTGTTGGCAGCAATCAAGGTGGTCCTCGAATGGATCAAGTCGTGATTGAAGATGAAGGGTCACAGTCACGACGTAGTGATTTCCAGAGGAGAAACAACAACGTGGTAACTCAAGGCAACTTGAGAAACCACCTGCAAGGCGCTGGAAGTTCTAGGCGTCCTACAACATGCCCGCCAGAGTTCCAGACATCGGCCACCGAGAATCTCATCATCAACGTGGATCCTGCACAGGCATTGGCCAATTTGGCGACGTTCCAGAAGGTTGTGGAGACCTTAACCACTTCCTTCCAAGGAATTCCTAGTACCAACGAAAGAACTCATTCCCCACACCGGGTTCCATATGTGCCTTGATGGGAGAAGGAAGTGTCTCTGCAGCGACAAAGGAATTCACATCCGGTAAGGTTTCAACGGTCTCATCATTCTAGACAGATCTTGAGGGCTTCGATGATGGACCAGATTGGAGGACAGAGGGTCTCCGTGCATGATAGGCTCTCCTTCAGGGCGGAACAAAGTGATGAGTCTTCGTCCGCAACCATTTCCTCCAACTGTCACAGTGCACGTGGGGGAGATCTCAAAGACGAGATCAACGAACATCGGCGAGCCCACAGAGATCGCACTTCCCCACCTCGCATCCAGGTCGGCCATGACAACGACGACCTCAGAAGGCGACTTGACGAGTTTAGAAGGGCGATGGATGGTAGGATAAACCTAAATCATGATGTGAGGATTCCTGAGTCGTTCATCCTTCACATCATGGATGCCCCACTGTCGTAGGGGTATAAGCCTTGCAACATTGAGGCCTACCAGGGAAAGATCGACCCCAGCATCATGTCTCAAGGTACATGGCCTACATGGTGATGATGGGGTAGTAATCAGGTGCAGAGGATTCTAAGTGACATTGGATGGGGCAACCCGAGAATGGTATGACTCCCTGGCTGACAGGAGGATTCCGAATTTCAGAATATTAGCCCAAGCTTTCATTGCACGATTTTCCAGCTCCAAGGACTCCAAGAAGAATTTCTCTCACCTTCTGGGGGTCAAACAAGGACGCCAGGAGACCTTGACCGCCTTCCTAGCTCGTTGGAGGGAGGAATCAGTGAAGGTTGATGATTTGGATGTTAGAATTGTGCGACAGCCCTCGACCTCACACGAGGAAGCCTTACGGCGTGCTGACCGACAAGCGTAAGTTGAGGAGGCTGAAAAGAGGAAGAGAGAAGAGGAGGATGGTAAGCACAACGTTGACGATGGAAAAATAAGAATTCTGAAAAGGAGATCCATGACCAAGATAAGGGGAATGGGTCTAAGAGAAAGAAGAGGGGATGGGGAGAGAGCAAGTTGGGCACCCCGACGACCCTCTGTCCAGTCAGTCAGAGTTCTCTCCCTTGACAAATCCGGTTAGCATAGTCCTGGATTATGCGACCAAGCAGGGCTTGGTAACATTGCGTGAAAATTGCAATATTATCAGCAGCCAGGCTGCTCAAGGGAAGTATTGCAAGCTTCACAAGAGTGATACCCATGAAACTGTTGATTGTTATGTCCTGAAGAAGTACGTGGAAAGGCTCATTCGTGAAGGACAATTGGATCAATTCGTAAAGAAGAACTGGTGGGGACAACCCCCTCAAAAGAAGAACACCTAGATCAAGGGCAAAGACGAGCAGACCTCAACCTCAAAAAAGAGGGGGGTCGGAGCCCAGTTAGAGGATGACGAGGAAGGGGAAGATTCAGGACGGCAGAAGCGTCCATATGTCAACCAGATCTATGGTGGATCAGTGGGAGGAGACACAGTGGGGAAAAGAAAGAAGTGGAGTCGTAAGTTGTTCGTCGGCGAAATCAACTGTCTCCCTGCCGATAAGAAGCAGAAGCGAGAATCTATCATCTTTACTGATGACGACCTCCCACCTTGTCCTCCCCCACACAGAGATGCTCTGGTAGTAAAGATGGAAGCTATGGATGCATTTGTCAATAAGGTTCTTATAGACAACGACAGTTCAGTGAATGTGATGTACTTGGACACGTACCTGGAGATTAGCCTCTAAAAGGAAGCCCTGAAGACGGTAAAGATCCCCTTATTAGGCTTCACTGGGGATGTGATCGAATTAGAGGGAGCAATCACCCTCAAGATGCATCTCGGATCAGAGCCATGTGTGAAAACAGTGGAAGCATATTTCGTAGTAGTACATTTACCGAATGTTCACAAAGCCATTTTGGGCCGACCTCTGTTGGAGGACCTGAGAGCCATCATCTCCCAGGCTTACCTCTGCATGAAACTTTATACACCAGTCGGGATATGCACAATGAGGGGAGAACGAAGATGGCTCGAAGCTGTTATGTGAGAGCTTGAAAAGCTCATGGGAGGAACGATGTTAGAGTCAACGCCATTGAGCAGGACCTGTCAAAATATGAGGAGGGGCAGTTTAGAGCTCAACCTGTCTCAGAGCTCGAGGAGGTCGAAGTTGATCCCACCCGGCCAGAACGCCGGATTAAGATTGGAGCAGGGCTGCCGACCGACCTGAAAGCAAAGATATTCCAGGTCTTGAGGGATTTCAAGGTGATCTTTGTCTGGGGACTCGAGGACATGCCCGGGCTCGACCAGGGCATAGCTGTGCACCGATTGAACTTAGATCTTAAGGCAACTCCCGTGAAGCAGAAACGGAGATACATGTCCCTAGACAGGAATGAATTTATAAAATGGGAAGTAAGCATGTTGTTGGGCATCAAGCACACCCGGGAGGTACAGTATCCGAAATGGCTGGCCAGCGTGGTCTTGGCTCCTAAGCCACCGACCTGGAGGATATGCGTGGATTATACCGACCTGAATAAGACTTGCCCCATGGATCCCTTCCCTTTGTCGAGTATAGATCAACTTGTGGACCAAACTGCCAAATGCGAACTCCTTTCATTCATGGATGCATTTAGAGGATACCATCAAATCTCCATGCGTCCCGAAGATGTCGAGAAGGCCTCTTTCATCACCCCAAAGGGGTATTCTGTTATCTGGTGATGGCCTTCAGGCTGACAAATTCTGGGGCTACATATATCAGGATGGTTGTCAAGGTCTTCCGAACTGTACTCAGGAGGAACATGGAAGCTTATGTGGGTGACATGATCGTGAAGAGCCAGAAAGCAGGAGATCATGCAGACGACCTTAAAGAAGTATTTGGCATCATGAAGCAGGTAAATCTGAGACTCAATCCTAAAAAGTACACTTTCGCAGACCAGGATGGAAAGTTTCTAGGGTTCATGGTGAGCCCACAAAGGTATCGAGCCCAACCTAGATAAAGTCAAGGTGATCCTGGAGATGGCCCCCCGTGAAATGTGAAGGGGGTCCAAATCTTAACTGGGGAGGCTAACAACCCTTGGAAGATTCCTATCCAGGTCAGCTGAAAAGTCTTTGCCATTTTTCCAAATCTTGAAAAAGAGCAAAAGGTTCGAATGGTCTTAGGAATGCCAAGCTGCTTTTGAAGATCTCAAAAAGTATTTGTAGTCAAAGCTCCTGCTCAGTAAACCTGAGGCCGGTGAAACACTTATCCTCTACTTAGGAGTATCACAAAGTGCAGTCAACTCCATTTTAGTGCGCGAGGAAGGGATCGTGCAGAAGCTGGTCTACCATACAAGTAAAGTTTTTCATGCAGTCAGTACCAAGTAAGTTTCCAACCTAAAACATCACTCAAAGTCCAAGCTTTGGTGGATTTCGTTGTGGAATGCGCAACACGAGATGTAGCCGAAGAAACATGCCGTGACGAAGAAGATTGGTGGACTCTGATGACTGATGGTTCATCATCAGGGTCCAAAGGTTGCGGAGGAGGGGTGGTCCTCATCACCCCTGAAGGCTTCAAAATATACTATGTAACATTCTCAAAATTTACACACTTTAAAAACCTGAAAGTAAAAGAAAATATATAGAGAATTGAAATTTATTAAACAAAAGTTTATACTTTTGATGGGTGTTTTAACTATTTAAACTCTACTGAAATGAACCACGGTTAAAAAAAACGATTGAATCAAACCAAGTCATCTTTAGATAAACAAACTATATAGAACCGAATAGCAAATGTTATGAAATGTGATATTCACTTAGTTAAATAATTTTGGTACGGAAATTTAATAGATTGAACAAGTGATAAATTATAGACACATGTTATGAGACCTCTTACAAACAAATATTCATGCATAATAAATCAAAGCCAACCGTCACTTTAATTCAAAGTTCCAGGACATTTGGCAATTCAATGACCCACAAATTAATGGAACAAAATTAGCTGTCTTTCTAAATTTTGAAATTCAGCCACGTATATAGTAGCTATAGTAGATATAAAGTCACACTCAACTACATGACATGGCATAAACTCCATGCTTCATTTACAAGCATATGACACTCGGCCATATATCCAATAACAAAACAAAAATACATGCAAACATAAATATATACACCATACTTGCTCATTCAGGGGAGTACATGGAGCTGTAAACGTAAAATAGAAATATTCATGGGCGGATCTATGTAGGGCCTAGGGTGGGCTCTAGCCCAGCCCAACCCAATTTTTTTGTTAGTATAGAAAGAGATTTAATTTTCAGCCCACCCAAAAATTAAAACTCAGCCCACCCCAAGTCTACAAGGAAGTGTTCTAAGAAGCTCTAAAAGCAAAAGGCTGCCCAAACTTTGTTTAAAGCCCATAGTCATGGGAACAAATGATCCCGAGAACAAATGATCTCGATGCGTAATAATAGAGCTTGGTGTGATTGCACCAAGAAGTGATTTATATATAGGACACTCAGGAGGGTGAACCATCCTTGCAGTCGGTGTGGGATAAATTGAGGAGCAAAACTTTACATACGGAGTATTAATTAATTGTATGTAGTTGGTGTTTGGAGCCAGCTGCAAATTATGCAATCTCATCTCACCCACTCACCCACACCATCAATGAAAGCACTTTATATTACAAGTTTACAATATTATTTTACAACATGAATTTTATGATTAATATTATATTATTATTATAATACTGTTATTATTATATGAATATTACTATTATTTGACCCAAGTCACCATGAGTAAATTTTATAAGCATTAAAATTTAAACATAATTATAATCATTAAAATAACTAAGTTACTCTTTATCAACTATACTTATTTGGTCATATACTATTTCTATTATTATTATTATTAAAATTATTATTATTATTATTATTAAAATTATAATAGTTTTATTAGTGCATTAGTTTTATTTAATAGTTATGTAATTCTATTTGATTATTAATTTAATTTATGCTCAAACTCGGCTTGAATAAAAT
The DNA here is from genome assembly GCA_945859875.1 of Cuscuta europaea. Lineage (NCBI taxonomy): Eukaryota > Viridiplantae > Streptophyta > Magnoliopsida > Solanales > Convolvulaceae > Cuscuta > Cuscuta europaea. The sequence continues at coordinate 3,170,034 of CAMAPE010000013.1, forward strand.
AGATATATGAACTCTATTTTTTTAGTGTTCAAATATATTTAAAAAATTGCAATGAAAATGTTTAAATTTTAAGATAAATAAAATTTATTTCTATAATTTACGAGTTATTGATAGACTTGAGTCCAGATCAAACCGAATACCACTATGCTCGAACTCAGCTTGAACAACTATTCGAACTCAAAATCTAGCTCGTGTTCGAGTTAAAAAAAAGCTTCTTAAGCTCAGATCACTAAATTAAATTCGAAATCACGCTCGAATTCGCGTAGTTTGAAAAAAACTCAATTCGATTACAGCCTTAAGCAGTCTAAGCTAAACTTTTTGTTTGCAATAACAATTTTTTCCTGCTAAGCCCACCCCACTCTTCATTCCTGGATCCGCCCCTGGAAATATTAATAGGTAAAATGAAAAATGAGATTAGAGAGAAAAGAGAGTGGAGATGGAGAGAACTGGCGAGAAAGAGATTAGAGAAAAGAAAGAAAAGAAGAAAAGCGAGGGTAACAACCGTGAGGAAGAAAAGAGAGAAAGACAGAAAGGAAAGGGAAGGATAATAGGGAACAAGCTAAGGGAAAATAGGGAGAAAATCTGGCCAAATTTTAAGGTTTGTGTTCATTCCTTCTCCTAAATTTTAATTATATCAAATATTCTAAATTAAATTGCTATATTGAATTGATATGTATCTTCTTAAATTAATTGTACGACTTATTTTGTTTCTATTGTTATTTAATTATGCCTTATTTAGATATGGATTACTATTTCTTTAATTTGAAGAAGCTATTATCTATATACTAACTATTAATTGTGTGTATTCAGAAGTGAACCTCAGACCATTTATAGGAAATGAAATTGCTAATTTGGTTCCTACATGATATTAAGAAATGTTTAATTATATATATTTGAAAAGATATTTTCTTATTTTGTAATTTTATTCATCAAATTAAATTTGATTACTTATAATAACAAAAATAAGTGAATAAAGATGTACTGAATTCGAAACATATTTCGGATTGGACATTATAAAGAAATCAATTTTGAAATAAGTAATATTTGTAATTAATATATATATATATATATATATATATATATATATATATATATATATATATATATATATAGGGGTGAGATCACATACAAACCATGTTTAACTTACTAACCTACAAACTCAATAATATGCAACACTTTAAACTTTAATATGCAGTACAAATAATGTAAAGATGCACTCTTTGAATTTCAATATGCAATACAAATAATGCAAACATGAAATTGCTATTTTAAGGCTTGAATAATATGAAACACTTTGAACTTCAATGTGCAATACAAAATAATGCAAAGATGATTTGAATGGGAGAACTAGTTTGTATGTGATCTCATCCCTGCATCTTTACATTATTTTTACTGCATATTGAAGTTCAAAGTTATGCATATTATGGAGTTTGTAGGTTAGTATTTTAAGCATGGTTTGTATTTGATCTCTGATATATATATATATATATATATATATATATATATATATATATATATATATATATATATATATATTGTGTTCAAATGAGAATAGTATCTCAGGAAAGAAATAAGAATGGAGATCAGCCGTCCAATCTTGCACTGAATCTCACGTGCAACTTTGCATTCTAGAGGTTATTCATGTAATTTTATTTTTGAAACCTACGCACGTACTAAGCCCTTTCTTTATTTACGCACATTCATTCTTTCCATAACCGTTTCTCAAATTCCCTTTCCTTATTGATCATCGTTTGATTTTTGCTTCTTTTCTCTTTCCTTTCTATACCGGTTTCGTGACTCAGTCTTCTCCATCGTCCCTGTTTGTCAATCCAATTCCGGCGCACTTCGTCATACACATTTCTGCCATGGAAACCGGTTAGCATAGCTCCTCTGTTCTTTGTTATGTTGTCATTATTTTGGTTTTTTATGTGCTCTTCGATTCTTTCAATATTTTTGATGTATTTGGTGAATATTTTGTAAACAATTCTCTACCCCTCTTTTTTTATATTTGTACATCGTTAATGCATGTGAAATTCTTGAAAGTTAAAAGTTGCCTAGTTCGACTCCATTTTGCCGGAGGAATCAAAGTATTATTGTGATGCTGCCAAATGTTTTCCCATGATGCACTTTGTCTTTGATGTTTTTTTTAATTTATATAATTATTTTTACATAAGAATGGAGTTCAACAGTTTATTCAATGCACTCCATTTTGCATCATGGTTTTGAATTTTTTTTTACATAATGCACTTCTAGTTTATTTGTATACAGTTCATAATGAAATGTTTGATGCACTCCATTAATTATTTAGATGTTCATTCATGTGCTACATAATGCACTGTATTTGTGAATTATGTTTATATGATTAAATGTTTTTAATTTTAATTCAGATTCAAATTAATGCATATGCTTAGTTAATATATTCAGTGTTATAATGCTGCCAAATGCTTTCCCATGATGCACATTTGACTTTGATGTGTCTTTGCATTTGTATAAAATTCTTAATTTTTTTAATAACAATGTAGTTCAAAAGTTGATTCAATGCACTCCATTTTGCATCATGCTGCTGAAAATGTTTACGTAATGCACTTCTACTTTATTTGAAGAAATGTTTTTACTTTTATTCAGATTCCAATTAATTGTTTTTACTGCAATGTCATTTTATTTTGATGAATGATTATGTGCACAAATGTTTTGTTTTTTCATTCAGATTCAAATGATGTTGGTTTCAGTGCTTCTTCTGCAATTTCCCAGCCCGTTGATGTTCAAACAATGCACCTTTCACCTGGATCCACTATGTATTGGACACCCGAGTGTGATCCCGCTGTCAAACTGTGTGTTGGTATGTTTTTCAACAACCTGCGTGAAGCTAAGGTATTTTATGATGATTATGCATCAGTGTGTGGTTTTGAAACACGTATTTTTAGTTCATCAAAGGCTCCTGATGGTGTTATTGTTTGGAGATATTTGGTATGTAATAGGGAGGGATTCAAAAATGTATCTAAATCCCGCAAGGATGCATCTAACAACGATCGTTGCAAAACCACACATAACAACTCTGGTTGCATTAATGAAGATGCAGATAATGAGTTAAATCATGAAAATGAGTCATCAGAATCCGAAGGAGGTGAAATTGATGGGCAACCTTCTCGTCAAGATTTAAAAACTCTTGCCCTCTGTGTTGATGATGATAAAAAGAGACGTCGAGTTTCCAATAGGATTGGATGTAAAGCACGTTTAGTGCTTAGGCTTGCTGACACCAACACATACGTGGTTACATTGTTTGAAGAGAAGCATAACCATTGTATGGCTTCTAGTTCTTCCATGCCTTTTTTAAAAGTGAATAGGAAACTAGATATTGGTCATCAAAAGTTTTTCCTCAATTGTGTTAAAGCAAATATCGGTACAACAAAATGTTATCGATTGTATAAAGAAACTGTCGGGGGCTATTCCAATATAGGAGCCACGTCCATTGATTTTAAGAATTTTAAACGTGACTTGAAGGCGTACGTAGTTGGCGTGGATGCTCAAATGCTGATAGATAAACTTTTCAGAAAGAAAGAGGTTTGCTCAGCGCTTTTGACTATGATGTCGATGAGAGTGATCAATTGACACGCATATTTTGGGCTGATCCAGTTTGCATAAGGAACTATGCTTTATTTGGGGATGTTGTTTCTTTTGATGCTACTTATGAGACAAATCGGTAATTTTTCTTTTCATTCTGTATTTGTTAGTAAAACTAATCTTACTTTCTTTTATGTAAAATTGCTGATCCCTCACACTGATATTCTTATACTCATGTATGAGTTACTTGTCTGACATAAACTTGTATATTTGTCGCACCTTTCCTGAGTTTTTGATGCACTTTTATCTTAATTAAATTTCTGATCCATCACACGTATATTCTTATATCTATGTATGTGTCACTTTTGTTACATTACCTTCTCGCATATGTTGCACCTGTCTTGAGTAATGGATGCACTTTTAATTATTTCTTTCACAATACAGGTATAACATGGTTTTTGCTCCTTTTACCGGTGTTGATAATCATAAAAAATGCATTACATTTGGTGTGGGTTTGTTGTTGAAAGAAGATGTTGAATCATATGCTTGGTTGTTTCGGTGTTTTCTTAATGCAATGGGTCGTGAACCAAAGTGCATCATAACAGACCAAGACCCGGCAATGAAGATTGCTATTCCACAGGTTTTCACTACGACGTGTCACAGATTTTGCATGTGGCATATAATGTCGAAACTTAGTGCAAAAGTTGGACCTGTCTTGAGTAAGGATATGAATTTCTTGAATAAATTGAATTCTGTTGTATGGAGTCATTATCTTCAGCCTGCTGAATTTGAAAAGGAATGGAATATGGTCATGAAAGAATTTGACTTACTTGATCACAACTGGTTCACAAACATGTTTGAAATTCGCAAGCTTTGGATCTCTGCTTATTTTGGTGACGTTTTGATGGCTGGTTTGCTTAGGACTACATCACGTTCAGAAAGCGAGAATAATTTTTTCAATAAATTAACGAATCCTAATTTCAGTCTGATTGAATTTTATATGTAGTTTGAAAGTGCTATGGATTCACAAAGACACAATAGTGCACAGTTGACCAAAGTTTCTGAGTCATGCATTCCTGAATACAAAACTCCATTACATATTGAGAGATATGCTTCGTCTGTTTATAATCATTCCATTTTCTATGTCGTTCAGAAGGAAATATGTTCCGCTTGTTTTTCTTGTGGTGTACATAGTGTTCGACATGAAGATGGTGCGTCTCAGTATGTAATATCTGATGAGCGAGGTTTTAGTTTCACAGTTGAGCACAATAGTATTGATTGTACTACAAGTTGCACGTGCAAACATTTTGAAAGGATTGGCATACTGTGTCGTCACATATTTTTCGTGTTTAAAGATCTGAAGGTTAATGTTATTCCAGATAAATATGTGTTACGCAGATGGTGCAAAGATTCTATCCTAAAGCCTCTTAATGCGTTTGAAGATGGTGTTTTTCAACAGTGTGTTGGCACTGAAGAAAAGAAAGGAGCTATTAAGCATGACCCTGATTTATTCCAGCAGTTTGCCGATGTCATTATGGCGCAGAAAGACTTATTGTCTGCCTCTGATCAAAACAGTGCACCATCAACTTCAAAACTAGATGTTATTAAATCATTTTATGGATCATCTATTCCTACTGAAGTCAGTGTGCATCCGCCTCAGCAAGCTCGAAATAAAGGTTGTGGCAAGAGGATTAAAGGCGACAAGGAAAAGGCAATTGAAATCAACAAGAAGAGTAAGAGACTCTGCAGAACATGTAATCAGAAGGTGTATCACGACAGTAGGAATTGTCCTTTGAACTCCGAGAAATGATTACAATTTTAATTGATCTGTATGTAGACATATATTGTTGATTATTACTTACGATTAATTAGATTTGTATGACAATTTTTATTGCTATTAATTTCATTATTTAATTTACATATTTACTTATGAATTTTGTCCACATTTTATAGTTACTTGTACTCCAAATTCTTTATATTTGAATATGAATTTTTTTAGTTTATTAATATATGTCTAGTCTCCTGATGTAGTCCATTTGTGGCATTGTGATTAATGTGAACTTTGTGACTGTTTAATGTTAATTTTGCACTGCTAATTATCCCTGATGTACATTTACTCTCTCCCTCATGCACTCCACAATTAATTCTTTTTATGTTTGCACTGCTAATCATCTCGTGATGCAACGTTTTACTATCTCCCTAATGCACTCCACTTCTCACCATAATTCATTTTTCGGCTTTTAATGTACTTGGTTTTATGTAAATGATGCACGTCATATCATTTAAATATCTACTTGCACGTTGATCTAAATTCAATAAAAATCCTGTGTTGATGGACTTCAAATTTTTTTGATTAATGGATTTGTATATTTTTATTCATGCACTGCTAAGAATCCCATGTCGCACTTTTAGCTTTTCCATAATGCACTTAACGTCCAAATTTTCTTGATTAATGAATCTTGTTTGCACTGCTAATCATCCCGTGATGCAACGTTTTACTATCTCCCTAATGCACTCCACTTCTCACCATAATTCATGTTTCGGCTTTCCATAATGTACTTGGTTTCATGTAAATGATGCACGCCATATCATTTAAATATCTACTTGCACGTTGATCTAAATTCAATACAAATCCCGTGTTGATAGACTTCAAATTTTCTTGATGAATGGATTTGTAACTTTCACTTATGCACTGCTAAGAATCCCATGTTGCACTTTTAGCTTTTCCATGATGCACTTAACGTTATGACTTATATGCTTTTCAAAAAATGAGGCATTATCAGTAGTTGTTTGACTTATCAGTAGTTGTTGCACTTCTCATTTTGTACTACAATACTCATTTCATCCACAACCTTATGTCAAAAGCGCATTTCATATGCAATGCAAAATAAATTCAACCAAACTTTTGCATTAATAAATGTAGCAACAGAATATGATAGATTTCAAAATTTCTAGATGTTCAAAGATGTATAAAAACCACAATCAATCATAGCGGAAATCAAAATATAAGTGTTAAAGATATTTTTAAACTGATCACATGTTTTCTTCCCCCATAGCTCATGGCACTTTTATGTTAAATTTCCTGTTTATTTCTCACTTCTTTAGCAAAATCATTGGCCTTGCTGAAATTTAATTCTTTTAGCTCATTCACTTGTGCCCCTGCTATTTCTGTCCAGTACTTCATTTTTAAAGATGCCATAGTCTTTGTATCTCCCTTCTTTAGTCCAATATCCCAACTCTTCACACTTTGACCCATGTATGTTTCCATGTGTCTCATCGTCCATATTCCGTAAGCACACGGGTTCTTCACATCTCTCCACTTCATTGCCAACCTCGTCACCTTGGCCTTTTGGAACGCCTTCTTGCCTTCAATTATTCCATATTGTGACAGAAATTTAGTAAAGATGTCCATCTGTTTAACAAAACATTCAACAATAAATGACATTAATTCCTTATCCTTTACTTCTATAAGAAATGAAATTGAATGTATAAGTTAAGTATTATTACCATTGACAGAGGCATCTCATCATACATCTCCTCCATAGTGAGATTACATGAAGAGTAGTCCAAGATTTCTATTTTTCACTCTTCATATTGAAGCACAAGATGTAGCAGTGTGAAGGCTGGATAATTGGGAAGAAAAACTACAATACAAACATGAATTTAAGTATAATATAAATGCACATATACATCACTTTTTATGCACCATTAGTAATATATATTGTTCTTACCAGTTCTACATCCTTCAGATTTATTTCGGGTTTCATTGCTTGGAGTCCTATAACCATGCCTTGCTTCAACAACGGATATGATGTGTCATCCGTCATGCCATGGGCTTCAAGCGTGTATAGCTGCCACAGTTTTAGTTAACATAGAATTCATTATTATAAACCTAAAATATGAACTGAGAGAGTAACTGAAAAAAATTGTTTTCCTACACATGGATATGCTGGTGCAAAAAACCGACATGGTGATCCTTCGCTTCGAAACTTTTCCTTTGTGTTTAGTATTGCAGACCAAGCATCAATGACACTCAAAGATATGTGTTTATCTTCTTCCAATGTCATCATATCGTCTCTGGTCACCTTCAGATCGTTGTATTTGAAAATTATCTCCCCACTGTCAATAAACCAATGCGTTTATACGAAAACAATATATACCACACATCTACGATTCTTAATGCACTTAACATAGTAATATGACAGACACATTTTATCACCTGTCCACACCATGTTTGTTTGAAACCCAGTTACCCAATAGCTTTTCAAGTGCGCTACAGGTTTGTCTTGGATCAACTATCCTGCACATGTAGGGCGATTTAAAAAACTTTCCAGTTTTACCTTTTCTTCGCAATTCCACCTCATTCGATTTTCCTGCTTGATAAACCCAGATCTTAACATACAACAAACATAAGCAGTGATAAAGAAGCAGATAGAAAGAAATCGGGAAGATGAACCGAATCTGGTATACCGTATAAAACCCCGCTGCTCTCCCCGGAGAAGGAGAGCAGCGGAAACCCTACTCTCTCTATCTCGCCTCTGCGTCTCTAAGCCTCTAACGATCAGTTAGGGTTCCCGTAAGTTAGCCTCCTTTTATAGGAGAAGTTAGCTAACTTACGGGTTACAAGGAAGCCCACGGGCTGATACACATTAGTGGCCCGTATTACACGTTTAATTAATAACTACACAAATACAAAGATAACTAACTAGATTGAACACCATAAAATATTCCCAACAATCTCCCCCTTGGTGATCAATCGTGTTGAATCAGCATTGCAGTGCAGATATCTTTGTCTTTGTTGTTATTGAGCTTCCTTTGTCTTTGAACTTGACTTCTGAGGAAGGCTATCTGAAGAAATCCTTGCAATCTCCCCTTTGATGTCTTCTTGACAATTTGATCTTTGATGCCGGGGGTTGAGGGACCTTCTGTATCTTGCATGTAGTCCTTGCCTTCCAGAAGTTGCTCTTGATCAGCTTGGATGAAGTCCGGTGACGCCTCTAGAATGAATATTCTTTGGAGAATAGGAGACGCCCATGGAATTCATCTTCAGGACACGAGTATTTGACCTCTGTCTCCTCCACAATGTAGTCTTTTTGACTATTTGGAATGAATGCATTTGAGGAGAACTTGTCGGTGGCACAGCGGAACATAATGATTGTGGATTTGTGAGTGTAGTTGACCATTTGATTTGAGTTGCGGAGATAGTAGAGAAGGTGTTGATTTTTGTGATGGAGGAGTAAAGTGTCCCAGAATGATTCGTTCCGTGTTAACAGCATGTGGACCACTCTCCCCCTCATGACGATCCGATGAATCGGGACGTCATGCTTTTATTTTCTTATTCTGCGGAAATAAAACAGGAAACAAACAGAAAGAGTAAATGATAAAAGCCCCCCGGGGTCGTGTAGACACCCGTTTTCATCACTATAGAGATAAACTCTAAAGCAATGGCCTGAAAATGTTGGTGATTCTTATGTTGCAACAGCAGGACTTCCTTCCAATTATTGGTCTACATCTGTAATAGATGAGCCCTATGGAAGTTCTCGCGAGTCATGTAGACCCTCAACTGACTCTAAAAGTGCGTCTGTGTCCTAGAAAATTTTAAAACATTTGGGAGTGAGTAACTAGACACGACATGATCAATGAAAGTTCAGTGGCATGGGGCTGAGGCCACTGTAGTCAATATTACTTGTCTCGGAAGGAGACAGTAATGAGAGATGCGGTTCCCCGTGAAGTATGATTAAACACCTGTCTGTTGGGAGACAAGTGAGTGGTCTTGGATAGGGTTCAACATGCACTGTTGCTCCAGAGTATTTTAGGAGCAAATGTTCAATTCATAGCAGGCAATTGAGGTAGCAGACTCATCATTGATAATTGTTTTTCTTCTCACTTGAGCCTTCTGCTTCCTAATGCTCATAATGTTCACTCACTCACTCGCTCACTTACGCACTTACGCTCGGCTTTGTCCCTTGGGTAGGCTTAGTTGGGTTTACTAAGCCATAGGGACATGTTCTCTCATTACTTTCTTCATTTTCTCTCTGTACTCCCCCTCAACTGGAGTACTTGGTATGCTTTGTCATTGTTAGGCACCGGGAAGGATAACATTGAACACTCCCCCTAAAATGTTGCATTCTTTGAGAGATTCCTTGCTTTGTCGGTGTAAGGCGCCAGGAGGAGAAAACTGAAACTCCCCCTCAGAATGTGCAAGGTTTGATTGCTCACAGCTTGTCATACCCGCCATGTGTGTGGAGCAATCTGAACATGTACCACACATGACGGTTTCCCTGAGCTCATCATGTAGAATTTCAGCATATTGATGATCACATAATGTTGACGAGTCAGGGGAGGCTTCAACAGTTGATTGTTGATTGTTGTAAGATGACCGTTGACGCGAGGTTGATTGAATTATCTACGATTTTCGGACCTCTACAGTGAAGTTTAGAAAAGCTTTGACCTCAGGGTTTACAATGAAAGAATTTGAACAGATTCGCCTAAATTTTGACCTGGACATCGGTGATTTACAATGTTTGTCGGAAAACTAACGTTTTGACCCTCAAGGGCTGCGATTGAGGGCGCGTGAGAATGGGTTCTGTGGCACAGCCCGAGAATTAATGTAGATCTTTTCGTTAGCTTTCCAACAAAAAAAAAGTTTGCTCAAATCGGATCACCGAGTCAAAAGTTATGGCCTAAACAGTGCGGTGTCGCAAAAAATCTCTAATTTTGAGTTTTTGAGGAATTTCTTCGAAGTTGAGGTTCTCGATGATGAATATCGAGAGCAAGTGGATTTTAAACAAAATTCTAAGGCAATACTTCGAAATCCTAATCTCGAGGTTTAAATTTCGAGATTACAATCTCGAGGTTGCCTCAAAGAATAATGGCGAAATCCACCTGCAAAACAAACCTCAGAATATCGAAATCTGCAGAATTTCAAAATGTTTGAACATCGAAAACTTTGGAGTTTCGAAAACCTCATATTCTCGAAAACTTGCTGTTTGAAAAACATCAGAACATCGAAAACTCTTGAAACATTTATAAGCAGGGAATCATTCACAGATCCTTATAATGTAAAGCTTCGATGAACTGCAAAGGATGTCAAGATTCGAATTATGAGTTCCAAGAAACTGCAAACTTTGAAAGATTCAAAACATCGAGAAATTTTGAAAATCTCGAAATCTTCAGAATGTCGAGATCCAAAACATCGAGATCCCAAATGTCGAAATCCCAAAACGCGAAATTCCTAAACTCGAAATTCCAAATCTCGAGATGTCAAAACTCAAGATCTTGATTTCGAGATTCAAATCTCGAGATCTTGATTTCCAGATTCAAATCTCGAGATCATGATTTCGAGATTCAAATCTCGAGATCAAGATTTCGAGATTCAAATCTCGAGATCAAGATGTCGAGATGCAAATCTCGAGATCAAAATTTCGAGATTCAAATCTCGAGATCAAGATGTCGAGATGCAAATCTCGAGATCAAGATGTCGAGATGCAAATCTCGAGATCTCAAAAGTTGAGAAGAGGAAATCGAGTCCCTAAATGTCGAGATCCTGCAAAACGAAAACATTGATTTTTGAAAATCTGAAACCTGTTTTGAAAAGCCCTGAAGGTCGAGATTCTCCTGTATCAGTTTCAAGCCAAAAACGTTTCTGCAGCAGTGAAAAATAAGGATTTCGAGATCTCAAAGTAGAGATCTTCGAAATATAAAAATTGCAGAAAACGAAAAAAGAGGTATGCTGATGGATCGGTTTTGAAAGGCGAGTCCAACAGTATGATTTTTACAAAATTTCGTTCACAAACAAGATTACAGGAGCAAATCTCTACATATAGAAAAACAGAAGAAAAAACAGAGCAGTTCTTCGTTAGATCCAAAAATCGCAGATAGATCCAACCTGTTTCACGCCTCGGCTCTGATACCAATTGATAAACCCAGATCTTAACATACAACAAACATAAGCAGTGATAAAGAAGCAGATAGAAAGAAATCGGAAAGATGAACCGAATCTGGTATACCGTATAAAACCCCGCTGCTCTCCCTGGAGAAGGAGAGCAGCGGAAACCCTACTCTCTCTATCTCGCCTCTGCGTCTCTAAGCCTCTAATGATCAGTTAGGGTTCCCGTAAGTTAGCCTCCTTTTATAGGAGAAGTTAGCTAACTTACGGGTTACAAGGAAGCCCACGGGCTGATACACATTAGTGGCCCGTATTACACGTTTAATTAATAACTACACAAATACAAAGATAACTAACTAGATTGAACACCATAAAATATTCCCAACACTGCTGCAACTTGAACCTGCCTACATGGCGTAGCTTCTATAACCTGTTACACATCCCAGTGTTACTAAGCAATTTATTCACTTCATACTAATAACTTTACAATTATACATATTACCTTGTTATTTTACACACTAGGCTGGCCAACATCAACATGTGAATTATTTTCTCCTTGTGTCAGTCCAATAGAAAATGATGGACTGTCTTCCACTCCTTTCTTGGTCTTCAGCTCTTTCACATTTGCATTTACAACCTCATCTATTTCTGAAATTGTCCTTGGATCGTTCCAGAAAACTTCGTCATCCCTGTCATCATTAAATCCTTCTTCATTGCCCTCTCCACTTCCATGATTTTTAGGAATCTTTATCACAATTAGGTTCTGTGCACATTCACGCATCTTATTGAAGTCTTCATTAAGCAATAAAGATTTTGGAGTTGTGTCCATGATGCCCATTAAATCCAGTAAACAATTAGCAAACTTCTCCATGAATATCTGTTTTTACATAAGTTTTGAAATATTAGTCATCATAAAAGTGTAATTTGTCAACGTGCATTAGTAATTCACAATTTTGTCCATATAATACTCATGCACTCACATTCAATTCTTAGTGCAGAATGCCACAAAACTTTAAATCTTCAAAAATTATACAAAAAAGGTTCAATTTCCTACTATTTGATGCACACACTACATTGGGTTTATTCTGTGTTATTCAAATTTTTTCTTAGTTCTTACAAACATATTATTCATACCTCATGTTTTTTTTTGCAATTCATAGTGCACTAATGAACATATACAACCCTCATGCACTAATATTCAATTCAGATTGCACTACTGTGAAACACCATTTGCACTTATGATATTCTAAGTAACTATGACTCTATCATTTACTTACTTGCTCCCCACCGTGTGCTCCAGAAACTTGGTCATCTTCTTTCTTTGATAGATCTTGATCTTCCTCTCCCAAGATCAATGGCTCATCAATAAATCCCATGCCAAAACTACCACAACTGATTTTAAGATTCTCTCTCTCTTTCAACAGTCTGGCACTCCATCCCTTCATGATAGGCCAGCACCTCTCCACGCTTCTTTTGTATAGAACAATCCTATCAACATAAAAAGTTGTACTCAACAGTTAGTATATACACAGATTCCATACTCATTTAATCAAATCTTAAAAATTTATTTTAATCTTACCATGAAGAATAACAATGGTCCTGTGAAAGTTTTGTCCTTGTTTTGATTCCAGGAAACTATGCTATCAATCAAACATGACAATACATGCTCGCACCAATTTAAGTCCTTGATTTGTTTTACATTGTCAATGCTACTGATGATGCTGGGGTTTGCATATCTGTTTGGTCCGCTGTCCACGATCAAAGATATAAATAGAATAACAAAGTGCTTAATAAACCAATCTCCACCTTCGTCGTATAGAAGCATCACATCACAAACATCAGACGGGCTTATCCTTTTCTCACCCTTCCCAAACTTTCCCTTCCACTCTCTCACCAGATCACACGTTTCATTCTTTTTTTTTGTCATAGATTTTGTCCTCCCAGCCGGCAACCCAAATACCCTTTGCAACATCTTGTTCTGTAATGTGCACCTCCTTCCCATCTTCCACAATCAAACAACACTTTCTTGGGTTAAAATTCTCAACCACCCAATAGCCTAACTTTGCAGGAAGTTCTTTTATATTCATCTCGAGCAGTTTTCCAAACCCTATGCTCTTCACCGCTTCCTTCTGTGCGTTATTCATATCCTTGATGGCTCTAACTAGAAGTTGCGGTGAAGACCTTGTTCGCAACTTTCTGAACTCTATGTTTTCTTTTACAGTATCATCTTCAATTCCCTGTATTATGTTCTCAGAACTTTCATTGTTTCTAGTTATTTTTCTTTTTGGCAGATCTGCGAAGTCATCATCACTATCTTCGACATCAACATTACTTCCCTCTAATACTCTCTTTCTTCCTTGCCGTGAGGATTCTGCTTCTTATCCCTTCATCTTATCTCCACCTCCATTCTTGTTCATCTCTCGAGCAAATCTTGCACTTCTCCTCCTCATTGTAGTGCACCTTCCTATATCTGGAACTGCTGTTAATACTCACCAAACAAACCTCGCGTTTGTTAACAAATACACAATAATCATGCACTAACTATAATCATGGAGTAACTTTCAATTCATTGTGCACATGACATTTGAAAACAAGAATTCATCATGCACTAATAGCAAATTTAGATTGCACACATATATAAACTCAAATAATACTAAACTTGTATAATAATGCACTAACATTCAATTTATTTTGCACATCGTCTCTAAAACACAAGAATTCAACATATATAATTGGTCAAGAATTGAATCACAGTTGTTAAATTTCTTCTATACATTGTATACATCATGCACTCATAGCAAATTTAGATTGCACACATGAGATCAATATGTCTAACCCTCTGTATGTGCACTTTTATTTATCTGTATTGCAACTCCAACTTGAAACCAAAACCCAAAAAATAATAGCACAAAAGCTTTAACATGCACTCACATCCCATACACACTGCACACCACCTTAAAAATTCAAAACTTAATCAAAAAAATATTAAAATCCTACTATTTGATGCACAGACTTCCAATTCATATTGCAGAACACCTCTACACTTCAAAAGTTTAACAAAAATTGGTCAAATACGAGTATTTCATTCATACAATATTTTTGGTTTAGTCTAGCCTCATTCACTCCTATTAAAGTTATAGTGCACACACCCTCCCTATTAAAGTCAAATATTTCGAAATAGTAGTGCTCATGCAACACAAACTATAACATTCGCCAACCTCTACCCACAATTTATTTTGCACATCGTCTCTAAAACACAAGAATTCAACATATATAATTGGTCAAGAATTGAATCACAGTTGTTAAATTTCTTCTATACATTGTATACATCATGCACTCATAGCAAATTTAGATTGCACACATGAGATCAATATGTCTAACCCTCTATATGTGCACTTTTATTTATCTGTATTGCAACTCCAACTTGAAACCAAAACCCAAAAAATTATACCACAAAAGCTTTAACATGCACTCACATCCCATACACACTGCACACCACCTTAAAAATTCAAAACTTAATAAAAAAAATTAAAATCCTACTATTTGATGCACAGACTTCCAATTCATATTGCAGAACACCTCTACACTTCAAAAGTTTAACAAAAATTGGTCAAATACGAGTATTTCATTCATGCAATATTTTTGGTTTAATCTAAGCTCATTCACTCCTATTAAAGTTATAGTGCACAAACCCTCCCTATTAAAGTCCAATATTTCGAACTAGTAGTGCTCATGCAACACAAACTATAACATTCGCTAACATCTACCCACAAATTTCCCCTATCGGTGCATTATTTCACTACGTTTCATATGCTTCAAATCAATTTCAAATCCAATAAATATATTCGAAAATACATACATAACAACAGATATTACTATTTTCCTTGTTCGAACCTGTGGGTGCACTCTTAAATGTAGTCGCATTGCATGCCTCTTCGGTCGCCATCTTCGTTTCTCAAACTTGCTCTCTCTTCTATGGCTTCCTTAGTTCTCGTTTGCTTCTATTGGGTGCAGTGTAGAGTGCCGCCTCAGTTCATCGGTATATGGAAATTCATTAACCGATGCTCTGTTTTTTTTTGTAAACGAGAGTTTCATGGTAAGTTTGGGTATAAGGAAAGTGGTGCAACGAGTTGATAGAGTATATCTAGAGAGAAGTGAGAGCTAGAGAGAGAAGTGCAATAATATGCTTCAATAGAATGATTTTGTAACCCCTATAACTACTCCCAAGGGGAGTATTTATAGAGAAAATTAGGGTTGGGCTCCCAAGCCTTGGGCTTGGGAGGCCCATTTACAACTGGACCGCTACTGGGCCGAATACAAAGCCACTAATGGGCTGTACAAATGAGTAAGTATAAAATCTGATTCTGGGAGGTCTTCTTGGCCGACGAGGGCACGGCCGACGAGGGCACGGCCGACGAGGGCACCCGGGTTCCTTGGACTCAGGACCATATCCGAGTTGGCCCCTTTTCGGCCGACGGGGGCGTCTTGGCCGACGAGGGCGCCACTCTGTTGTCTTGTGCTTTCTGTTCCGAGTATGTGGGTCCGGGGGCTCAGACCCATATACTCCATCAGGAGTCCCCCACTCTCTAAGCTGAGACGTAGACGAAGTGAAGGAGAGTAGATTCCTGTGCTTTGTTGCCCTTGGCCGTTACCTGTTCCTCGTTGTGGACAGGGAGGCCGTTGTTTACTTGATGTCTTCGTTTTGGGACGATGAGTGTCCTTCTTTCAATGGTGGCCGTTGAAGGCATGTTTTGCTTGGGCGCTGATGGTTGAAGTTTGTATTTGGGCCGATGAGGCCACTGAAGTTGGTCCTTGCTTCGAGGACGATGGCGTCTTTCCCTTTGGATGGCCGATGAGGGTGTTTGCGCACTCCTTTTGGCCGTCGTTGATTAGCTTTCATGTTTCTGGCCGAAGAGCCCCTCGTGATTAAGTGATGGCGGAGGACGATGAGTGTCCTTGCCTTTGGTGGCCCGTTGGCCGTTGCAGATGACGTTGTGTGCCTTCGGTCGACGAGGTGCAGTGTGATGCGTGGCCGATGTGGCCATGCTCTGTGGTTACCTTGTTTGCATTTTCTTTCGTTTTGTTGAGGCCGGTGTAGTCCCCCAGACCCCCACTGCTTCAGGCCGAAGAGCGTGAGGGGTGAAGGAGTTGCCTGAGTCCCCGGCCGAAGCGGTCTCGCCGTAGTCCCCCTGAATCCAACCCTCATGGCGATTTTCTGGCCAAGGTAACCCTGTGGGAGAACCCTTGTGCGCAGATCTCTTGTAGAGAGTTATCATCAAGGGTTATTACGAGGAGCCGATGGATTTTGGGCTCTTGGGTCCTTCGATCTTGTGGCCGTTACGTTCCTGGCCGTTGCCGTCTCCTTATTGTTTGGCAGTTGTGATCTTGGCGAGCAAGTGGGACGTAGTGGGCGCTTGCTGGCATTCGTAAAGCCGGTGAGCGTGTGTAGGCCGTGGAGTCCGTCCTGCCAGTGGGTTGTTGATTTTGAGTTTGGTCCGTTGGTGACGTGGTCGCCCCCCATTGGTGGCCGTTGGCGTGGCCATTGGGGGGGTGCCACGTGTAGTGACCGTTGGGTGGGGGGTTCTATAAATACCCCTCCCCCTCCGACGAGAAAACGTATTTGCATTCTGAATTTGTCGAAGTGCTGGCCGATTTTCTAGAGAGATAAACTCCCAAGCCTGTTCTTCGTGTTCTTCGTTGTTCAAGGTTAGTGTTCATCGCGATCTTCCTCATTTTTCATACTTTGCTTCCTAGGTTGTTGATCTAATGTTAGGCGTTTGAACACCCTTAGATCTTAAGTTAGTCTCCTTAGGCCCGTAGTAGTAGTTATGAAGAGCTTGAACGAAGACTACTACCCCTACGACGACCAGCCCTCCACGAGGTCGCTTGACTACGAGGTACTCGAGGAGTTTGAAGAGGAGATAGAGCGTTTAAGTCCCTACAAATCCGGAGAGCCGGTGGACGAGGAAGGCGAGGACGAGGAGTCCGCCTCCTCTTCAAAGGGTGAGGACGCAGGTGCGTCCCGAGTGGTGGACGGGGCGTCCACTTCAGCTGTCATTCCGTGCCCGAGGCCGGTGTCCGCCGTTAAGGGAGCCGCCAAGCCGAAGAGAGTGAGGAAGCCGAAGAGTGGGCCCGGCATCTCCTATCTGGATCTCACCAACATCTACTTGATCAAGCCGGAGAGCAGTGCGGCCGACTATCTTGTTGCCCAGATGTATGTGGGGTCGTTCGGGCGGGTTAGGGCACCCAGGCCGACGGACCATGTTCTTCTGCCACCACCGGGATACTTTGGAGTATACCCGATGAGTTTTGCTAAGGGGTTGAGGTTCCCCCTTCACCCTTTCATTACTGAGTACCTGGACATGGTAGGGCTTCCTCCGGCCTTGCTGACGCCGAACAGCTACTCCTTGATGGTGGGGTTCTTGCTCCGGTGTGAGGAGTTGGGCTACAAGCCGACAACGGCACTATTCATGAATCTGTACCAGATCGGCCGAGGAAGCCACAAGAACTGTGCGGCCTACGCTACTCTTCAGCAGCTGCCGAAGAAGAGGAGCTTCACGGATTTGCCTACGTCCATTCATGGGTGGAAGAGCAAGTTCGTGTTTGTGTCCATTGGTGAGAGTGGCACCGAGTTCCCCTCTCTCGGCCATACCGGGAGGTTTAACCTGCACGACCCGCCGAAGAGCTCTATTTTGGACGCTCATGTGGAGGCTTTCTTGGAAGGGGGGCCGAGGAGCGTGAAGGAGTACATTACTGAATACAAGATGACCGCCCTCGGCTTCTTGAGGTACCATGTCTATGGTGACAAGGAGGATGACCTCCAACTCTGGCCGAGGATGACCACTACCTTTGAAGAGGCCGACGGCCCGGATTTGGGCATTCCTGCTGAGGCCGATGGTAATTACCTCTTCGGCTTTCTGTCTTCATGTTTTGTTCCTTTATCTTACTAATCTGTTTGTTTTTCCTTTGTAGACTTTGCAATGGATCGTCGTTCCATAATGGCTATTGCCAAGGCCAAAGCGGCCGAGGAGTTGGCTGCTAAGGCGGCCGAGGCGGCTAGGCGTGCCGCGGCCGATGGGGGCGGGGCTAGTACTGGTGCGGCCCCAAAGCCTGCTCCATCGAAGAAGAAAAGGCCGGCCACTGACGGCCAGAAAAAGTTAACTGAGGCCGGCCTGAGCGCCTCGAAGAAGACGAAGAGGGCTCCTTCCCCTTCTCCGGCTACTGAGGCCGGTACTCTGGCTGTCCCCAGCGTGGACGATAGTGGTCCTGTCGTGGACCTTACTGCTGCTGGTGATGCTGCTCCATCACTGCCTCTCGTCCAGGAGCCACGGACGAAGAGGGCCGGCAAAGAGATTGCAGGTGCCACCTACCAGAAGATGGTAGAATACCCCGTCGGCGGGGGTGTCTTCGATGACGTCGTTCTTGGCCACGACGTCCTGGCGCAGGCCATGCCGGCCAAGGATCGGGCTTACCTGAGGAAGCTCGGGGACGTGAATATCTACGAGGGCGGCATGGACCTCCTCGTCCAAGTAAGTTCTCTGCCTTGTAGTGTGTACTTTTCTCGTCGTCCGTGTAGAGTCGTTTGCCTGATTTTTGTTTTTCCTTTTTTCTGCAGAGTGCCTTTATGCTCATGGAGAGCCATAAGAGGCAATACCGGGAGATAGCTCGCTTGAAAGAGCTGGAGCAGAAGGCTGCCTCGGCCGACGAGGCAGTAGCTTGCCTGGATCGGCTCCGGGAGGATGCCAAGGCTTTGCAGCAAAGGGCTGATGAAGCCGCTGCAGCCAGGGACGATGCCCTGGCCAAACTCGAGGAGAGCAAAAGGGAGCTTGTGGCCGAGCGGCTCAAGAATGAAGAAGCCGTGAAGGCGAAAGCTGAGGCCGAGGCCGCCACTGTTAAGGCTGCTGACGAGGCCGTTGAGCGGTTCCTGGCCGAGGGGTGGAAAGCCGATGAGAGGCTCCCCTGGTGCTACGAAGTGGTTGCCGCCAGGCTTGAAGATTGGGGGATGAACTCCCCCGCCGGCCAGGAGTACTTCAGTAGGGAGATGGCCGTCTATTACAACATGGGCCAGGAGCGGATGCAGAGGCTCCTGTGTCGGCGGCTGTCCCGTGCTCTGAAGGCCATGAACTACACGTCCGGGTGGGCCAGACGGAACCTGAAGCTGCCAAAGCTGATGAAGGATCCAGAAGAGCAGGCCAAGCTTCCTCTGTCGGAGCGTGAGTCTCCTATTGAAAGCTCCGGCCTCGGCGAGCCGGATTACACCGAATTTGATTTTCTGGACGACGCCACCAGTGCTGCACCCGCCGACGGCCAGGAGACTGAGGCCGAGGAGGGAGCTGACGAGGTCGAAGAGCCAGCCACGGATGGAGGTGCCCCAGAGGCTTGATCGGCTACTCCCTGCTCCTTTGTAATTTGCTTTTCATTTCTTTGTCCAACTGATGTAATGGCCGAAGCGCCCCCAATTGTAATGAATTGATTAAATGAAAGAATTTTTGCCGTCCTTCTCGGCTTTGAATCCATTGTATGCTTGTTTGCCATTTGTCATTTCAATTCTAAAATTTGTCTAAGTGTCAAGGTCACAACTTGGGTCACCCGCGATTGTCCGCTACGTCCATGGGGTAGTCCACCCTGTCCGGTGGACTGGTCGGCTTGTTCGTCGTTGCTTAACTATCATAACACTTAGGATTTTTTCCAAAAATTTCCTAAGTGTTTTGGATTCTTGTAGTTGCTTCCCTTTCGGCCTGGTGGCCTTGTCGGCCTAACCGGTGTTGATGTAGTATCATAACACTTAGGATTCTTTCGAAAAATTTCCTAAGTGTTTTGGGTTTTTACAGTTGCTTCCTTGTGGCATGGTGGCCTTGTCGGCTTGACCGGTGGTCCTTGGCTACCATAACACTTATGATTTTTTCAAAAATTTCCTAAGTGTTTTGGATCCACGAAGTGGCTTTCTTTCCGGCCTGGAGGCTTTGTCGGCCTGACCGGTGCTCCTTTGCTATCATCATAACACTTATGATTTTTTCAAAAATTTCCTAAGTGTTTTTGGGGTTCACTTAGGTGCTTTCCCTTCGGTCTTGACCGTGGTGTCCGCTCCGTCCAGGCGTTGGATTTCTTCCCTTTTGTTCGAATTTTCTCAAGTGTCTAACTTCAAGTGGCTTAGTGTTCTCGTCGTCCTGTCATTGGGTTTGTCATTGTTGACTAATGCTCTGAGAGATTTCCCCAAGTGTTTGAACCCGTGTCGTTGTCGGCCTGTATCCTTTGCGTTGTGGCCGATAAGGGCGCATTTACCTTGATATTTTGAATTTAGAATTCTTCTAAGTACACATGCAGAGTTGTAGATAGCTAACGGCCTTGGAGTATACTGGTACCCGCTTCGGCTATAGTTCCTTCATTTGAGTACTTGGATAATTTTCTAAGTATAGATGTAAGGCATAGTTGCGTCCTTGTGGTACCGCTGTCGGCTTGGGGGTGGCCCTACCATCGTCGGCCAAGGTCTGGCTTGGTGGCCGATGAGGGTGCCCCTTGCATTCCCAAGGAGATGGCTCTACCTTCGTCGGCTGGCCATAGTACCTTCTTGAGGAACCTTTTCTCAAAAATTCTCTAAGTGTTTGGCAAACTCTTGAACTAACTCCCAAAGGTCTTTTGCTTGACCAACAGTCTAGGTTTCGGTGCCTGTAACGGCTATCTGGGGTGCTGTAGTAGGTGGGGATTGTTTTTGATTGCTTGATTCCTCCGTGGGTGTGATCAGTGCCCGCGTCGTCCTGGTCATCCTCAGGATTGTGGTTCTTTGTTTCATACCAAGCGTTGGTGCTTCAAAGGACTGTGGCCGATGAAGGTCACCTCTCGCGTGTCACCCAACTGATGCGGTCAGGGTTTTATAGGCGTGTGTTTCGGCCTTGATTATTCCCTTGTAGTGTGTGGACGTGTCGTCCATGTTACCTGTCAGTGGTACTACACTTGTGTTCAACTGATATGTACTTGGCCTGGTTGGGCCTGAGTTGTGGGGATTTTATTTTTTCATTGCTCGAGGCCGGCCAGTGTGCGCGGCCGTCGGCTTCCCTCTTTTTCCCTTATATATATATATATATATATATATATATATATATATTTTCGTTTCGGGGGTATCCTTCTTTCAGGCTTCGGCCGAAGGGTGTGCTCGTCCTTCGGCCGGTTCGGACTTCGTTTATAACGTCCGTGATCTCAGGGCGGGTCCCGTCGCCTATTTATGACGCGGGCTAGACTTTTGGCCGGTTTCCAACGGCTGTCGTTGCCCATCCCTGAGTTTTGGGATTGTCACCTCGACCATGATTTCAGGCTTGTCGTCATGCGATCTGGCGCGTGGACGACGCGTTGAGCTTCCCGTTTCAAGACGTGGGCCGTTTGCGGGCCCCTCGTCCTGGGGACATCGTCGGCCATACCCGAGCGTTTCACTTCTAGGCTTACAGGGCCAGGACGATGTGCTCTCTCAGCTAGGCCTGAGCCCTTCGCTGATACAAAATACAATGGAGTGCCTGAGCTTGTCGCTCATAGGCTGCAAATGCAAGGGGCCATGTCGGCCAGACCTGAGCCTTTCGCTCTAAGGTGGCCGACGGGGGCACCTGCTAATGTTTTACTTTGAATTTCAAGAGAAAAAATCAGAATATGATTTTATTCATAAGTGGCTCGAGGCCGAGGGTGGCGTTCAATCAGTAACCCGTTAAGGGGTGAGGGCTTCGCCGTCTACACCTCCTTCGGATTACTGATAAAACTTCACCAGATGGTGTACATTCCATGTTCGTGGTACATTGGACCCATTCGGGCGTTTAAGCTTGTAGGTGCCGGGTTTGACCACGGCACTGACGATGTAGGGCCCTTCGTACTTCAATGCTAGCTTGCCACCCTCTATCGGCTGGCTTGCTTCCCTTCGGCGGAGGACGTAGTCCCCCACCTGAAATTCCTGGGAACGTACCTTGGCGTCATAGTATGATTTTACTTGACGCCGGTAGTTCTCTGCTCGGACGTAAGCTTGCTCACGCCTCTCATCGACCAGGTGCAGGTCAATCTTCATGCTTTCCTCATTGGCGTCATGCTCGTATTGTTCCACCCGTCGGCTGGGGATGGCAACTTCCGTGGGCGCCTTTGCCTCGAAGCCGTAGCATAGGGCGAAAGGCGTTTCACCTGTCGCCCTCCTCGGCGTGGTTCTGTAGCACCACAGGATGTTGGGGAGCTCGTCGACCCAACTACCTCCTGCGGCCTGGAGGTTCTTCTTCAGCCCCTCCATAATTGTTCTGTTGGCGTTCTCGACCTGCCCGTTGCCCTGAGGATAGGCAACGGAGGAGAAACGGTGCCTCACCCCAAACTCCCGGAGGAGATCCTGGAAAGGGGCTGCCTCGAATTGGGTGTCGTTGTCTGATATAATCTCCTGGGGGACGCCAAAGCGTGTGATGATGTTCTTGTAAACAAATCTTTGGCATCTGGCCCCCGTGATGCTGGCCAAGGGCTCCGCCTCGACCCACTTGGTGAAGTAGTCGACGGCGACGATGATGTAGCGGTTATTCCCGGCGGCTCTGGGCAGGGGGCCGACCAGGTCAATTCCCCACCTGGAGAATGGAATTGCGGTGCTGACAGGGGCATAGTTGACAGCTGGCCGGCCAGGGGCCTTCTGGAGTACCTGGCATGTGGTGCACTTCCTAGCCAGGTCAGCGCAGTCGCGTGCCATCGTCGGCCAGAAGAAGCCCTGGACGACGAGACGCCGGGACATGCTGAAAGGGCCCTGGTGTGAGGAGCAGACGCCACAATGAACCTCTTCCATGGCTGTGTCGGCCTCGTCCTGGTGCAGGCATCGGAGGAGAGTGCCATTATAGGACCGTTTGTAGAGTTTGCCATCTTCTATGGTGTAGCTTGGGGCCCTGAGTTTGGCAAGTTTGGCCCTCTCCTCGTCCGGGGGCAGCTCCCCCGTTGCGATGAAGGTGGCGATGTCGGAGATCCAGTCCTCTGGTCGCTGTTGGACGCACAAGACGGGGCTGGCATGGATGCTGGACATGCTCAACTTCTCGATCTTGGCCAACTGGGAGATGTGCTCCGGGGTGTCCGAGCTGAGCTTGGAGAGGATGTCGGCTTCGGCGTTTTCGGCCCTTGGGATCTGAGTGATCTCGTGGGTTTCAAACGCTTTCAGCAATTCCTCCGCCGCTTGTTTGTACTGCTTCATCCGGCCTTCCTTTGCTTCGTACGATCCCTCCACCTGGCCCACTACCAGTTTGGAGTCGCACTTGATTTTGAGGTGCTTGGCCTTGAGGCCGGCGGCGAGTCTGAGACCGCTGAGGAGGGCCTCATACTCGGCTTCGTTGTTGGATACCCTGAAGTTGAAGCGGATGGCATAGTAAGCTCTGAACCCTTCAGGGGATATGAGGACGACGCCGCCGCCGCATGATTTCGCGGCCGACGAGCCGTCAGTGAACAGGGTCCACGTATCGTCCGGCTCCGGCCCGGGGTTGGCGACGGCCGTCTCCCTTGCTGTGCATTAAATGACGAAGTCGGCCAAGGCTTGCCCTTTGATGGATGGCCTTGGCTTGATCTCAATCTGAAACTGGCTGAGGAAGATCGCCCATTTCACCATCCTCGAGGAGCTTGTGGGGCTCCTCATGAGTGCGCCAAGAGGCTGCTGGGTCAGCACATGGACGGTGTGGGCTTGGAAATAGTGCCCCAGCTTCTTCACTGTGTGGACGATGGCCAGCACCGTCTTCTCAATGGGGGAGTACCTGAGCTCGGCCTCCCTAAGTGTCTTGCTGATGTAGAAGATGGCCTTCTGCACCCCTTCGTCCTCACGGATGAGCACGGAGCTGATGGCCGACGTGCTCACCCCTAAGTACAAGAAGAGGGTTTCGCCGGCTTTGGGCTTGGAGAGCACGGGTGGGGACGACAGGTACCTCTTCAATTCGTCGAATGCTCCCTGGCACTCCGTTGTCCACTTGAAGCTGTTTGCCTTACGCATGATCTGGAAGAAGGGGAGTGCCCTCTCGGCTGACCTGGAGAGGAAACGGTTTAGGGCCGCCAGGCGCCCCGTCAGTCGCTGTACTTCTTTGACGTTGCGGGGCGGCTCCATGTTGATGATAGCCTGCGTCTTCTCCGGGTTTATCTCGATGCCTCTCCGGCTGACCATGTAGCCGAGGAACTTGCCACCCTGGACGCCGAAGGCGCATTTCTTGGGGTTGAGGCGGAGCCTGAACTCCTTCATTATTTCAAAGATTTCCCGGAGGTCGTCGGCGTGGGAGGTGGCCTGCCTGCTCTTGACGATCATGTCGTCGACGTACGCCTCCATCGTCCGGCCAAGGACCGCTCTGAAGATCTTGGCCACCATCCTAGTGTAGGTGGCGCCGGAGTTTTTGAGTCCGAAGGCCATGACGAGGCAGCAAAAGATTCCCTCTGGGGTCATGAATGCCGTCTTCTCAGCGTCATCTTCATGCATGGAGATTTGGTGGTACCCTCTGAAAGCATCGAGGAACGACATCAACTCGCACCCCGCCGTCTCGTCCACCAGCTGATCAATGTTGGGGAGAGGGAACGGGTCCATGGGGCACGCCTTGTTCAGGTCAGTGTAGTCAACACACATTCTGAACGTCGGCGGTTTTTGTGCGAGGACGACATTGGCCAACCATGTCGGGTACTTCACCTCTTTGATGTGTTTGATTGAGAGGAGCATGGCGACCTCCCCCTTGACGAAGTCCCGCCTGTCGGCGGACAAGTAGCGCCGCTTCTGTTTGACCGGCGCGGAGGCCGGATCGACGGTCAGCCGATGAGTGATCACCTGGCGGCTGATGCCTGGCATATCGTCCGGGCCCCACGCGAAGACAACGGCGTATGACCGTAGGACGAGGAGGATGGCGTCTCGTTGGTCCTGGGGGAGTTGCTTTCCGACCCTGAGAACCCGCTCCGGCCGGGAGGTATCCAGGGGGATTTCCTCGATCTCCTCGGCCGGCTCCGCATGTGGCCTCTCCTCGTCCATGGCGTCTATCCGCTGTCCTTCCCTTTCGGCCGGCCTCGTTAGCTTGAGGTAGCAAGCTCTGGCTATCCTCTGATTTCCTCTGGCGTAGCCGATGCCGTCATTGGTGGGGAACTTCAAGCATAGGTGCTTCATGGAGATGATGGCCTCCAAGTCCTCCAGCGCTGGCCGGCCCAAGATCAGGTTGTGGGCGCACTGGAGGTTGACCACCATGAACTCCATGTTGATTTTGGCATGGTGGGGGCCGTCACCGACTTCCACGGGAAGGACTATCGTGCCCTCGGCGTCGATAGAGTCCCCGGTGAAGCCGGATAACGGGGTCTTGATCGGCTTCAGCAGAGCTCTGTCCAGCTTCAGCTGCTTGAAGGTGTCCAAGTACATCACATTGACGGAGCTCCCCGTATCGATGTAAGTACGGTGGATGATGGAGTCACCGATCTCACATCGGATGACGAGGGCGTCCCTGTGTGATTCCGTACCCGGAGGCAGATCCTTGTCGGTGAAGGTGATCGCCTCCGTTCGCTGCTTCTTTGGCTGGGGGGGAACGTGGGATACCTCCCCAATGTAAAGGGATTGGGCCCATTTCTTTCTCTGAGTGGCGGAGTCCCCCCCAGTGTTCCCGCCTACGATGAGGTGGATGTGATTCTTCTTTGGTGGAGGCTCTTCGAAGTCCTCGTCGTCGCTGAGCCTATCAATCTCCCGCTTCTTCGCAGAGGGTTCGCCCCCATGTTTGCCGGTGTTTACCCAAGTGTTCTTGCGTGGGCCACCTTTGACAAACTGGGAGAGTTCCCCCTGGCGAATAAGACGCTCGATGGCCTTTTTCAGTGTGATGCAATCGTCGGTGTTGTGCGACGAGTTTTTGTGGAACCGGCAGTACGTGCCGCCCTGCTGGATGGCAAGGATCTCCTCGGCCGGCCGAGGAGCCTGCTCGATGAGGCCGTGCTTCTCGGCATAATCGAGGATGGTGCCGACCGGGTGGGTGAGGGTTACCCCCGGCCGTTCCAGCCTCGGCTGCCAGTGGCGGTCTTTCTTACTCTGTCCACCAGAGCCGTGACGGCCCTGGGCACCCTGGCCGGCCGGGGACGGACCCGGGGCCGGCGAAGGATTTGTCTTCTTGGGGGGATGGCCCCCCTCTCTCTTGTGATTGTGGAGCTCGTCGGCGTCCACGCTGGAGTGCCTTGGCGTACGACCTCGGGGGGTCGGTGATGAGGCTCCTAGCGTACGGGGAGCTGCGGAGGGCTCCCTGGTACAAGGCAAGGAGGGTGCGCTCATCGGCCCCCTCGACCTCCTCGGTCTCCCTCGTCCACCGATTGATGCATGACCGGAGGGACTCCTCGTGCTGCTGCTTGATGGAGAGGAGGTGGGTGAAATACTTCTTTGCGCGCTTCCTCCCGGCAAAGTGAGTGAGGAAACGCTGGGCGAGATCCTGCCATGAGTCGATGCTTCCTTCTGGGAGCCCGTTGAACCACTCGTACACTGGCCCCTCGAGAGTAGAGAGGAACCAACGGCAGAGGTATTCGTCGGACGCGTTCACCATCAGCATGTTGTTCTGGTAACGGCTGAAGTGCTCCTGGGGGTCCGACCGGCCATCGTAGGACTTGATGGCGTTCCCCCTGTACTTCTCAGGGATGGGGGCCGAGAGGACCCTGTTGGTGAAACGGGTCCTAGTCCTGACCTGGATGATGGGGTCACCCCGCCCTTCGGCCAGCTCCCTCTCCAGGGCGCTAACTTTGTTCATGAGCGCGTTGAGGCCGGGGTCGTTGGAGGCGCCGGCCGTAGGGATGTTGGCCGACTGCTTGGCCTCCATCTGAGCCAGCCTCCTCTCCAGCTGGGCGATGACCTCGTCCCGGGGGTCCCTGTTGGCCGCAGCGGCGCCCGGCTGGTTCCTTAGGCGCTCGTTGTGAGCCGCGTTGATCTGGTGACGCACGTCATCCTCGTGCAACTTCCCCTTGCCCTTATCTGGGCGGGGCTGGTCCGCTGTCCGGGACACAGACCCCAAGCTTTCCCTTGGCGAGCCAGGACGAGGATCACCAATCCGTCCCGCCATCCTCTCCGAAACCGGACGACGGCGCGTGTCACCTAGCCTATTGAAGGCAGAGGCTTTTCCACGCGCTGGGGTCTGCCCGGGCCGAAGAGGGGAAGCAGGGTGGGAGTGGGACGACGCCGTGTCCTGGGGCACCACCCCCTCGTCGTTGCCAATCTGGACGGCCAGCGGTTGGGGTTGAGGAGGTTGAGTGACGTTCCCCCCAGTCCTTGGCAGGAGTGCGCTGAGGACGGTGGGGTTCTGAGCCAAGCTGGCGATGATAGCCGATAGTGCGGCCTGGACCTGAGGATCTACGGACGGAGATGCCGCGGCCATAGGCTGGGCCGGGGCGTGATCCGTCTTTTCAGCTCGCTTCTTGTCCAAGCCGAGGCGGGCATCAGGGGCGCCGTCGTTGAGTTGGTTGCGGAGGTCCGTTGTGAGGTTGAAGGCCTCCTGGAAGAGATCTCCTCCGCCGGCCTGGTCGGCCGTGGCGTCCTCATCGTGCTCCCTGGGCTCTTGGTCCTCAGGGATGACTTTGCTGACGAGGTTGCGGTTTGACTTAGTTCTCCCCATGATCAGTGGTTAGCTGTGCTTGGTAGCGACGAAGGGTGCTAACTTGATTGTTCTAGCTCTCAACGAGAGCACCAAATGATAGAGTATATCTAGAGAGAAGTGAGAGCTAGAGAGAGAAGTGCAATAATATGCTTCAATAGAATGATTTTGTAACCCCTATAACTACTCCCAAGGGGAGTATTTATAGAGAAAATTAGGGTTGGGCTCCCAAGCCTTGGGCTTGGGAGGCCCATTTACAACTGGACCGCTACTGGGCCGAATACAAAGCCACTAATGGGCTGTACAAATGAGTAAGTATAAAATCTGATTCTGGGAGGTCTTCTTGGCCGACGAGGGCGTGGCCGACGAGGGCACGGCCGACGAGGGCACGGCCGACGAGGGCACCCGGGTTCCTTGGACTCAGGACCATATCCGAGTTGGCCCCTTTTCGGCCGACGGGGGCGTCTTGGCCGACGAGGGCGCCACTCTGTTGTCTTGTGCTTTCTGTTCCGAGTATGTGGGTCCGGGGGCTCAGACCCATATACTCCATCACGAGTATATCGCGATATGTTCCCAACCGTTTTTATTCATTTACCATCATGCCCTCGTTAATTAATGATGCTGCACGATTTCCTTGTTAAACCATCCGCCCCCCTTAATTTTTTAAAAAAAATGGTTTATTAATCACCATCGGATGCATCAAATCTAGGGCTCTATTTCTTTCTCATTTCTCTCCTAGTGATGCTTTCTCATAGGATCCAATCCCTATATATATATATGTTTTTTTTTTTTTTTTTTTTTTTTTTTTTTTTTTTTTTTTACCCCGGAAGGCCAACCACCAAAATCAGTGGGGTAGATGCCGAGGGACATCTACCAGATTTTATTACCTCAAAGCAATTTACACATGGAGATAAAATCAACCATAACAACAAAAGGCTATACAAAGCCAACAATCAAAAAATATAGAGCATATTCGCTGCATCTAATAAAATGGAGCCCCTCAGCTGTTTTGGAATGGGATCACCTAAACGCCAATTGAACAGCCCAAGATAGCCCAAAAATGCCACCCTACCCGCCGATTGGTTTACCTGGGCTGAGATAGTCTGCAACCCAAGCTGGCGGCCCAAACCATCCTTTCCA
Source organism: Cuscuta europaea (assembly GCA_945859875.1). Lineage (NCBI taxonomy): Eukaryota > Viridiplantae > Streptophyta > Magnoliopsida > Solanales > Convolvulaceae > Cuscuta > Cuscuta europaea. The sequence continues at coordinate 3,199,170 of CAMAPE010000013.1, forward strand.
GAAAAATCTGCTTCCATCCACACATTAGGCAACTGAAGTGTCACCGCCCAGTCTCTCGCCATAGCCAACACTTCATCTTCCAATTCTCCAGATCCACTCAACGGAAAACCAGCAGCGGCCACCATCTTACCCACATGGTCTCGAAGTAGGAAGCCAGCAGCTGATCTACCGTCCCCCCTGTGAATAGCCACATTCAATTTCACTGTGCCTACTCTCGGTTTAATCCATGACTCTATTTGAGGTTTCTTCCTCCCGAAGGAGCTAGGTAAGAAACCTAATCCTTTTAATCTGTCATTTCCTTTCAAATTAGAGTTAGAATAACACCATTCCAACATGCATTTCCTAATTTGCTGAATCAAACTTCCTTCCCGAGGTTCTGTGTCTCTGTTGACCACCTCCCAGTAGTGCTTCCATAGATGCCAAGCTATTACACCCGGTAAGACCATCTGAAACGTAGCATCTAGAGTTTTGCCTTTTGTACTAATCCACCATCTCATCACTTCTAGTTTAATGGTTGTATTTGATTGACCAGATATTAAAAAGAATGGGGCAAAGGAATTCCATACAGCTCGGGCTACCCTACAGGATAGAAGAACATGATCTTGACTGACCCCTGAATTTCTGCACAACGGGCATATGGTTGGGTATATTGTAGCAAAGGTCGCTAACTGCTCTGGGAAAGGAAGGCAATTGTTCCACAATTTCCAGAGGAAGATCCTAACCCTTGGTACCTGTTTTGGGTGCCATATTTGAGAGATAGACATGCTCCTTCCTCTTTGAGGCCAAAGAGCCTCATAAGCTGTTTTAGATGAATATTTTCCATCTGTTGTATATCTCCAGGTCATAGAAGTAGGGCTCCTAGTCACCATTTGCTCAGCCTCCTCATGGATGAGGCTTATCCTTCTCCACGTTGGAGAATCTGTAGGTTTGACCTCCCCCAAAACCCTTCCACTGTATCTACTTTGCATCAATGCAGTCCAAATGGACTGCCCTTGTTGGAAATCCCACCATAGCTTAATGGTGGAGACCTTCTGAATATCCTTAAGTGACCTAAACCCTAGGCCCCCATTCTGTATAGGCTTACTGAGTTTGCTAAGTCTGGCCCAATGATGTTTGGGTTTGCTATCTTTAACTCCCCAGAAAAAGTTAGCAATCCTCCTATTAATTATAGTGATGACAGAACTAGGTATAGAAGTAGCTGATAGAACATGAATTGGTAGAGAATTAAGGACATGCCTTATTAACACTAGTCTGCCTCCTTGAGACAGTAGTTTACTGCCCCAACTAGATAATTTAGCATCCACAGAGTCAAGGAGATCAAGACAGTGACTCAGCCTAGTAGTTCCCTTGTGCAGTCTAACCCCCAGATATTTAAAAGGGAGCTTGGTAGATTTCATACCTAGCTCATTCTCAATATGAGAGATCCTCCCAGCCTGAGCCTGCTTCCCAATCACAAAACTGCTTTTAGAGTAGCTCACCAATTGACCAGTAGCTTTCTGATAGGACTCCATGAATTTTTTGAAATTTTTGATAGTCTTAACTGAGGCATTGAGGAATATCAGTAGGTCATCTGCGAAAGCAAGATGGGAGACCTGCATACCCCTACCAAGATTAAATCTTTCAATCTTCCCAAGTTGAAATAAACAGTTGAGCCCCCTAGAAAAGGCCTCAGATACCAAGATAAAAAGAATAGGAGACAACGGATCACCCTGTTTTACTCCCCTTTGAGGTTTAAAAAAACCAAAAGGGGTACCATTTATCAAAACTGAAATATGGGAGCCTCTGAGATTCTCCATAATTAATCTCCTGAATTTCCAAGTGAAGCCAAATTTAACTAAAATAGCCTCCAAGAAATTCCAGTCAACCCTGTCAAAGGCTTTAGCCATGTCCAACTTTAATACCATATTAGAGCCTCTAACCTTCCTATCCAAACCATGCAGCATTTCAAAAGCAGTTAACACCTGATTTTTAATCTCCCTTCCTTTCATGAATCCTGCCTGTTCTATAGAGATTAAGCCAGGTAGAACTGAGGATAGCCTAGAGGCCAGGATGCGTGTGTTAATCTTGCTAATAAATGTAGAAAGACAGATGGGTCTATAGTCCCCAAACCCTGTAGGATTCTTCTTCTTGGGGATCAAAACCATATTAACACTGCCAATGCTTTTAGGAATTGGAAACCCTAGGAAAAATTCCTGAACTGCTAACAACAAATCCCTCTTAATAAACTCCCAACATTCTTTATAAAACCTCCCACCAAATCCATCCGGACCTGGAGAAGCTTCTTGGCTCAGGTTCCAAATTGCCTCTTTGACTTCCTCCTCATCTGGCGGTTTAGTTAACTCCACATTCTCCTCCTCCCCCAAAATAGCTGGTACACATCTGAGAATCTGTTCAACCCCTTCCACAGGTTCTGTCTCATAAAGTTTAGTAAAATAAGCTTCAGCCTCTTGCCCAATAGTTTTAGTGTCATAACACCAATTACCATTGCTATCCTTGATAGCTGAGATCTGCTGCCTTCTATACTTATCTTTAACTGAGTCATGAAAGAATTTAGTGTTCGCATCCCCTTGCTTCAACCACTTAACATTTGCTTTTTGCTTCCAAAAAGCCTCTTTTTGTTTAAGTTTCTTTAACAAAATGGCTTGCTTTTCATAACAAATAGCTCTGGAAATATGAGTGGGATTAGCCTCAAACTCCATCTCTGCAGCCAGTGCCTCATTTTCCATTTTCTTTACCTCATCAAAGATATTACCAAACACTTCCTTGTTCCATTTCCTCAAATCTTGCTTCAACAATTTTAGTTTAACACAAAAGCCCCACATTCCTCCTGACGTAGGGTAGTCAGCCCATCTTTGCTTAATGAAATCCAAGAAGCCCTCATGTAGAAACCACATGTTTTGAAATCTGAATTGTCTAGGTCCTTGGTCCAAGGAATTTTCACACATAAGGATAAGAAGACAATGATCAGATGATGCTTTGCTCCAATGCTGCACTTTAACGCCATTAAACTTATCAACAAAATCCTGATTAGCTAGAAAACGGTCCAGCTTCTCCCAAACTCTACCGTTAGCACGCATACCTGTCCAAGTGTAAACCGAACCAATAGTGGGCAAGTGGCAAAACCCACATCTGTCAATACAGTCTTGGAAATCCATGATATCATTGATAGGTGGAGATGACTTTCCTTTGTATTCTGATATAGAGGCCACTACATTGAAATCTCCTCCAATAAGCCAAGCTGAGTTTATCACTTGGCCCATAGCTTGTAGTCCAGTCCATAAGTGACTACGGTCCGACCTCGTATGTAGTCCATAAATTGGCGAAAACACAAAATTGAAGTCTAAAGGTATAAAATTAACCTTAGCACACAAAAACTGTTCCTCCTCCGAGATATGGGGAATATCAAAAGTGTGGTTGTTCCACAATAGCCAAATTTTATTAGAAGAGGACATGAAAATATTTGAAAAGCCCAACAGATGTTTAAAGTAATCCCCTTTGTCTCTTGCTACCATAGGTTCAATAATAGATACTAAATCTATATGATGGTGCCTAATGATGTCACGTAGCCTCGGGCACGACGAGGCTAGCCCCCTCAAATTCCATGATAGCACCTTCATAAGGAACCATCTGAGTGGGTATCCTTTGAAAGCTTTTTTGCAGCCAACCTGGTGGTGACTGCATAAGCCGGCACTGCTTCCTTGAATTTCTTCCTACCAATCCCCTCAAGCGCCGTATTCTCTTTATTTATAATAGCCTCCACCTTACTTCGCAGTTCATTACACACCTCCTTCCACGCTTCCTTCGTTAAGTTGCAGTGTTCTACCTCTTCTCCATCTGAAACTATCCCTTCTTGTTCAACCAGTTTCTGGACCTCTACCTCTCTCGTATTACCCTCTTCAAAGGATATAAGTTTGGTAACATCCACAGCTTGAGACGTTACCTGATCAATTTCTCCCTCTTCAAGAAGGGATATAAGTTTGGTAACATCCTCTTCTACCCTCATCGGTTCAATTTCTCCCTCTTCAGTAATGACCTCCACTTGGGCCTCAAACGCCTTCTGGGAATGTGTTGCTTCATTGGTGTTATGATCTACTACTCTGTCCTCCCCATCCTTGGAAGTCTCAGCCCTGTCACCCAACACCTGTTCCCCAATCTCCACCACTTTATCTTTCCCTTTGTTCTTTCTCGTCACTTGAATCCATTGGTCCGATTGTGTAACCTTAGAGATTGGCTTGAGCGGGCCTCCTTGCTGTTTAAAGTTTGTCACCCCTTTCTTTTTGATCACCCCACAATCTTCTTTATGGTGTCCCAGCTTATTACATTTGACACAATAGGCTGGCAGTTCTTCGTACGTCACTGGTTGAATAATTTCTTTGCTCCCATTCATTATTAGCACCTTTGTTGGAATTTCCTGAAGAAGATCAAGCTCCACACATACTTTGGCTGTAGATGGGCGAGAAAGATTGGCCGTCGCAGCATCCACCTTAAGTGGTTTCCCCACCATTCCTGCAATGGAGAATAGTGCCCGCTTATCTTGCAAATGAATCGGAAGCCCTTCAAAAGTTATCCAGACCGGGACTATTGGGGATTCAACATCGGGATGAAAGTCCGGTGTCCACCTAGTGATCCTCATCTTAAAGCCTCGAATGATCCACGTTTGACGCATCCAACATCTTTGAAAATCCTCCTCCATCGTGAATTTGATTAGAACATGTTTCTGATCCAAAAGGCCAAGAGATACTGGCCCTTTGAAGCCAATTTTGTCAAATTCCTGTCTCAACATAGCCATATGAGGGCGACCTCTCACAAAAGATCCTACTAGAGCGAATCGGTGCTGTTCCGCCAGAAGCGAAACCTCGTCCACCGAGAATTGGATCGCCGGCATTCCCTTATGTCGAAAGGGAACCTTCAAAGGAATTTCCTTATTCGCTGCCAGAACCTCCGCAAACGAACGAACTGCCGTCCCCGACCCAGAGGCTGGAGCGGCCCACGCTGCCTTCGTCACCATGCGACCAAGATCGCCAGAGCTCCCTAACCTCACTCTAGCTCTCACTTCTCTCTAGACGTAGGGTTTCTCCATATATATATATATATATGTATATATATATATGTATATATATACACATACATATATATATGTATGTATATATATACACATACATATATATATGTATGTGTATACATACATATATACATATATATATATATATATATATATATACATATATATATACATACATATATATATATATATACATACACACACACACATATATATATTTATATATATATATATATATATATATATATATATATATACAGGGTGCGGTTCTGGTAAGAACAAATCTTAGGAGAAAAATGAGAACGAATCTGGACCGTTGGGTTGTATTATGCGGAACCAAATTGTGCATTTGGTGAAACTGAAATGTGCATTAAATGATATTGAAATGTGCAAAATAAAAATTTAAACTCAAGTGTGCATAAGATGAAACTGATATGTGCGAAAAAAAAGTTCAAAAAATAACATCACATTGACTTTTTTATCCTGCACATTTCAGTTTCACCTAGTTCACATTTCAATTTCACGTAATGCACAATTCAACTGCACATAATGCCACTCTATTGCATCCTTTGTGATGCACATTTCAATTTCACCCAATGCACATTACAGTTTCATCTAATGCACACTGAATTTCACTTGAAGCAAATCTAGCGGTCTAGATTCGTTCTCATTTCTCTCATAAGATCGTGTTCTTATTTGAACCAAAACCTATATATACATATATACACACACATATTTATATAAATATATATCACTACTACATTTTCGGGTCTTTTGTAACAGCGGAATTCATTACATTTGGTCCAAAAAACTGTTACATTTGACTTATTGTAATAGTTTCTCGTCGTTACATTCGCTCGCGTTGCATTTGCTCTAATGTAACGGCTTGTAACGAAATTTATGACCAATTGTAATGGTCCTCATAAGATGCCATAAATGCTACAACAGATCGAGTACAAATGTAACAGTATGTAACATGCAAAGTGGTAACGGTTTTGAAAATACATTGGCCATGGTTAATTATGTAATGTAACAGTTTTGAAAATACATTGGCCCTGATTAATTATGTAATGTAACGGTTTATATATTTTCACACATGCAGCCAGGATGTTTTTACACACCAATAGCCATGAATGTAACTAGCTGCCCATTTAATTATAATTACATACAAAAGTGAAACAAATGTTGGCGCCAACATTAAATCCATTACATTACAAACCAAGCAACTTAAGTTGTTCAAAAGCATGCAAAGTAGCTATGTTAAAAGCTCTTTGACAGAGACATGAGTTTGATAATTAAATAAGTAGCAAAATGTTGAACAACATGTTCACATATCAAAATATTATTGTTTATCACTACTACTAGGAGAAGCTCAAGTTAGTCATGGGTATGCATCATTCATCATTTGATTCCATACCATCTTCATCCTCATGTGAATCTCTCACCTGTAAACAAATATTTCAAATAATTAAGCACCGATGTTATATATTTATATATAATCAATTCATTTGTTTTTTAGAATCAGACTCATCTAAATAATGTTTTGAAAAAGAAATGATTATTATACTGCAATTATTTACTTCCTCCGTTCTTTAAATCTTGCAACATTGTGACTTTTGCACTATTCACAAACCATACTTTGACCACGATTTTCTACTAATACACATAATCAAATTATTTCGTATAAAATGTTATTGAATTCCTATCAATGTGAATTTCTAAAATATTATCTTTTTATAATGTTTACTAATATATAATTAAATATAATTACTGTCAAAGTTGTGTATTGGCAAACGTGAAAGTCAAAGTGTTGCAAGAATTAAAGAACGGAGGATGGTATATTTGAGCAACTGATGAGTATGAGAACTCATATTCACATCTAAGCTACAAAGTATAATGCTTCGGCACAAATATTTTCTCATAGAACACAATCAAGCAAGAAAAAAACTCTAATTCATGGAAACGGAAGTATTTGCATCCATATCCAATAATCTAAAGTGACCATAAATTGTCATCAAACTAAAATCAAAATCTACACTCAATCAAGGAAGAAGAAAAGGATTAACAAACCAAAGAAAAAGAAAAAGAGCTCAATCAGATCAATAGGCACAACTAAATCTCAGATCAAGAATCTCACCGTACCCTAGAGGCGACCCAAATAATTGGATAAAATGCCTACCAAACAGGCTGTAATATATATTCAAAATGAGCAAAAGAGCATGTAACTTACACATACCTTCTCCAAAGGGATACTTTGAGTTGAGGGCTCTATCGACAAATCAATCCTATTTGCAACACTTAAATAAAGGCTATATATAGCGAGGGTCTCCATTAATCCAACTTCCTTGACAAAACAAAACCAAGAAGATCATGGAAATCCGCGTCAGTTCCCCTCGTTCAACAAGCTTATTTCTTGTTTGTGCTGCAGCAGAGGTGGCACTCTACAAGTAACATGATCGTGGGAATGTGTAAATTTAACAAAAGATAAAGATTTGAATGGTTAAAACAAAAGTTGAAAATCAAAATACACTACCCCTTTGTTTCTATACTTAGCTTGGCGATGATTTCTTCAAGTGTTTTGAGTCTCGGTTTAGTATCAATTGACCCACCTTCAAATAGCTTTTCTCTCTCTCCATTTTCTAAATCGACATAAGTGTTTTTTTATAAAGGATGTACACCAGAAGAAGAATGTAGATGTGAATTAGAGATTTAAATAGAAAGAATGACTAAAATAATACACCCACTTAAGTATGCTACAAAAATATGCCCAGGCTACCTTGTTTGGATTTGGATATATATATATATATATATATATATATATATATATATATATATATATATATATTTACCGTGGATTGGAATATCGAATTAATTGTTATAAATATTACTGAATATGCATGATTTTTAAACAAGCATATATATGTTAAGTTAAACCATATGTGTGTATACACTAATGACTTAAGTTTGAATATCATTAATAAACAAAACGACGGGAATTTCAACTTATCATGTAAACATGGTTATACTATAAATAATATCCTTAGTTGATTATAATAATGATATTATTACGAATTGAGAAATAGTAATTATAATAGTACTAATGATACGCTCATACGAGCTTAATTTGAATCCAAAAAAAATGGAATTCGAAACTTTATTATTGGATTTGGATAGGTTGGCATGCCAATAGGGATAATTAACACGGCCGTAGAATTGATCAATGATTTCGGGTCCGTAGCCACCGAGTGGACATCACCCAAATCTTGATATTTGATACATGCGCGCTTCTATATGGGTCCGTAGCCACCGAGTGGACATCACCCAAATATGTTCGTCTACAGGTCCGTAGCCACCGAGTGGACGGTACCCAAATGAACCCAATCCGGCCAGAACCACCGAGTGGTCCGTGCCAAAATAGTTCTCTGATGGTCCGTAGCCACCGAGTGGACAGTACCAAAGATGAGAACGTCCCGTTTATCCAGTCCATTAAATTAAGGAATAGAATTCCAGAAACTTATAAAAGAATAACAGTGTGAAAACGGACAAATATGACGGAGATTGACATTGAGCAAAAGATGAAGATTGAGAAAATGAAATTTAAGGCGAGACAAGAATAATGCCGAATGAAATATTGATTTACAATGATCTATGATATTGCTCATGTGAACTTGGATTATGATATGAAGATGTGAAAATGAAGGGAGAGAAAATGAAAAGGGAAAATGTGGAAAATAGAATTATGAAAATGAAGTAAGAGATATGAATATAAAAATGAAGACGATAAGAGAATGTGAGTTCAATTAATGAATTGGATTTTACTAATTAAAAGTTTATTCTAGAATAAGTTAATGATTAAATACGAGAGACAACGAGATAAACTAATGTTGAATAAAGTTATTATTTTACGCTTTTAAACTAATACGTACTTTGAAAATTACAAGGTATTAATAGCTCAAATAAAGAGCAAAGTTACGATCAATATGACTATGTCGAACGGAATGGACTATATATGGTATTATATGTTTTGAAATAATCAATATGATTGATCTGTACTATTCCTGATTATAAATAAGGATTGTACTTTGAATATTTGATTATAAGATATAGAGAAATTAGTTGTGATTTATAAGTTATAAAGAATTTCAAATTAAAGAGTTGACTTAGCTTTGTTTGTATTACTGAATAGCTTTTTGGAACAAAATGGATTCTTTGAGATTTATTAGTCAAACAGGTAAAATCAATCTGGTTAAGCTTATATTTTTCAATTTAGTATCTTTGTGATATCATTCTTAATCGTTGATTTACTATGTGATATTTGATACTGAAATTGTATCAAGAAAGAATGAACACCACTAAGCAAGATTTGCTTAGCGCATTGGATTTTTGTCCTTCGCGTAGGTACCTAATTGATATGAGGCATAAAGTTCAAGGAGGAAAGCATTTGGGAGCAACCTGCCAATCAACACAGAGTCACACTTGCATTTAATAATATCTCATCACTTTTATTTTACATAAATAAATATGTATTCAGCAAATGAGTATAATGTAATAGCAACATTAAATATTTACGTGTTAATATAAAATTTGAATGCTTCCGCAAATATGCTTTTTTTATTAAAGTTATTATCATTCGCTTGTCTTAAAAATAAAAGTATTTTTGAATAATGAAAAAGATAATGGAAAAGTCAGTCAACGCTTTGGTGCTTCGGCACTGCGGGTAGCGCTCCCTGCCCAGACTTCCGGGCCAGGTAGGGGGTGTTACATACTACGCCCTCAGAGTATGAGGCCTTACTTTCTGGCCTCAGAATAACAGCCACTTCAATGTACAGAAGTTGAGGTTCAAAAGTGACTCTAAGCTGGTGATCAAACAACTTAGGGAGGAATATGAAGCCAAAGAAGCACAAATGCAGAGGTACAGGGACACAACCTTGGAGCTTATAAAACACTTTGAGAAATCTGATCTGGTATGTGTTCCACGAGCCCAAAATGAGGAAGCAATCATCTTGTCAAAATTAACAATGGATGCCCCTGAACACCTCATTTGCATAGCTCGAATACAGGAGTTAAGCAAGCCAAGTATCGAGATGACCAAAGATTAAGAGGTTATGCCCATCAGGTCTGCCCCAAGATGCTGGATTGATGATCTAATAGAGTACAAAGAAGGTGGAACACTGCCATCAGATGAAGAAAAGGCAAGGGTAATAAGGAGACGAGCTCCAAGCTACGTGATCCAGGACGGAGAGCTTTACAAACGAAACTACAATGGGATGCTTTTAAAATGCCTAAGGCCAAAACAGGCTCTTCAGGTGGTAAAAGAATTGCACGTTGGGATCTGCTCATCACACCAATGTGCGTTTACTCTAAGCAAAAAGCTATCTTGCAAGGATATTTCTGGCCAACAATCGTGAAGGACTGTGCCGACTTTGCACGAAAGTGTGAGGTCTGCCAGAAGTTCCAAATAAATCTCTAGAGACCTGCCGCCCTCTACATCCCTATAAGCACTGCAATCCCCTTTTCAAGGTGGGGAATCGATTTTGTGGGACCCCTTTCACAGGGCTATGGAGGTCAGAAGTTCGTTATAGTTGCGATTGATTACTTTACCAAGTGGGTTGAGGCGAACCAATGACCACTATATCACCGCCGAGCAATGTAAAAGATTTGTGTGGAGGAATATATTCTGCCGATTTGGAGTTCCTATGCAAATCATAAACATCAAACAACTACTCTTTATAATCAATATAGGTCGCTAAAAACAAAACATATTCGAGACACACAACGAATCAATGGATTTAACAGGTTTGCTAGGGCATTGCTGCACCGTGTGTTAATGTATTGGGCCGAGTAGACCATGAATATGTGTCTGCCTCTTAGTATTCCACGACATCTACATCCACAGCAGGATCTTCCCAATCACTACGGCGTGAAAGAGTGGTTCTTCAGCCTCGTAACGAGCGCAAACACCCTCAACCTCAGGCACAAGCAGACCCATATGAGCTTTATGATGATGATCATGTTGACTTGTGATATTTTGTACTTTACATTATTCTGTGAAGCATGAATTAGCTCATCAAATTATTTTCTGAAACACTGGATTTATTATCAACTTTATGTGATATTTCTAGGATTGTGATCCAATGTAGTCCCATTGATTCGTTGTGGGTCTCAGATATGTTTTGATTTTGAGCGACCTATATTGACTATAAAGAGCATGTGTTTAATGTTTCTGAGTTGACTGTACTGTACTAAGTAGATTTTTGTTTTTTCCCCAGTTAAATATGCTCTTGTGGAATTTACTACGCAGAAGAGCCGCCAATTAAAGTGGCGACTGTTGTATTGTATAGAAGAATCGACACATCGAATAGCGGCTTTTATACTGTATAGAAGAGCAGTCACTTCAAATGACAGGAAGTGCAACTTTCATTAACCGCAATTAACTTGAACAATATTTTGAGAACTATTTTTAACCCAACACTAATTTGAGAATGATTTATTTAATTAGCATTATTTTAGAAATTCCATCTTAGAAAATATCATGATTGGTCTCATTCTCATATGCCCATGTGGGAATGGATGAAATATCTTTTGTCGTGATGGTGTCCCACCTTCGTTCCATCGATTTTGAGCGCAGAGACGTCGCCGTGGAATTCCTCTGCATATGGCTGCCCGCGGAGGGCCGATTCTTCCCGACGCCGAAATCCCACTTCTTCCTGAAGAAGAGGCCGTCGATGGCTGTGTCGATTTCAAAGGCCGACCCGCCTTTCGATCAAGAACGGGGCGGTGGAGATCCGCATCCTTCATCATTGGTATACCCCCCCCCCCCCCCCCCCCCCCCACACACACACACACACATTTTCATTTTCCCGTTCTGGATTCAGCAAATCCCACTTTATTTTTCAACTCTTCAATATTGAATTTAGCTATTGCGTGTTTGATGTTTCAGGCGTTGAAGTGGCGGAGAGGTTTGCCTACTACGGGATAAGTTCGAACCTCATAAGCTATCTAACTGGGCCTCTTGGACAATCAACAGCGACCGCCGCGGCTAATGTGAACGCCTGGTCTGGAACTGCGTCTCTTCTGCCGCTCTTTGGTGCCTTCATTGCCGACTCATTTCTTGGTCGGTACCGGACAATTGTCATCTCCTCCCTACTGTATACCCTGGTCAGTGCATAGCCTATTCTCTGCTTTGAGCTGCTTCACTATCTGATTAACTTGTGCCAAGGACCAATTAGACTTTCAAATGCTTGCATGCATTTGAACCAGGGAATTGATAGGGGAAGAATAGAAGGAGAAAAATTCGTAGTATACTAGTAACGAAAATTTAGGGGAACTATAAAACTAGTCCAAATTCCAAACTCAATCTAACAATTTAGCTAATTCGTTAAAGCTCAATATATGTACATTGTAAAGACAAAATCTTAATACATGTAAAAAGATTAAAAAGTTTTATTTTTTTATGTTCCTTAATATTTTCTAACACATACCCATACATTGTCAGGAAAATCATTTTCCTCTACCTTTTTCTCCTTTGCATCTTCCTGGGTTCCAAACATAGCATTAGACCATTAGTGCAGTTGTGATCTTTTGTGGTTTGTTATTCAGCATTCATTTCTGACTTCATTCAACATTGAAGCCTTGTAGTTTATACCATACATATCTTGACTCTTGAGAGCATTATATGAGACAGTACCGTTTTATGAACCATTTAGCGCAGCTAAATGTAGTTCAAAAGGTCATGATGGAACAACATTAAATAAATAGTACTCCCTCTACCCCATTAAAAGATTCTGACTTTCCTTTTTAGTCGTCTCAGCTAAAGTTTCTCATTTTCTATTTTAGGAAACAATTAACACTCTTAAATAACAATTTAATCATCAAATATTAAAAATAATAAATATATAACATCACATTTATCATCAATAACACATCATATTATATACCCATCAAAACTATTTCTCAAAATATATTCAAAATAGCATATTTTAATTATTGTCTAAATAATCGTGCCATTTTGCAATGGGAACCTTTGAACGGGACAGAAGTAGTAGATATTAATGATCATATTTCCTTTATATGGAAATATTTCATTTTCTTCAATGTACTTGTTATGTTAGGGCACCCTACATCCATAACACCGTACTCAATTATTTTATTTATATATTTTTAATACTCATTTTACTTGCTATTGCTATCATACAAAGACTTAGAAACCTAAATAGTTGTAAATATTTTAAATAACTCGCCATATTTCGTTTTCTCTGCATTTTACAAGTAAAACAAAAAAACAAGAAAATAATCCCCCCTAGCATTCTCTGTTACTCGAGCATACACTTAAACTGCAGGGACTGGGCTTCCTTACTGTCTCTGCTACCCTTCCTTTTTGGTCTACTGACTGTCAAGAAGCTACAAAATCTGGTGCCTGCTCTCCTCCTATGTTTGAAATTGTCTTCTTCTTCTTTTCGCTATATCTGGTGGCATTAGCACAAGGTGGACACAAGCCATGTGTTCAAGCTTTCGGGGCTGACCAGTTTGACACTCAAGATCCAAAAGAGTGTAAAGCCAAAAGCTCATTCTTCAACTGGTGGTATTTTGGGATGTGCTTTGGTGTTATGGTTACACTATGGATTTTGAATTATATTCAGGACAACCTTAGTTGGGGTCTTGGGTTTGGAATCCCTTGTATCATGATGGGTCTTGCTCTTGTTATCTTCCTGCTTGGGACTGTTACTTATCGTTTCCGTCAAGGCAGTGATGATAAGAATCCAATATTGAGAATTGGCCGTGTGTTTGTCATTGCATTTAGGAACCGGAAGACTAATTTTACATCCATATCACTAGAACAAGATGCTCAGGGAATTCTACCCAGTGAAACTTCTCAGCAGTTCAGGTAAGTTTCAGCATTAAAGGGTAAATTTGGTAAATTTCATGTTCTATGCTTTGAATACTCCTTTTTATTGTTTAAAAGTTGTTGCCACTTTTAGTCCCGCCAACTATTATGCTGGTGACACTTTTGGTACATGTCTTTTTTTTTTACTTTCAGAAATTCAGATCTCTAACTGATGTGTTAGAGACACTTTTGGTACCAGGTGCCTGTGCTTGAATGTTTTCACTTTTAGTACTCTGAGTCTTCAACTATTGTTACTGTATTTTGATCCTTAAGTATTGCCATAGTGATATGTGGTCCTTCACTTATTGTGGCAAAATTCATATTTGTAGGACCAAAATTGTCACTTTCACAATTGTCGAAGGACATAGTCACATAGATATTTAAAGTCACATAGATATTTGAAACTAAGTACAAATTCAAATTCAAAAAATGAAACCGGATTTATAAATTTAAGAAAGTGCAAAAACTATAAAGTAATTATACTTTTTTTCTAAATATTGAAAAAATTAAAAGCTAATCATCCCAAAATATTAAATCATTTTAAAATTACTTAAAAATCAATAAAAATCATGAATTTGTAAAAGAATCCAATAACAATTATTTATCAAAAAATACATTTTTTTCTGAAAAAAGGTAATATTTTTTATTTCTGAAATGCAATACATTTTTAGATAAAACTTTCATTTTATAAAATTCAAAATTCAAAATTCAAATACTCCGTAATATTTTCTACTTTTTTGGAAAAAACTTGAGTTGATGGTTGAGATTATTAAAAGAAGAACGAGTATAGTTTAGATTACCTATAGAATACGCTTAGTGTCTATTTAAAAGTGAGACATGCTATAGCAGGTTATACCCAGTCATGGACTATTGTTGGCAGGCGGTCCATATAGTTGGGATTATACAGAAATAACTAATAGTTGGGATTATTATGAGCAGACCAACAATAGTTGGGATTATTATTTTCAATTTTTCCTTTTTAAAATTCTGTTTTATTTCCAGAAGCAGACAACAGAAAACAAGAGTCAAACCTATTTTAATATTTTTGTTTTCAAAAAAGAAAGAAAAATAGAAAAATGAAAACAAAAGAATTACTAAACGACACCCTTTTAAAACTAAATAACAATCTATATTAATGGGAATCGATCCTTAACCAATCAATAATACAATTTGGAGGTGAATTATACCAAGTACAATCAGACTCAGATATAGCCTGCCTTGCTAAAGCATGGGCAATCCTGCTAAAGCATGGCCAGTCCTATTCGGTGATCGTCACCATAATGGACAGAAATCTTAGTGAAAGATGCCATTGCATGTCTAATATCATCAAACAAAGCTATATTTTAAGAACACCCTCCCAGGTTCAGGATACTAAGCGACACTTATGTTTTCCATTTATGTTGAACAGTATGAAAAATGGAAAGAAGAAGAAGACCATTTAATCTTTATGCCCATCCCCCGTCTGAAATTTGTAGTCTGTAACAACTAAAAATTAATGTTACTTGATAATACCAATTGCTTATTTGATAATACTTAGGAAGAGTGGATTATAAGATTATTCCATGTGACTTAAGGGTTTTCTGTTAATCAAAAGGTTCCTTAACAAGGCAACACTTGCCCCTGATGGTTCAAAGCAGGATGGAAAAGTATGTAGTATCAGCGAGGTTGATGAAGCAAAGGTCATTCTCAGACTTGCACCAATATGGGTGACATGTTTGGTGTATGCGATTGTGTTTTCACAATCATCCACCTTATTTACAAAGCAAGGAGCTACAATGAACAGATCCATTGGTTCAAACCTCAAAGTGCCAGCTGCCACTCTTCAAACCTTTGTTAGCCTTTCTGTGGTTATCTTTATTCCAATATATGATTGCCTTTTTGTTCCTATTACGAGAGCTGTTACTGGAAGGCCCTCTGGAATAACAATGCTTCAAAGGATAGGAATGGGGCTGCTTTTGTCAGTTCTCTCTATGATGGTTGCAGCCATAGTTGAGAAGAAGCGTCTTCAAACTGCTTCAGACTTTGGGTTGATTGACAGGCCTGAGGCTACCGTTCCCATGAGTGTGTGGTGGTTGATACCACAGTATGTACTGTTTGGCATTTCCGATGTGTTCACCATGGTTGGCCTACAAGAGTTTTTCTATGATCAGGTTCCCAAAGAATTAAAAAGCACAGGTCTTGCTTTATACCTCAGTATATTTGGCATTGGCAGCTTCCTTAGCAGCTTTCTCATCTCCATTGTTGAGCAAACCACTGCTGGTAAAGATGATGATGGAGGTTGGTTTTCAGACAATTTGAATAGAGCACATCTCGATTACTTCTATTGGCTTCTTGCTGTACTTTCTGCGTTTTCGTTGCTTGGTTACCTATATGTATCAAGATCATATATCTACTATAAAGCTAGTGTCGTGTAAATGCATGTGCTCAAACCACTACGCAAACTCAAACTGTGATTGAGGTGTAAGAATCAATTCCCTGGCTAATTGACTCAAAATTGCCTCCGGATAAAGACATTGTCGAATTATTTCCATTTTCATGTAAAGTCCCTTTGCTCATGATCTTAAAGAAGCCGTTTTGTAATCTCCATGTATTTCTTATTGGCATTTCAGTCTTTGTATCAATGGAACGCCAAATTGATGTTGTTTGATCTCTTTAAATTAATGTGAGCTCATATTTTCCTGGATACATCTGAAAATGTGTTTTTGAAACTACAACTTCAAGTTTCTAATGATCTTTACGACTTTACATCTACATTGTACTAAATGTTTGAGTTGCCAAAAAGGTAGTGTTTCGTCTAGAATTTTATTTTTTTTCAATGTATACATTCTTTTTTGACACGAATTATTATTTTGTAGAATGTTTTTTCATTAATAGAATAATTGGTAAAATAATTACCGTTTACAAGTTATCATAATTCATAATGTATTTATTGATCATTTATGATTTATGTAGTAAAGTGATAACCAAAATGAATATGTCATCCAATATTATCATTTATGTAGAAGTTAACTGCAAGTATACCATATTACCATTACGATCACTATGTGTACACTTATAATTATTACAAACAGTTGTCAAGTAACATTGTTTTCTATTATGTTTATTTTTTCATATATTAGGAGTTATATCATAATTATAACAAAATTATCATACAATTGTCCAATCAAAGTTATAAAAGAATATGTGTCAAACACTACAACAACAACATCCAAGCTTTAGTTCCAAAAGATATTGGAGTCGGTTAACATGAATTGATACATGATATCACAACCAAAAGGAAAAGAAAGAAAATAAAGATAAAAAAATAAGCTATTATAAAAAGATAATATAAAAAGAGATGAATTTACATAAAAATGATAAAATAAAAAGGATACAAATAATGCTTATATATATAAGGATAAAAAATAAGGAAAAAAAGATGAGGGGATAAGAAAAAAAAGATGATGGGAAAAGATGATACGGGATCATTCCTCCACACGAATACCCGCCCTTCCACTTAGTTCTCTCCAAAGTCATGCCCTCATCCAACCCCAGAAGAAGCATATCACTTCGAACTCTCCTAACCCACGTCTGTTTGGGTCTCTCTCTCTCTCTCTCTCTCTTCTCCACACATCTCAACTCGTCTGACGGGTGCATCACTCGATCTTCTACGCACATGACCAAACCACCGTAGGCGCGACTCCCGCATCTTGTCTTCAATAGGTGCTACTCCCACCCTTTGTCTCATTGCCTCATTCCTCACGCGGTCCTTCCTAGTATGCCCACACATCCAACGCAGCATGCGCATCTCTGCCATACTCATCTTTTGAATGTGACATTGTTTCACCGTCCAACACTCTACGCCATACAGTAATGCAGGCCTAATTGCTGTCCTATAAAATTTACCCTTCAGTCTAGTCGGCATAACTCGACCGCATAGAAATCCTGACGCACTCTTCCACTTCATCCACCCTGTTCTGATTCTATGAGATTCATCTCCATCTAACTCACCATCCTTCTGAATTATGGAGCCCAAGTAACGAAACATATCGCTGACTGGTATCTTCTTACCATCCAGAATAATTCCGCTATTATCACTGCTTCTACCTCCACCAAACTTGCACTCCATGTACTCTGTCTTGCTCCGACTTAGTTTGAAACCCTTATTCTCCAATGTTTGTCGCCAATGTGTCAAACACTAGCACAATAAAAATATAAAATGATGATCATAACTGATAAGTAATTTGACACAATAGTACAAAAAATTGCCAATCAGTCATCGTAACACGATAACAACATGCCCCAATAGTAGATACACCCTTGCCAAGAATGCATGCTTCGGAAAATCAGTTTACTAAATCAACATGTGCAATGACATGACAAATTACTTTTTTAATTCGCTTCACAACACCAACTATATAATAATGTTCTCTATTTAGAATTTTGAAATTTTTTCTTCAAAGATTTCTTTAGGGAATCCCCTACTTCCGAAAATAGCTTCAGGACGAAATTCAAACCCTACACAACAAGGAGTATGCCAAACGGAAGAGTAACACTAAACACACAAGATTCAACATCACCGCGATTGCCACCAACATTGAAAAAGGTCTTGATATCCGCCTCCAACCACCCATCATTGTTGAAAAATAAACTTGTTTTTAATGTCTTGGACCTAATACAATACCTGTGAGATGCATGGGTACATCGCATAGATTGTTGAAATAATTTGTTTTTGTAAAGATTTATTGTGCTTTGATGATTATCATCACAAAGAAGAGTGCGATAGAAACAGGAAGGGGTTGGGTATTCAAGGATTTCCAAGAGACACCGTGTGTCGAAGCTTTCTGCGTTAGTCCAATGGAGGAGTTGGTGGATCAATGCCACAATCTAGAGATTGTCACAGGCGAAGACATATCAGGAGGCGGCATGGGCGACGAGCAGACGAGGAGCGGTAAAGGGCTGAACAAGGGAGAAGACAGATCGACGGTCCGCACCCCCTCTTGAACCGCCTCCTTAGAGCGATCGAGGTGTAAGGGCTTTGAAGATGATGCTTCAAGAAAAACGGAAGGAAAGAGTTTGGTTTTATCAATTATTTTATTTCTTATGGTCTTATTTTCGCGTTATGTGTGTTTACGTTTCTCTGTTTTTTGGTGTTTTCTTTAATTTTATGTCTACAATAATGATTGCCAAATCTTCTAGATATTATGTAGTTAGAAGGATCTATATGGCCAGTGATTGCTGTGTCACACCCGTTTGGTGGTTAGCGATTCATATTGCACTTTCAAAGGTGATCATTTCTAAGTCTAGCCGTATGGTTGATAGTGATAGTTGGTTACAGATAGTTGTTTTCAGTGTTGGTCTCATGGAGTTTGATGTAATGATCCGAATCCTAATGATATTAATATAAGCAGTTTTTCCTTTTAAGAAAAAATGTTTTGGACCTAATTAATCTTTTAGGTATAAGACTTGGATGTTGTTGTTTTCGTTCTAAATAAAGTGTAATTAAATTATTGTTGAAAAGGCCCAATTAGTATAAAAGTGTAGAATGAATAAACTCTAGAACTTCTCTAGAAGGTGAGGCCTTGACTCTAGAAGTTGAAAAGGCCCAAGCAAGAGTCCTTACTTATAGTAAGGGTTACAAGAACCAATTAAGAAAGGAGAAAAGTACATTAAATCAATTCTTAAAATAGACTGTATGCATTAATCGTAGAATAGTCTAGAATAGTTTCTTACTAGTATAAATAGAGACCGTATATCCCCACTTTGTATCAATCCAAATCATACAAATTGAGTTGTTCTAATAAAATTGTTCTTCCCCTTTCTTTCTTCAAATATCGTGCACGAGTCAAGTCCATACCCGATTGGGTATTGCATATACCCGACCGAGTATATAATAAATCAGTAATATTTTGTTTTGTCTTATCCTCTTGCACCTTCCTTACTCTTTTGGAGTTCACTCATGATCTTTTGATACTCATGTCTTTGCCTTCATCATCTGAGACAGGCTCAACGCCATGCCCTCATGCTCATGACGACCCTCATGCCGTCACCTTCATCATCTCAGGCAGGCTCAACACCATGCCCTCATGTTGTAGCCCTCATCCCTTCCTGAACGGTGACCGTCGGTTGGTCTCCTTCATGCTTTGCGCCCGGACCCCATGTCGACGCCCTCATGCTTTACACAACCCTCATGTCATCGCCTTCATCATCTCATGCAGGCTTAATGCCATGCCCTCATGTTCAGACTGGTCCTCATGTTGTCGCCTTAATCATCTTAGGCAAGCTCAGTGCCATGCCCCCGTGCTCAAGACAACCCTCATGCCGTCGCCTTTATCATTTCAGGCAGGCTCAACACCATGTCCTCATGCTCAGGACGACTCTCATGCCATCGCCTTCATAAGTTTAGACAGGCTAAGCGCCAGGCTCACATGCTTAGGTCGACCCTCCTCACGACAAGACACTTTGCCTAGATCGTGCCGTCATTTATTTTTTTAATGGATTCATCATTGTCATTTTTTGCGTCATCATTTTTCATAAGGGCCCACACCATGGTTATGAGTTCATTATTTCAAGCAAGCTCAGCACCATGTCCTCATGTTTAGGACATCCATCATGTTCAAGCCCTCATCTTAGGTTGGCCCCAAGCGTCGTGACCTCATGCTTCATGATCGCGCTCCTCATCCCTCCTTAGATGGCGACCGTCACCTTCATTCTTTGCGACCGGACCTCATGTCGGCGCCCTCATGTTTTGTGCGGCACTCATGTCGTCGCCTTCATCATCTCAGGCAGGCTCAACGCCATGCCCTCATGCGCATGCCGACCTTCAGGTTGTCACCTTTGTCATCCCAGAAAGGCTCATCGACATGCCATCATGCTCAAGACGACCCTCATGCTAGTGCCTTCATAATTTCAGGTAGGCTCAGCGCCATGCCCTCATGTTCAGGGCAGCCCTCATGATGTAGCCATCATTTTAAGCAGATCCCAAACGCCATGCCCTCATGCTTCGTTATTGGGCTCCTCATCCCTTCTTGGATGGTGACCGTCGCTTCATACTTTGCGCTCGGTCCTCATTTCGGTGCCCTCATGTTTTGTCCGACTCTCATGCCATCACCTTCATCATTTCGGGCAAGCTCACGCCATGCCCTCATGTTTAGGCCATCCCTCATGTTGTAGCTCTCATCTCAGGCAGGCCCAAGCGCTGTGCGCTCATGCTTCACGATCGGGCTCCTCATCCCTTCCGGGATGGCGACCGTCTCCTTAACACTTTGCGCCCGGATCTCATGTTAGGACCCTCATGCTTTGCGACCGACCTTTATGCTTTACGCCGTGCCCTCATGTCGGCACCCTCATGCTTTGCGCGGCCCTCA
Source organism: Cuscuta europaea (assembly GCA_945859875.1). NCBI lineage: Eukaryota > Viridiplantae > Streptophyta > Magnoliopsida > Solanales > Convolvulaceae > Cuscuta > Cuscuta europaea. The sequence goes on from CAMAPE010000013.1 coordinate 3,220,462, forward strand.
TGTTTTTGCATTCATCATTTCATGCAGGCTCAATGCCACACCCTCATTTCAAGCTGACTCTCATGTTGGCACCTTCATGCTTTGCGATTGACCCTCATGTCAGCGTCCTCATTCATACCCCGACCCTCAATACTAGCGCCTTCATGCTTTGTGCCTGACCCTCATGACGTCGCCCTCATGCTCATGCCGGACCTCAACGCTGACGCCATCATGATTTGCGCTTGACCCCCATGTCGACGCCCTCATCTCAGGAAGGCCCTCACGCCATCACCTTCATCTTTTCAGGCAGACTCATCGTCATGCCCTCATGCCATCACCCTCATGCTTTGCGCGACCCTCATGTTGTTGCCCTCATTTCAGACAGGTTCACCGCCATGCCCTCATGCTTTGTGCCCGACCCTCAAGGCGGTGACCTTATCTCAGTCAGACAATCACGCTCATGCATTGTTCCCAGCCCTCATGCTGGGCCTTCATGCTCCCCATGACCCTCATGTTGGCGCGCTCATCTATTCAAGTAGGATCCCAGCGCTATCAACTTCATCTTGCGATTGGGTTCCTCATCTCTTCTTGGATGGGGACCGTCGCCCTCATGCATCTTCAGTCGACCCTCATGTCCCCGCCTCCACTCATTGCGAACGACCCTCAAGACATCGCCCTCATTATAGGAAGGCTCTCATGCCGATGCCTTCACAATTTCAGACAGGCTTAGTGTCGTCGCCCTCATCCTCGACCGACCCTCATGCCGACACCTTCATCTTCCTATTGGGCTCCCCATCCTTTCATGGATGGCAACCGTTGCCTTCATGCATCTTTGAATAACCCTCATGTTGATTCCCCCATCTGAGATAGACTCTCAACACCGTCACATGCCCTTACCTTCAGGCTCCTCCATTCACTTAATTTTGGGGGGCATTCGATGTACTCCTTTTCCCTAATTAGGATTTTTTTCTCATTGGATTTTTTCCTAGTGAGGATTTTAATGAGGTATCTCCCCATTGTGGACAAAAGGTAATTGCCCTCAGCATCATCTACACTGACAGTATTCCACATCATATGAGTCCCATAGACTACGGAACTCAGCAAAACGACATCAACTCCTCGAGTCAAAGCACCTCTGGTTAGCAAGAGTGGGGGAATACCCCCCTCACCCTCTTCCTCCATAAAGCAGAACATTGAAAAAATGAAGAAATTAGAATATTGAAACACTCCTCTTTGGCTCGTCTACCCCTCGACAATGGGGGCGTGGGACTCCTGATGGAGTATATGGTCCGGGATAGGGCTGTTAATGAGTTGAGCCCGAACACCCAAAGCTCGAGTTCGGCTCAATAAGCAATTAGTGGTGTTCGGGTTTGAGCTCAAAGCCTGACGAGCTTAACAAATGAGGCTCGTGCTCAGCTCGATAGGCGTTCGATGTTCGAACCGAGCACTCGATAAGCTCGATAAATATGCTCGAATTTAAAATTTTAGGTGATGCTCGTTAATAGGCTCGTGCTCGAATGATTCGACAAGTATTCGGTTCATTAATAATCATATTTAAATTCATAAAAATCATACTAATTATATTTAAATTTTGACATATATATAAATTATATTTATAATTTCAGGGTGTTCGATAGGCTCGAGTTCGAACCGAGCCGATTAATTATTGAGTTCGGCTCGATTAATTTTTCGAATTTAAAACTCAACTCGGGTTCGAGTTTGAAAGCTCGTTAAGCTCGGCTCATTAGGTTCGAAACAAGGCTCAAAGTCGCATAGTTCGATAAAAGCTCGGTTCGTTAACAACCCTAGCCCAGGATCCCATGGCCCACATACTAATGCAACCCAGATACAAGCCCTCTGCATGACCCCTTGGCGAGCCCTTGGCAAGCCCTCGACATAACCCCTCAACGACCGGCGAAACCCATAGGCAGGTCCTCGGCCATGAACCGTCAACCCCGTTTTTATGTTATTGGGCCTGTTAGGCCCAACCTAGCGGCCCAGCCCACATTTCGCCTATATATACTCCCCTGTGTAAACCTTGTAAAGGATGGATAATTAATACTACCTCCATCTCACTAACATTGGGACATGAGAAGGTGGTGCAGTTATATTAAGAAAAATGAGTTCATGTTGTTGATATTGAGTTGATAAAGTAAAAATAATGTACCAATGATTTAGAACCACACAAACTTTACCAAATTTGGTATAAGACAATCTTAGTGGAACAGACCAAAAAGAAAAGATGAGAATTATTTTTCGCAACGACAATTTTTTTGTTACTGACACATACAATTTTTTTCGTGGGTGCGTAAAGCAATTTACTTCACAAAACGAAAAGAAATTATTTGTGCACAGACAATTCAATCGGCATGTAAAAGGTATTGTGATGTCTTTCCTCCATCCGAAATTAACATTGACACTTTATTTGAACTAATAGTTTAAGAATATGGTTTATGTAGATATTATAATATTTGAATTAACTTTTATTCTTAAAAATATATAGAAACGGAAAACGGAATTGTGATACTTTAGTACTGAAAAATCTGACTGCATTTAATTTCGATTTGGTCTGGTCCAATATCTTTTATTTGAATAAGAGAAAACGGTAATTGTTGCAAAAGTTATTCTCCCTCCGTTCCTAAATAAACTTCCAATTTTCTTTTTTCGTCCGTTCCAATTAAAACATCCACTTTCCTTTTTTGGTAAAGAGTTTGTGGTTCACAAAATTTTGTGTCATACCCATTTGGAAGTTAAAATGGGAACGGAGGTAGTATATGATTTTTATGTCGTAAGTTCTATGACTCGTAAGTGCTACGACAAATAGTATCATTTTCACAATAAAAATGTTGGATTGAAGCTTAATCTTAATTATGACAATGAAGGTGATCACCCAACCAATAAAAATTTAAATGCTATTCACAAAGAGGTGCATAAAATGTTTTAATTTCTTCCACTATTTATTTAGTCACACAAGATCTATGAATCTCAATCTTTAACACCACTTTCTACATCATTAACATAGTTTAATGGGAAATTTACCGGGATATGACCAAAACATATCGAGTTTCCCTGTATATGACTAGTTATGTTTTTAGACATTTGTATGACTGGAAACTAAAAATATAAAGAAAAATTCGTTCATAATAAAATATTAAATGACCAAAATACCCATATTCAAAAAATGTGTATTTTACACTATTTTCGTCCAATTAAAAATAATGCACTTTATACTGCAATTAATGCACAACATTACTGCACGACATTACTGCACATCCGGTAACACATCACTGCACTTCCGCCATTATTAGTTATCTTCTCATCCAATTTATAAATTTATTTATAGATTTTTTTTTTGGATTTAATAATTTTTACATTTTACATCTAATTAAATATATTTAATTTCATGGTGGTGTTACTGCTCTACATTACTGCACTACTGGTCATAATCACTGCACTTTCTGTCAACGTTATAACACGTTCTATGGCCTTCGATTCAATGCACAACATACTCCGTCAATGCATTTATTCACTGCCCATTTTCACTGCCCGTGTTTAATGCCCACAAACCCTAATTTTAAAGAACCTTAATATTATATTGGACGATTCTGCTACTGCCCCTGTTACACCTATAGCGGCGCTTCAAGGAGAGAAAATATAGGCCATACTGTTGGAGTGCTAGGCTAAGCCCCCACTAGTTGAAAAAAAGCTTATGAAATTGTTGGGTTATTCAGAGGAAGAAAAAAACTAGAGCATGTGGATCCAATTCGTTCTTCATTAAACTGTGTGTCCCCTACCTTCAACCTATCTCCCTACAACTTTGATCGGCTTTAAAAGCTCCAAATAGGGGATCTTATTTTGAAATCCGAAGGCTCTAGGTAAGTGCAGGGACGGATGGACGTAACTGGGCGCGACTGGGCAGGTCCGCGCATAGCTCGGGACGGCGGCACCGACGGGGCGCTGGCGGCAGTCTGGGTTGCGGCTGCGGCGAGTAGGCATGGGGCTGGGTGGCCAAGCAAGCTAACGATTGGATGAACTGGTGGCCGAGCAAGCAAGCAACTGGATGATCGTGCTCTTGGACGGCAGCGGGCAGCGGACCGTGAGACGACGACGGTGGATGGTGGGCCGTGTGACGGTGGCAGGGGAGTGCAACAGGAGGCGGGTGGATCTCTAGAGGCCGGGAGAGTGGAGGCTAGGGTTGGAGAAAATAATAGGAGCTTAGGGTTTTATAGAGATAACTTAAAGGGTATATTTGTCCACCAAATTTATTTATTTATTTATTTATTACGAATTTTAATTAAATATTATAAATTTTAATATTATTTTGATAAAAAAACTGGTTAGGTCATAGATTGGGAAACTCATTGAGTTTTAGTCATATCTAGGATAATTATCTCTAGTTTAATATATTACATTTCGTCCCAAAACGATGATCACATATTTTCTATTTGTGTTGTCCCAAAATGATAGTCTTGTTTCCGTTTTCGGTATGGATATTAAAACAGGTCATCATTTATATCCCTCCTATTTATGAAGAGTAAACGTAAAGGAATGAACAATATATACGATAAAGTAAAATTATATGGATCATTCTACCACAATTTCTTAATAATTGAACAAAAAATTATAAGATCATCAATTTGGGACGGGGGAATAAATAAAAGGACATTACTGTTTAAATGTTCACATACGATCGTATAAGGGATGATAAAAGATTTTAGTAAACTATGAAAAACTTCATTCTTCAAATGTTAAAGTCATTATACTAATCACTCTACAATGAAGGTATTCAAGATGAGACATATGACTGCAATTATCATTATCCACACTCCAGAAAAGTTGTTTACCTCAGTAAACAAGAACCCTTACTTCCATATATGTTTACGACTCAATGAACTTGAATGATTATTAAATTTATTATTATAAAATGACATTACTATTTTAAAAATTCCCACACCGTGTGATAGAAGAATTTAAGATGATACTCCGTATAAGATTTACTATTTTTTACTTTGACATGTTGATAATGATTAATGAGAAGACATGTTCACAACTTAAGAAGTATACATTTATGATATACTCCATCCGTTCCTAAAAATTCTTCCCGGTTTGACTTTCCCTCCGTTCCTAAAAATTCTTCCCGGTTTGACTTGGCACGCTTATTAAGAAAGTGGAATAAAGTGAAAATGTATGGTTGTGGTTATGTAAGAAAAAGGTAAAATGAATGTGAGCCACACAAATTGTCCAAAATGGAAAAGTGAGAAGTATTTTTGGGAACAGCCCAAAAAGGGAAGTGGGAAGCATTTTTGGGAACGGAGGGAGTATCACTTGTTCATTTGTGTATGCTTCACCCTCATTTCTAATAACAATTATCAATAATTGTAATTAGACATGAGGGTGAAGCATACACAAATGAACAATTGATTTAATAAATATGTATTTCCAACCACAAGCTATCTCCTCTTTTTGATAAAAATCCTTCACAATATCGTCTCTGAAATAAAACACCTCCAAAAAAAGAATTTAAAATGATATAAGATTTTACTTTTTTTACTTTGACGTGTTGGTAATGATTATTGAGAAGGCCTGTTCACAATTTAAAAAGTATATATTTATGATTTATCACTTCATTTCTCTTTGCTCCACTCATTTCTAATAATAATTATTAATAATTGTGATTAGAAATGAGAGTGAAGCAAAGACAAATCAACAATGGATAAGTAATAAATATGTACTTCCAATCACAAGCTATCTACTCTTTTGGAAATAGGAATTTTATTAATACATTATCTTAAAGATAGACGAATTATCAATCCGAGATCTCAAAGATGAAATGTATCGATATAGGAGTCGAATGATGGAAAGCTATCAATTTAGGACCTGAATGATTGAAAACTATCAATCTGGGACCCAAGTTGTCATGAATTTTACTATTAATAATTTTATTTTACATTTTTAAATATTTTTTAGTTTTAAAAAACTACTATTAGAATTAGTAAAAAATTAAATAAATTAGAACATATGAAATGTTAGGTCCTTGATTGATAATTTTCTTCATTCGGGTCCTATACCAATACATTTCATCTTTCGAGCCACGGATTATTAAATTTCTCTTTCATGTCCTGAATTGATCACATTCTCTGATTTTTGATGTTTTTTTTTTCAAATCTTCTTCATCTTTTGTTTTGGTTATTTCCGATTGGGTTCAGAAAATTTCGACAAATAATTAAATTTTATGGCACTACTTTAAATCTAAGTGAAAAATAATTAAAATACCACAAACTTTGAAGGAGTGTGTGATAAACACCCTAAAGTTTCACATCTAATTTCAATACCTCAAACTTTATATAAAAATTATTATAACACCATGGCCATGTATCATTTCTTTCAAAAAAGTAAATTTATGATGTTAATTGCATAATTTAACATAGCAAATTGAAAACATTAAAATTATATAGAATGGGGGGGGGGGGGTAATACTATTTATTTTACAATGGAAATTTTGAATGTTAATTGTATCTTCATGAATGCTAAAATATTTTAAATTATGAAATTAACACCAGAACATGAACTTTTTTGAAAAAAATAATACATGAACATGGTGCTAAAATAACTTTTTATATAAAGTTTGAGGTATTCAAATTACATATGCAAGTTTGAGGTGCTCACACCCCTTCAAAGTTAGGGGTATTTTAATTATGTTTCTCTAAATCTAAAGGTAGCACATTTATTGTTTCTATTTTCCTAAGTAAGTACGGTTGATTCAAATATTGATCTGGAAATAATGCATGTGCTAGAGTATATGAATCTAGATCCCGTGACCCACATACTTCAGACTAATTTTGGATTGTCCACACCCCTATATCGATGACCATAAATAAGAGAAAACGGTAATTGTTGCAAAAGTTTTGTATGGTATTTTCTAAAAATACGGGAAAACATAACATAGAGAACAAAATAACAGGATTTTCTTTACATTTTCTAAGATAGGGGGATTTGGAAATGACATTTCCGAATGGAAGGATGGGAAAGGTAGATCTAAGGTATGGGTAAACTTTTTATAATGACTAGCTCCACCGCTTTCACGGCCCCTTACCCCAGAGACCTAACTTTGGCTTGGCCCTACGGGTTAGTATACACCGCTTGGCCCTACCACTTGGAGGTTTTTTTTGGGGGAGCATAGTTCCGCTTGGTCATTATACTAATCAGTACTATGTAATTACTAATGATCACCAATATAATAATCACTCTATAATGAAGGTATTCAAGATGAGACTTATGGCTGCAATTATCATTATCCACACTCCAGAAAAGTTGTTTAAGATTCAATGAACTTGAATCATTATTATAAAATGACATTACTATTTTAAAAATTCCCACACCGTGTGATAGAAGAATTTAGGATGATATAAGATTTAATATTTTGTACTTTAAAGTGTTGGTAATGATTATTGAGAAGACATGTTCACAACTTAAGAAGTATACATTTATGATTTATCACTTGTTCATTTGTGTATGCTTCACCCTCATTTCTAATAACAATTATCAATAATTGTAATTAGACATGAGGGTGAAGTATACAAAAATGAACGATTGATTAATAATAAATATGTATTTCCAATCACAAGTTATTTGCTCTTTTTGATAAAATTCCTTCACAATATCATCTCGGAAATAAAACACTTCCAAAAAAAGAATTTAAGATGATATAAGATTTAACTTTTTTTACTTTGAGGTGTTGGTAATGATTATTGAGAAGGCCTGTTCACAATTTAAGAAGTATACATTTATGATTTATTACTTCTTCATTTCTCTTTTCTTCACTCATTTCTAATAATAATTATCAATAATTGTGATTAGAAATGAGAGTGAAGCAAAGACAAATGAACAATTGATAAGTAATAAATATGTACTTCCAATCACAAGTTATCTACTCTTTTGCAAATAGGAAGTTTATTAATACAAGATTTTATAGATAGATGAATTATCAATTCGGGATGTCAAAGATGAAATGTATCGATATAGGAGGCGAATGATGGAAAACTATCAATTTAGGACCTGAATGATTGAAAATTATCAATCTATGACTCAAGTTGTCATGAATTTTACTATTAATAATTTGATTTGACATTTTTAATATTATTTAGTTTTAAAAATAATGGCTTGGTTGATGAGTATGGCTTGGTTGGGCCACTCGGGACGCACAACTTTTTCCCACACGGTGTATGGCGGTGAACAACCGAAAAACATGTACAATTGGCTCATACACCCAAAACCGATCAAACACTTCCTCATGCCTAGCCTAGACCTCCCCAAACTATTGTACAAAGTAGAGGTCGAGGTGCCCCACTATCTATTCCCACACGCCCTTCCACCACATCTCCAAGAACCTCAACAAGACCAACCCGAGGACGAGCCTTATGTCGGACCCCATGATCATGAAGACATGGACGCGGACATCCCCGAGCAGCTTCAAGACCCTCCACCACCCAACTATTTCCAACAAATTTTGGAGGGTCAACAACAAATACTTGCGGGGTACAACCAAAGGAACACTAACTACATCAACATGGGAGAACGGCTCACCCAAGTTCAAGAGGAGAAAAGAGCAGGTTTTCAGCGGATGGAAGAGCTCCGGGAAGCCGACAAACATCAGTATGAAGAGGATCAACATAGGTTTTATGGACCTATGTACTCCTACATAGCCCATCAAGGCTCCTTTCAGACTATGGCCACCCCCCCTCCACCACCCTCTTGGTATGACCCCACTCATTGGGGTAGCTTTGGAGGATCTAGCTCCGGGATAGGAGGGTACGATGGAGGAGATAGCGGAGATGATGGGCACGGGAGCGGATTCGGAGGCAGCTACTATGACGGCGAAGGCGGGCACTAGGGACAGTGCTTGGACTATGTGTGGGGGAGAGACTCTCATGGTATGTAATTTTATTTCTTACCTTTCACTATGCATGAATTTCTTTTACCCTTGGTTCAAAAAAAAAGGAATAAATAAAAGAAAAGAAATGCTAGTTAGGTTGAAAACCCAACAAAATGGGCAATCTAAGCAAAAAAGGGCTTATAAAAAAATGAGTGAGTTAGGGAGAATGGAAAATAAAAAGAGATGCTAGGATGAAAACCTGAAAAGGCTCCTAGGCAAAATGAGAGAAATGAGAGAAATATTTGTTTTTGCAGGACCTCATTTGATTTCTTTGGAGAAGAGGGAAGAAGAAGAAGAAGAAGAAGAAGAAGAGGAAGAGAAAAGAAGATTGAGCATAGAAGACCAAAAAATCCAAGAATGTTATTTTTGTAAAAACATTTATGATTACTTGGTGGTTTTTATGTTCTTTCTTACTTGAACTCATGGAATGCTCTTAGACTATTTGGAAACATTTTTCTTTACTCGAGGTCGAGTAAAGAACTATGTGTGGGGGAGTTGATACGTTTGTAATTTCCATGTGTTTGTTTGCGTTTTTAATTAGTTTTGATTAATTTTTCCTTTGGAAATTACACACTTTTGGTGTAATAGTTTAGTTTGTTAAATACTTGTAAATTGTTTAGATTAGGTTTATTCTGAGCTCAAACAGGTCTTGATCACTCAAAGGACAGTTGGTGAACCCCCCAAGTGGAAGGAAGGTGCAAAATCACAAGAAAAAAGAAGATCCTGATTTTTTGGTCTATACCCGGTCGGGTATGACCTATACTCGATCGGGTATATTGTTGAAATTTCAAATCGGATCGGATCCGAAGACAAATGAACATGCAGGGAAGATTTTGACCACGATCGAGTGTCTATTCCCGATCGGGTACACCGAAGGCAGTGTGCTATGGGTGTCGGTTTTGCAGCTATACCCGACCGGGTAGGAAGTCGTACCCGATCGGGTATTGAGCCCCGTACTCGATCGAGTGCTGGGAGCAGGCTCCTTTTAGCTTTTCCTTTCTATGAATACTCGACCGGGTATGTAATTGTACCCGATCGAGTATACATGCATTCTTGAAAAAATTATGCTCCTTCGATCGAGTAGTGACTCGGTTCCCCTTTTTAGCCATACCCGACCGAGTACTATGTGGTACCCGATCGGATATATCCCCAGATCGTCGGAAACCTGCATTTTCTTTCCCTCCAAACATGTGGTTAGTGCCCTCTCTCACTGATCTCTCAAACAATTATGAAAAATGAACTTTGAACACTCGAAATAATGAAAAATAAAACTTGGGTTGCCTCCAAAGAAGCGCCTTAGTTAACATCGTGGCCCGACGTTATTCACTTTTTTTCCAGGTGGGATCATGAGTAACCCCTTCTTCAAAAACAACGACCTTGTGCGGCCCTTTTTTATCTTTTTGTTTCGGTCTTTTCCATTTAGACCGGATTTTGATTTTAGTTACCACCTCAATTTCCGATGGTTTCGATTCATTTTCAGAGGGTTTATTTAATGGTGACTTGTCTAGTGCTTCCTCAATGATCAAGATTGATTCATTTTTTTCTTTAAATGGAGAGTGATTTTTTATAGATTATAAATGTTATATTCTATTTTTCTTCCATCAAATTCCATAGTTAAAAGCCCGCTAGATACATCGATTTTTGAACTAGCAGTTTTAAGAATGGTCTCCCTAATACAATAGGGGCTTCATGTCTATTACTTTCCATTTCAATCACATAAAAATCAGCAGGGAAAACGAGATCGATCACCGAGACAAGTACATCTTTCACCATCCCTTTTGGAGAAATAGTTGATCCATCGGCTAGTTGGATTATGACACCGGTTTTCTTTACAGGGCCAAGGTTCAAGGAATTATAAAGAGTATAGGGGATCACGTTAATTGATTCCCCTAAGTCTAACATGGCCCCAAAAGTGGTGTCTCCTAGCTTGCATGGTGTAGTGAACATGCCTGGGTCAGTGCATTTTTTTGGAAGTTTCTTTTGAAAAACTGCCGAGACATGTTCACTAATTTCAATTTTCCGTTTTCCCTTTAAGTTTGGGGTCCTCTTGATTGTGCATAATTCTTTAAAAAAAAATTCAAATCGAGGGACACTTTTAATTGAGTTGAGGAGGGGGATATTTACCTCGCATTTGGCGAATGTCTCATACATGTCTTTGTCATTTTTCAGCGGCCTTGTCTCCCTCAATGCTTCGGGAAAAGGGGGTTGTGGTTCGTATGATGACACTGGTGGACTCTTTGTGTCCATCTCTTCCGGTTGCTCTTCCTCTTGAATATCATCCTCTTCATCCTCCTCTTTTTCTTGCACTTCTTTTCCGCTTCTCAACATGATAGCATTAACATGCTGTCTTGGATTTTGTTCTGTTTGAGAAGGGAGCTTTCCGGAATCTTTTGCTTCAAGCCTGCTTACGGCTCCAGCTATTTGACTCACTTGGCTTTCCAAGTTTTGAATGCTAGACTAGATCTCATGCTGAAATTGAATCATATTTTGTTGCATGGTTGAGACATTTGAGGTGAGTGCTCGGATCATGTCTTCGGTGGACATATTTGAGCTTGAAATTTGGCCTTGGTGATTTGGGAAAGATTTTTGCAAGGGCTGAATTTGTTGTGGTTGAGGGTTCCCATCTCAAATTCGGGTGATCTCTCCACTCGAGATTGTAGGAGTTAGAGTGTGGATCGTACCTCTTTTGTTGATGAGTTTGGAAACCCAAAGCATTGACTTGTTCTTCTTGAAGAGTTGGACAAGAATCGGTTGGATGCCCTTGTTGTGTGCATATGCCGCAGACCTTGACCTCTTAGTTTCTAGGATTTAAAAGGAAATCCTTAACCAAAGAAGTCAAGCCGGCCACTTGACTTTCCAGAGATGAATATGATTCCGCTGCGGCAACTTTTCGGATTGAGGACCGCCCGGTGTAATGCCTAGAATTCTCGGCACACTCCGAGATGAGGTTTCTTGCTTGAGAGGGAGTTTTTGTTGACAATACCCCCTCCGCATGCTGCATTAACCATTCGTCTATCATGCTCCGCAAGACCATCATAAAAATAAAGAATGAGGTCTTGCTCCGTATATCCATGGTATGGACAACTAGCACCGAGCTTTTTGAAGCGCTCCAAGAATTCATAAAGTGATTCATCATCACCTTGTTCGATATTGCTTATTTGCTTCTTTAAAGAGGAGGAGATGGAGGCGGGATAGTACCTTTCCAAGAAGCATTTCTTCATTGCCGCCCATGTGTCGATGCTTCCTGAAGGAAGATAGAAAAGCCAATCCTTTGCGGTGTCTTTTAGTGAGAATGGAAAAGCCCGCAGTTTGATTTGTTCTTCTGTCACACCGTTTGGACACATGCTTGTGCAAATGATGTGAAACTCCGAGAGGTGTTTGTTCAGATCTTCTCCTCTCAGGCCATGGAAGGATGGCAGCAGATGAATGAGCCCAGATTTTAGCTCAAACGTATTACCCTCATCAAGAGTAGGGAAGGTAATACATAACGGTTGTTGGTTCAAGTTTGGAGCTGTGAGCTCCCTCAGTGTTCTTGTTTCAAGAGCCATGTGAAAGGACTCTTCGGACTCGCTAGAACTAGAGTTAGCGGTGGATGAATCTCTGGTAGATGATTCCTCCGAGTCGGTGTTTGAAAATTTACTTTTCAACCGCTCGAAAGTTTGTTCTATTTCCGGGTTTGTGTGATAGGTGATCTCGTTTATAGAACGGTATTTAACCATATACTTCACCAAGCTCAGAAATAGAAGAATAAGAACTCTTTATATTTTATTCTTATATATATTTTTTTATTTTTCTTGAAATAAATAAAAAGAAAAATAATTGCCAGTCCCCGGCAACGGCGCCAAATTTGACGTGCACTTTGTCGTGAGGTGCACTCAAAATAAATACAATACAACGAATATACGTAGTATAACGAAGTAAGGTTCGTATCCACAGTGAAATGAATACTTTTCTTTTATATGAATAGTAACAAGGGGGGTTTTGTTTGGGTGATGAATTCAAAATGTATTTAAACACTAAGATGAACTCCTTATATGAGTTTACTTAATAGAGACGAGGACTTGGTTTTGCTTTTATCCACTTAATGAAATGTTCGTCGATCCCGGTTATATCTTTAACTATCTTCCTCTCGAATACTCAATCGAGGAGTATATCCAGTTCATCAAGGGTAGTTATTAATAACGAGACGTGTTCATTAATAAAACTTACTACCGAGTCAATATAGAACATGCGCCGTATATTATCCCGATAGTAGCAATAAACTTAAGATGAAAACGATTGAGATTGATAACCTCAACACAAGCGGTTTATTGGTTTAATCAATATAATTAAAATCCCCTTAGATTATTAACCATGAGACGCATGCATTAATAATCCAAGTTTTACTACCGTTGAAAGAACCAACGGGGGGTGAAGTGGGGGTGTTTGATGTACGTCAAATTTGGCGCCGTTGACGGGGAAAGGCAATTAATTTTTCTTTTTATTTCAAAAAAAAGTATATTATTCAAGTATAAAGATTTCTATTTCTTCTCAGCTTTGAAGTATATGGTTAAATATCGTTCACTGAACGAAATCACCTACCAATCAAACCCCGAAATAGAACAAACTCTCGAGCGGTTGAAAAAGAAATTCTCAAACTCCGAACCGGGAGAATCATCAAGTGCTAGTTCTCATTCTAGCGACACCGAAGAGCCAATCACTATGGCTCTTGAAACGAGAACATTGAGGGAGCTCACGGCTCCGAATCTAAATCAACAACCCTTATGTATCACTTTTCCAACTCTTGATACGAGGGTCGCATTCGAGCTAAAATCTGGGCTCATTCATCTACTTCCCTCTTTCCATGGTCTACAGAGGGAAGATCCGAACAAACACTTGTCAAAGTTCCATATTGTGTGCACAAGCATGTGCCCCAATGGCGTGTCCGAGGAGCAAATCAAGATGAGAGCTTTCCCATTCTCCCTTAAAGACACCGCCAAAGATTGGCTATTCTATCTTCCCTCGGGGAGCATCAATACATGGGCTCAAATGAAAAAGATCTTCCTTGACAGGTACTATCCCGCATCTATCTCTTCAAGTCTCGAGAAGCAAATCAGCAACATTGAGCAAGCAGATAATGAGACCTTGTACGAATATTAGGAGCGCTTTAAAAAATTATGTGCTAGTTACCCATATCATGGGTATTCGGAACAAGATCTCATCCTCTACTTCTATGATGGTCTTGTTGATCAAGATAGACGCATGGTGAATGCGGCATGCGGAGGGGGTATTGTTAACAAAACCCCTTCTCAAGCAAGAGACCTCATTTCGGAGTTGGCCGAAAACTCGAGACATTACAATGGGAGGTCATCATCAAAACGAGTCATGGCAGCGGAATCCAACAATTCGTTGGAAAGTCAAGTGGCCGACTTGACTTCTTTGGTAAAAGATTTTCTCTTAATCCGAAAACCCAGGAAGCCAAGGTCTGCGGCATATGTTCAACACAGGGGCACCTCACTGATTCCTGCCCAACGCTACAAGAAGAGAACTCCGAGCAAGTCAATGCTTTGGGGTTCCAAGGTCAAAGGAGGTACGATACTCAAGGCAATACTTACAACCCGGGATGGAGGGATCATCCAAATTTAAGGTACGAAAATTCTCAAACAAACCCTCCTCCTCAACAATATAAACAACAAGGTCAAACATCGAACTCGAGTATGTCCACCGAAGACATGATTCGAGCACTGGCCATTAATATGGGAACACTGCAGCAAAACATGGGGCAATTCCAACAAACCATGATGCAATTCCAACATGAAACCAAGTCGAACATTCAAAATTTGAAAACCCAAGTTAGCCAAATTTTGAGTGCCGTAAGTCGACTCGAGGCAAAAGATTCGGGTAGGCTCCCTTCCCAAACTGAGCAAAACCCAAGACAACATGTCAATGCAATAATGTTGAGGAGCGGTAACGAATTGCAAGCACGGGAAGATAAGGAGGAGAAGCAAGAGGTTGATCTTGGAGAAGGCTTTCAACCGGAAGAGGAGGAGCCAACGAAAACTAAATTCCCTCCACTGTCATCATATGAACCACTCCCTCCATTCCCTGAGGCATTGAAAGACACGAGGAAGCTGAAGAATGATTGAGACATCTACGAGACCTTCGCCGATTCTGATGTAAACATCCAACTCTTCAAACTAATCAAAAGTGTTCCCCGTTATGCAAAGTTCTTAAAGGAACTATGCACAATAAAAAAGAAAAATAAACTGGAAGGGAAACAAAAGGTTGAAGTTAGTGAACGTGTCTCAGCCATTTTTCAAAAGAAACTTCCTAAGAAATGTAGCGATCCAGGCATGTTCACTATTCCTTGCAAAATAGGGGATACCATATTTTCTAAGACCTTGTTGGATTTAGGAACATCAATAAATGTCACTCCTTATTCCTTGTATAAATCCTTACAACTCGGCCCACTACATCAAACTGGTGTAGTGATTCAACTAGCGGATCGGTCTAATACCTACTCGAAGGGTGTAGTAGAAGATGTGCTAGTAGAAGTAGAAAATTTGATTTTCCGTGTTGATTTTTATGTTATGGAAATGGGAGATGATAACCAAACTACACCCATTCTTTTGGGAAGACCCTTCTTGAAAACCGCTAAAACAAAAATTGATGTGTCTAATGGTTCATTAACAATAGAATTTGATGATCAAAAAGCAGAATTCAACATCTTTGATTCTACCGAAAAACAAATTAAAGATCAATCTCTTTGTTCTTTAAATGTTTTTGAACCACTACCAACACTAAATATTTTTGTTGGAGAGGATACTAAAAAATTTTCAATTTTTAATGAAATAAAAATTGAGCCAAAAAAATCTATTTTGAAGGAAGAAGAACTTGAAAAGTTGCCTCAGTGCGAGTTAAAACCACCAACACTTGAGGTGGTGACGAAGAAGAAAATTCGGCCTTACTGGAAAAGGATGAAGAAGAAAGCTGAAAAATGGCCAAACATGGCCTTTGAAAATAAAACAAGGGATGTTCACGATCCCACTTAAAACAGAAAATAAAATAAAAATAACGTCGTGTCGCGACATTAAATCAAGCGCTTCTTGGGAGGCAACCCAAGTTTTTATGTTTATTCTCATTTATTTATTTTCAGTTGTGTGTGTGTGTAAAAAAAAATAACTGAGTCTGGGCTGAAACCCGTCCGGGTATCTCAACAGCCCGGTCGGGTTCCTTCACAAAAACAGAATACCCGGGCAACACGCACACCGGGTGAATACGAAAAACTAAAAAAGAGTATAAGACCCGACCGGGTAACTCTAAAACCCGACCGGGCTTATGCATATTTTTGGCTCTGGAATCCACTGGAATGCATACCCATTCAGGTATTACCGAAACTCGAGCAGGTACGCGTTTAAAATTTTGAAATAACAACAGGACCCGACCGGGTACACCAATTCAAGGCACCCGACCGGGCGTGAAGATAAAAACGATTCCCAGGCCATTACTTTGAAAATCCGACCGGGTACGTCTAAAACACCCGGCCGGGCAACTGAGGAAATGAAATATCAGGCCACTGCTTTGCAAATCCGACCGGGTGAAGTCATATACCCGGCCGGACAAAAAAATGAATTAAAATAGTCTGAATTAACTAATGCCCGACCGGGCCAGCTAAACCACCCGACCGGGTATAGCTTTCCAGTAGGTACTGGATACAAAACATCACAGCGCCCGACCGGGTAAAAGACCCCACCCGACCGGGCGAACGGGAAACAGACCTATACCAGGTCGGGCTCTTCTCTTTCCCCTCCCACTCTTCTTCTTCCTACGAAAAAACACACCAAAACCTTCGATTTTACACCATTTCTCCACCAAATCCACCAAATAATCCCACATTCTTCTTCTCCTCACTTCCCTCTTCATTTCTATACCCATAAATCCCCCCAAAATCTCCCAAATCAACCAAACCCCAAAAACCCTACCCCAAGGTCCGAAAATCTCCATTCTTGCACATTCAAGGCCCGAAATCTTCCCAAAATTCTCAACCAATACCATATTCCTGCTCTTCTCACCACCCTCTTTAACACCATACCAATAAAAGCCACCCAAACTTCACCCTAGCCAAAAGTCCGAAAATCCCTCAAGAAAAAAATCAAAAAAATCAACTTCAATGGCTCCAAGAAAGTCAAAAGCCTCTTCCTCAAGGGGTAACCGAGCTATCCCACCAGTACCGGGCTATGAAAATGTGGATTTGGCTACGGAGGCTCAAAGGAAAAACTTCATCAACCAAGCAAAGAGGGAGGTAAAACAATCCCGTTTTATCTGCTTAACTACTTTAGCACTACTATGGATTGATACCGTGATGCGTGACATATTTGCAAGAATTGGAATGACTAGAATATTTGAAATGCAATATGTGACATATCCTCATTTGGTGTATGATTTTTTTAGCTCATTTGCGTATACAAAAGATGTGAATGATCATGCAAATGACATAATCACCTTTCGTTTACTAAATGAGGATCGTTCATTAACCAAAAGAGAATTTGCTCAACATTTTGGCCTCCCATGATTTAATGAAGCACGTACATATGATTCTCTTGTGGGGTATGAATTGTGGAAAAGAATGACAGGAAAGAATGTGGTTGATCTGTCTAAACTGAGTGTGAATCGTGTGCAACATCCGGTCTTCCAAATATTCTTAAAATTTTGCTCAAATTATTTTCTCAGAAGACCAAATAATCATCACACGCGTATTTGGGATGTGTGTGTTCTAGCACAAGCTGTTTTGCCGGGCCCAGATCAGATTGATGTTGCCACAATCTTATGGACTCATTTCGATAACGTGGCAACATCAACAGGACCAATTTTATGAGAGGCCTAATCACACATATAGCCACTTTATATGGTTTTATAGACCCCGGCCCCATCACCTCAAGACAACTTATTTGCACTGAATGGCTTTTACAAAAGACACTAGACTTGGTCCCCTCGCACACAACACCGACCGGGGCACAAATCTATAATTGGCGCATCCTCCCATGCACTTCCATATACCTCCAAATACCCTCGGCCGACGTCCCCTTGGATATCATCAATCACCACATTGGGGATGGTCATCACTATTGTCTTCCCGGGGCAATCCCAGATCATTATGAAGAACCCATCCAAGATGAAGATGATGAAGAACCCCCAATCATACCTGAACAACCACAACCTCAAGCATTTCACTACACACCTTTCGAGCAACAAATGCTCGATAACATGGTCACGCTCAAACAGAGCATTGAGAGGATGGAGGAGCAGTGACAAGCAGACTGACATAGGTATGAGGAGGACCGGCGGAGATATGAGGAGGATCAACGTAGGACCTATGGTGCTTTATACTCCTATGTGGCACATCAGAGTGGATTTGCATCTATGGCAAATCCCCCTCCCGCACCCTCTTGGTACAATTAGACTACATGGGGGTATTTTGCAGGCTCGATTCCCGGTGGTGGAGGCGATGATGGTGGTTATGGCGGGGTTCACATGGATGAGGACAGACACCATTGTGGAGGTATGGGCGGGCACTAGGGACAGTACCAGGTACTAAGTGTGGGGGTGTTGAGATTGCTCGGGTATGCTCACAATCCTACTCTTTACATTTGTTTCTAAAAAAAATGAATAAGCTTGTTGAGTTAAAAACCCACAAAGGACAACTCAAGCAAAAATAAAAGCAATAAAATAAGAGTGAGGTTGTAAGGATTAAAAGAAAAATGTGGGAAGCTGGGATGAAAACCTGAAAGGGCACCTAGGCAAAACGAGAGAATGAGAGAAAATATCTCTTTTTATTTTGCAGGATCCTGAAGGTGATAAACCAAAAAAAAAGAGAAAAAAGAAATGGAGATAAAGATGAAGTTGAAGACCCCGTTCTTACTTTATTCACTTTTAGGGATGCCTTGTAATTACTCTGTGTTGTAGTAAAAACACTCTTGTATTTTTGTGTTGATACTCTTGTCATTTTAAGGACTTCTTGGACTGGATTCGATTTACTCGAGACGAGTAAAGGTTTAAGTGTGGGGGTGTTTGATGCACACTAATTAGTAGTGCATAATTATATGTTTTTATGTTTGATTTATGTTGATTGTTTGACGTTTTATCTAGTTTGTAAACATTTATGAGATTTTAGTTGTAATTGTATTTTAGTCTTTATTTATAAGTTGTAAAGTATAGTTAGGATTTGTGGTGTTGGAAAGGAAGACTTTGAAGTGAAGAAAATCAAGATTTGGCTGCTCAGGAGCAATACCCGACCGGGTATAGCACTTGACCCGGTCAGGTAAGAAGTGAAAAACGAAAGTTCAAAGAAATTGCATGGGCCCGGTCGGGCCCACTACCTCACCCGGTCGGGTGAGAAGTGACCGGGGACAATCCGGCGTGCGAAGATCACCAGAATGTGGCGGATTATCTGATTTTCACCGGACCCGGTCGGGTAAGTACTTGACCCGGTTGGGTACCCGGCCAAAGGTGTTGAAAAACACCTATAAATAGCACACTTTTTCTTCACAATAGGATCATCCCTTCTTCCATACTCTTAAGCTCAGTTTAGAATAGTATTTCTTTTATATTTTTATAGCATGTTTAGTCTCCAAATGAGGAGCTAAACTCCCATTTCTTGGTGTTGCTCTTGAAGCTTGTTGATTATTAAAGTTGTGAGTTATTTTCTTAAACTTCTTCCCTTGAATATTAATTATTAGTTCTTTCCTTAACACTATCTCTATATTAATGTTGGGGAGTGTTGCTAAGATGACAATTAGCTAACATCTTGACATTAGTTATAGTAATATTTTCTTCCTCTATATTAATGTTAGGAAGTGTTGCTAAGATGACAATTAGTTAACATCTTAATATTAATTATAGTAGGATTCATATTCTTTAATAATATTCTTCCTTGAATATTAATTAATTCCTATTCATATTTCATATTAATATTTTGAACATTACTTAAAGGATCAACTACTTTTGTTTCATATATTAATTATTACTAGAAACGATCAATGAACCGATGATTAATCGTTGATGGTTTCACAAGTAAGTAAATTCGGTTTATTAATGCACGGTCGTGGTTAATAAACTTAAGAGGGATTAATTTTGTTGGTTAAACCGAAACCGTTGTGTTGAGGTTATCAATCTCAATTGATTTCATCAAGGAGTTAGAAAGATTAAATGCTACTATTAAATCGGTATAAGGCGTTGTTCTATATTTGATAAATAGTAAGGGTTATTAATGAACGGTCGTTGTTAATAACTACCCTTGATGAAGTGGATATACTCCCCGATTGAGTATTCGAGAGGGAATAAGTTATAGATATAACAATGATTGACTAAAATATATTAACAAGTGGAAAGTAGCAATGCCAAGTCCTTTTTATCTTTGAAATAAACACATATAGGTTGTTCATCTTAGTTTTTAAATTAAACCATTCAATCTCAAAACCCTCCTTTATTTACTAGTTTTATAAAAAGAGAATTATTCCTTTCTCTGTGGATACGAACTCTACTACGCTATACTACGTATTAGTGCTAGTATTGAATTTATTTTGACGCACCGTGACAAAGTGCACGTCAACTGTCCTTCCCGTTTTTCACAATCATCTACGCCTGCTTTGATTACTCCAAGTGGGGAATCAAATGAGACTTTATGGTATCCCGACTCGGGTGCTTCTGCTCATATGACATCTTCTGAAGGTATTTTGTCTTATAAATTCCCTTACTCTGGCTCCATGACTGTTAGTGCTGCGAATGGTACTTCTCTTCCCATTGCTAGTATTGGAAATATTACATTAAATACTCTCGGTCATCCGCTGTTTTTAAAATCTGGTTTTCATGTGCCTTGAATTAAATTAAATTTAATTTCAATTCAAAAGTTGTGTGCTGATAACAATTGTGTTGCTGTTTTTGATAAAAACTATTTTTTTGTTAAGGACAAAATTTCGGGGGCAGTACTTCTTCAGGCGCGTCATAATGGCCATCTCTACCCTATCAGCCTCACCTCAGCTGCACCTGTAGCTTTAGCCACAATCACTTCTCCTGGCCCTGTGTGACATCGTAGATTAGGACATTGTAGTGAAACTATTTTACGCTTGTTGCGTCGAAGAAATCTTATTTCTGGTTCTTCTAATTTTGAACATGATTGTGTTTCTTGTCGTTTGGGTAAATCTCAACGGTTATCTTTTTCGGATGCTAGTCATAATTCTTCTGTTCCTTTACAATTAATTCATTCTGATGTATGGCAATCACATGTTTTATCTAATTTAGGTTTCAAGTATTATGTTTGTTTTATTGATGATTTCTCAAGGTTTACTTGGATATATCCATTGCGCACTAAAGACGAGGTTTTTTATCAATTTAAAATTTTTAAAGCTTTAGTTGAGAATCTGTTTAATTCAAAAATTAAAATTTTTCAAAGTGATGGAGGGAGTGAGTTTGTTAATTCTCATATGTACCAATTTTTTGCTGAACATGTCATTCTTTTTCAAAAATCTTGCCCAAATACTCCTCAACAAAACGGTGTTGCAGATCGCAAACATCGTCATCTTTTAGAATTTGCTAGGACTATGCTCATCACAGCCTCTATTCCTAGCACATTTTGGGTTGATGCCATATTTACAGCTGCATATATTATTAATAGACTTCCTACTCCTACTCTTAATGGTGTTTCCCCATATGATATTCTTTTTCAAAAACCTCCTGATTATAGCCTATTATGTGTGTTTGGGTGTGCTTGTTACCCAAATTTTTCTGCATCTCCCTCTAACAAACTTTCTCCACGTTCAGTGCAATGTGTTTTTCTTGGTTATGCATCCGGTTTTAAAGGTTATCGTTGTTTTGAGCCCCAATCTGGCAAAGTATTTATTAGTAGACATGTTCGTTTTCATGAAAATATTTTCCATACGCCACATTGTCTTCTTCTTCGACCACACCTTCTCCTCCCCTTGATATTAACTTCACTCTCCCTACCACAACTTCCACTGCGCCTCTCCACCCTTCTGCCCCACCCATGCCCGGCTATATCCTTCTAGCCGCCTCTATGGCACCAAATCCTACCACGATACCCTCCAGCCCTTCCGTGCCACAATCACCACCAATTGTTCCTTCCCCGTCTTCGATACCCTCCACCCCCACACACGATAATACCCCCAGTTCCACACCCGACCATTCCCCCCATTCCACAGCCATTATCCCCGCTGTGCCTCTGAACTCTTCCCCTGATTACCCGTCCATCACATCAACGGCTCCCGTGCCCTCCCCCTCTGCTGGTCAAGACGTTGTTATCAATACTCATCCCATGCAGACGAGGGCGAAATCGGACATTTTAAACCAAAAACCATTTTTAATTTAAATACAATTGTTTTATCAGCTGATCCTACATGTTTTTCAGAGGCTAATAAATAGTTAAAATGTCGTGTGGCAATGACTGAGGAATTTAATGCTCTTATTTTTAATAATACTTGGGATTTAGTCCCTTTTGATAATACTAAAAATGTTGTGGGCTCTAAGTGGATTTATAAGACTAAGTATAATTCAGATGGTTCTATTGAGCGCCATAAAGCACGTCTGGTTGCTCAAGGTTTTAATCAACATGCAGGTGTGGATTTTTCTGAGACATTTAGCCCAGTCATCAAACCCACCACAATTCGTATTGTACTTACTTTAGCTGTTTCTTTTGGGTGGGTCATTCGTCAATTGGATGTCAAAAATGCATTTTTGCATGGTTACCTCACTGAGGAAGTATATATGCGTCAGCCGCGGGGTTTTATTCATCCTTTATTTCCCAACCATTTATGTATTCTGCGAAAAGCCATTTATGGTCTTAAGCAAGCCCCGCGGACATGGTTTCATTGTTTTAGCAGCTTTCTTTTATCACATCATTTTACTTGCAGCAAGTCTGATAATTCTTTATTCATCTATCGTCAGCATAATAATGTCATTTATTTATTATTAAATGTAGATGACATCATAATCAATGGTAATTTTTCCGCTGTTATTAATGACTTTATTCAGCTTGTTGCAAAACATTTTGCTATGAAAGATCTTGGTGATCTTCACTATTTTCTTGGAGTCTAGGCTGTGCGTAACACTAAAGGCCTATTTTTATCCGAGCATAAATACGTCTCTGATCTTCTCTCTCGTTTCCATCTCCACACTGTTAAGTCTGTTTGTACTCCTCTTGCTACTCGTACTTCTCTTTCTCTTACTGATGGAGAACTTCTTGCTAATGCCACTGAGTACAGAAGTATGGTTGGTGCATTGCAATATTTAACTTTGACACGACCTGATATTACCTATGCTGTTCATTTAGTATCTCAGTTTATGCATGCCCCACGTACTACTCACTTGTTTGCAGTGAAGCGGATTTTAGATATTTGCAGGGGACACTTGATCATGGATTATGGCTTCAGCCAACTACTCAGGCTACCTGTATTATTGCCAATTCAGATGCGGATTGGGATGGCTGTCCAGATACTTCTCGTTCCACGACTGGTTTTGCGGTATTTTTGGGACCTAACCTTGTGTCGTGGAAGTCCAAAAAGCAGCCTACCGTCTCCAAGTCCTCTACCGAAGCAGAATATAGAGCTGTTGCGTATACTGTTCAGGACACTTTGCATATCCGTTTTGTCCTATTTGAGCTTGGTTTCCCCGTATCTGTTCCAGTCAAGTTATTTTGTGATAACATATTTGCTTCTTATTTAACTGCAAATCCTGTTCAGCATGCTCGTAGCAAGCACATCCAGATAGACTATCATTTTGTCAGAGAACGTGTGGCTCATGGAGACTTAATTGTGAAGTACATCCCTACATAACTTCAATTAGCTGATATTTTTACTAAAAGTCTTTCTAGTCAGAAATTTCATTTTTTGAAGGACAACCTGCGCGTTGTATCTCCCGCACAGTTCGAGGGGGTGTAATAGAATATTACTAGGCATATTTAGGCATATTTGTTTCCTTGTATGTTTAGAACACCTTTATTATAAATATACCTGCCAGGATTTCTATTGGAGTATCTTTTCCCGTTAATTCTCACATACTCCAACGCATGGAAAAACCTCGGCCATTAGACCATTAGTCAGTGTGATCTTTTGTGGGTTCCAAACATAGCATTAGACCATTAGTCAGTGTGATCTTTTGTGGTTTGTTATTCAGCATTCATTTCTCACTTCATTCACCATTGAAGCCTTGTAGTTTATACCATACATATCTTGAGAGCATTATATGAGATACCATTTTATGAACCATTTAGCGCAGCTAAATGTAGTTCAAAAGGTCATGATGGAACAACATTAAAATAAATACTACTCCCTCTGTCCTCATTAAAAGATTCTGACTTTCCTTTTTAAACGTCTTAACTAAAGTTTCTTATTTTCTATTTTAGAAAATAATTAATACTCTTAAATAACAATTTGATCATCAAATATTAAAAAAAGGGAATGTTCCTGAAATAGGATTAAAACAGTTTAAAAATTTCAAAATAGGACTGTCATATTTTTTATTCCCAAAATAAGATTAATTACTGCCATGTTTAGAAAATACTGCAATGTTTGAAGTCTGGTACTGCCAAAACATGGCAGTAATTAGTCCTATTTTGGGAATAAAAACATGACTGTCCTATTTTGGAATTTTCAAACTGTTTTAGTCCTATTTCGGTTAATATTCTCTTAAAAATAATAAATCTATAACATCACAGTTATTATCAATAACACATCATATTATACACCATCAAAACTATTTCTCAAAATATATTCAAAATAGCATATTTTAATTATTGTCTAAATAATCGTGTCATTTTGCAATGAGAACCTTTGAACGAGGCAGAAGTAGTAGATATTAATGATCATATTTCCTTTATATGGAAATATTTCATTTTCTTCGATGTACTTGTTATGTTAGGGCACCCTACATCCATAACACCGTACTCAATTATTTTATTTATATGTTTTTAATACTCATTTTACTTGCTATTGCTATCATACAAAGACTAAGAAACCCAAATAGTTGTAAATATTTTAAATAACTCGCCATATTTCGTTTTCTCTGCATTTTACAAGTAAAACAAAAAAACAAGAAAATAATCCCCCCTAGCATTCTCTGTTACTCCAGCATACACTTAAACTGCAGGGACTGGGCTTCCTTACTGTCTCTGCTACCCTTCCTTTTTGGTCTACTGACTGTCAAGAAGCTACAAAATCTGGTGCCTGCTCTCCTCCTATGTTCGAAATTGTCTTTTTCTTCTTTTCGCTACATCTGGTGGTATTAGCACAAGGTGGACACAAGCCATGTGTTCAAGATCCAAAAGAGTGTAAAGCCAAAAGCTCATTCTTCAACTGCTGGTATTTTGGGATGTGCTTTGGTGTTATGGTCACACTATGGATTTTGAATTATATTCAGGACAACCTTAGTTGGGTCTTGGGTTTGGAATCCCTTGTATCATGATGGGTCTTGCTCTTGTTATCTTCCTGCTTGGGACTGTTACTTATCGTTTCCGTCAAAGCAGTGACGATAAGAATCCAATATTGAGAATTGGCCGTGTGTTTGTCATTGCATTTAGGAACCGGAAGACTAATTTTATATCCATATCACTAGAACAAGATGCTCAGGGAATTCTACCCAGTGAAACTTCTCAGCAGTTCAGGTAAGTTTCAGCATTAAAGGGTTAATTTGGTAAATTTCATGTTTTATGCTTTGAATAATCCTTTTTATTGTTTAATAGTTGTTGCCAATTTTAGTCCTGCCAACTATTATGTTGGTGACACTTTCGGTACATGTCTGTTTCTACTTTCACATCTCTAACTAATGTGTTAGAGACACTTTTTGTACCAGGTTTCTATGCTTGAATGTTTTCACTTCTAGTACCGTGAGTCTCGACTATTGTTAATGTATTTTGATCCTTAAGTATTACCATCAAGGGTGGATCCAAAAAGTCCCAATGGGGTGGGCTGGAAAAAAAATTGAAATACACATACATAATAATAAGTCAAGTCGTCAACACTTTAAATATTCATCAAAACATCATTTAAATTGTGCCCTACGTGACTTCAAAGTATAAAATTCATCAATAATAGAATCTACATCTATATTATTGACAAAGTCTCATTCAATTTAGATCATCAATAAATCGTAGGTATAGGTTCAGAAGTCCCTTCACCAATTTCACGATTCACTTTCGGAAAGAATAATGAAATCAACTTCTTCCCTTTCTTGGCAATGTGTTCATTATCCATTCTAAAAAACATTTACAATATTGGTATAAATTAAAATACTTATATAAAAAATATACTTCGTAACTAATAAGGAAAAAACAAACATTGTACACTTGTACATAAAAGTAATAAGTATTCTCAATTTTCAATTGTATAATAACTAAATCATTTTCTACTCTTTAATTCTATCTTTAATCATTCTAAATTTATAATGAATTAATCACTATTTAATTATGTACTGAAAAATTCAATTAATAATCATAATGATTCCCTAATCCTAAAACTCTAAAATGCTAAAAATAATATTCCGTAATAAATTAATACACAAATACACAATAACTTATAACACATTCACGTCGACAATTGGAGTTTAGAAATAGAATTTGGAGAATAACACATTCACAATCTAACAACAAGAAAAAAATCTAAAATCTAAAACAGAAATTGAATTTGGAGAATTGGAGACTTGGAGTTTACCTGGAGGGAGGCGCAGAGCCGCAGAGGGTCAGAGGTGGACAGGGACAGGCAGACAGCAGTGGGCAGACGGCGGACAACGTAGGCGACGCGGCTAATGTTCACGCAGGTTCACAACTCCTTCATCCTCGATTCCTCCTCGCAGGCTCCTTCGCACTTCGCAGGTCTTCAAAGTTCAATCGTTCGCAACTCTCTAATTTGCCTAAGTCAGTAGGCCGAGAATCGCAAGTAAGGCTGGGACGTGGGCTGGAGCGCTGGGCTGGGAGTTTATACCGGGCTGGGCTGATAATTAATAATTTTGAGGTGGGCTCAGAATAAAATGTATACCTATACTAACTAAAAAAATTGGGCTGGGCTGAAGCCCACCCCTGCCCTCAAAGTACATTCGCCCCTGATTACCATAGTGATTTGTGGCCTTCACTCATTGTGGCAAAATTCATATTTGCAGGACCAAAATTGTCACTTTCACAATCATCGAAGGACAGAAAATTGAAACCAAGTATAAATATAAATTCAAAAAATAAACCCTTGATTTATAAAATTAAGAAAGTGCAAAAACTAAAGAGTAATTATACAGGATCCGGCCGTAAAGCGAGTGTTAGCAATGCACTCTTGGAGATGCCCAACTATGAGAATGTTATTGTGTGGCCGCAATAAGAGAATAAGGGTTAATTCTCCATGACATTCTTGAGACAGGATCCGGAAGCACGACCGTAAAGCGTCAACCCTATAGATCGTTGTCATTGCCGTTAGTGTGTTGCTTTTATCCCACGCCAACACTACCAAGGTTCGAGTTCAAGAACTTT
Source organism: Cuscuta europaea (assembly GCA_945859875.1). NCBI lineage: Eukaryota > Viridiplantae > Streptophyta > Magnoliopsida > Solanales > Convolvulaceae > Cuscuta > Cuscuta europaea. The sequence goes on from CAMAPE010000013.1 coordinate 3,247,869, forward strand.
GTTCACTCTATTCCTGTGGGGGTTAAGGGTAAAAGCTTAGAAGTTGGTTCAAACCGGAAGGTACCATATTTGAAAGCACATTATGTCTTTTAGAGTTGAGCCGACAACTATGGATTTGTGGGGGATTGTTGGAAATATGATGAAATAAATAATTGTATAATATATGAATTGGAGGTGGGTTATTATACATTGGAGAACAACTTAATTACATGTTCGGATCGATTTCATTTAATGACTAGAATCCATAGTTGTAAAAGTGATGTATTGATTTGAAGAATTTATTGTCCAATATTTAAAATAAATGGTACTTTTATATGATAAGGAATAATATTCAAGTATCATATAAGGTGACTTAATGGAATCAATTGATTGGTTAGTATACAAATACTTCCAAGTCAAAAAGCCAGCCATTTAATTATTGGGGACAAAAAATTTGGACTAATTTTTATTAATAAAAGTTGAAGTCTACGAAAGTCTACGAAACTTTTGAATTTAAAAATTTTGAAATCAAAAAGCTAAGTCATACTTAGTTGGGTTTGATCCTATTATAATGGATTGTGGCAATATTATAGGAGCAATCAAACTTTTGACCCATTACTCTCGTATATGTATATATCTGATTTCCAAATAAATCACCCCCGCAGCAAGCCTAGCATATTCTCACGTACAAAACGGTTCTGTTGCCAGCATTATTGATTTTTCTTGGTTCACTGAAGTCACCCACGAACAAAACCTCTTCACTCTTAAAAAGCTCTTTGATTTTTCCTCTTCGTGAGAAGCTTAATTAGATCTTTTCCGAGAAGAAAAAATAAATTTCCATAGTTTATACTTCATTTCTTTTCCGGCTCATCTCTATTAAATTGGCAATCGGGCAACGGGCGAAGTGTTTCTGTCAAGCAAGCTAAAGGATCGGAATAGAGGTAGGATTATCCTGGGAGCGAGTTGGCCAGTCCCGTTCGAGTAGCTATCGAGATACGGGGGCTATCTTTCTTCAAGGCCAGTCCGGGTAACGGACGATCTTACGCTAAGTTTTCTTTTCTCTACTTTTATATTAATATTTTATTTCTAATTATTGCTTCTGTTTTATTTGTTCTTGCATTTGGTGGGTTGTCTGGTGATTTGTGATTAAACTCGGGATTTTATCTGACTAAACTCGCATTTATTAATACTATTTTTTCTAACAATCTTGAAGAAAGATATTATTTCTCGAGTTTTTAAAATCCAATATGACGAACTTGGAAAATGCCGCTACTTCCGAAAATGTTGTTGTTGAGAATAATGTGAATGAAATCCCTGAAAATAATGTTAATTCTGTGTCTGTGACTAAATCTGAAGACACACCTGAATTTGTTGTCACGGGCTCTCACATGGTTGATTTGACTGGAATGCCTGAAAAATTTTCTGGGCATTTTTTCAAGCACTGGCAGAAAAATTTTCAAACGCATGAAAATTTGGTTAATCACCAAGGGATTGCTCTCGGTAATTATGACAGTGTGTCCCCCCGTTGTCGAATCTGATCCCAAGAGTCTTGAACGCCAAGCTTTATGGCGCGAGAGGAATGAAATAGCCAAAGGAATGATATTGTTGGGACTCTCCGACATGTTATTTGATGTCTATTGCACCCTCCACGGCACGACTAAAGACCTTTGGGATGAGCTGGATAGGAAATATAATACTGATGACCACGATCTCGAAAAGTATATTGTTTCCAAAATCTTGAGATTCGACATGAAGGAGGGAAAATCTGTTTTAGAACAAACACAAGAATTTGAGCTTATGTTACATTCTCTCCGTGAAGCAGATATGGAATTGCCTGACTAATTTAAAGTCATGGTTGTAATTGAAAAATTCCCCAAATCGTGGGAAGATTTTGGTTTGACTTTAAAACAGAAAATGAAAAAGATTACTTGGAAATCTTTGATGCATTTCATTATTGTTGAGGAAGAACATAAGAAAGCGGTTTACATTGTTCCTGTTGAATTTCAGCCAAAGGCTCATGTTGTAACCGTGGGAAAACACTTACAAAATTCTAAGAATAAACAACCATCATCTTTTAAACCAATAAAGGCCAAACTAAAAATCGCAAAGAAACCAAAGGCAAACCGTCCATGCTGGAACTGTGGACAGATGGAGCATTGGGCCAAATTATGCCCAAATAAAAGGCTAAGGCTCAATCTGGTGGACCTCAAGTCAACATGGTGACTGGAGGAACTAGTTTTGATGGGTATGTTTCTTTTAACCCTCAAGTTTTCACTATTTATAATTCCAATGAGTGGCTAATAGATACAGGAGCGAATGTGCATGTATGTGCTGATAAATCGCTCTTTGTTTCTTATCAGCCAGCGGTTGGAAGAACAGTGATGATGGGAAACACAAGTGCTGCTAGTGTGCATGGAGTTGGAAAAGTGGAAATAAAATTTCCTTCGGGAAAAATTCTATCTTTGCATGGGGTGCATCATGTTCCCGTAATTAGAAGGAACATTGTTAGTTGTTCCATTCTTGTAAGGGAGGGTTATGAATTGTCTTTTAAATTAAATAAAGTTGTAATTTTATTTGGTGGAACATTTATTGGCAAGGGTTACTTGTCAGATGGACTTTTTAAGATTGTGGTTGATTATTATGAATTAAATTATGTATCTGAGAATTGTGATTCTTCAACTTTATGGCATTATCGTTTGGATCACGTTAATTTAGATTCTGTGAAAAGAATGATGAATTTAAATTTAATTCCTAAACACTCAATTGATAAAACTAAGAAATGTATGGTATGTGCTACTACAAAACAAGTAAGAAAACCTTATCATTCAATTGATAGAAATTCAGAATTACTTGATTTAATTCATACCGACATTTGTGAGTTTAATGGAGTGCTAACTCGTGACAAAAAGAAATACTTTATCACTTTTATTGATGATTATTCTAAATACTGTTATGTGTATCTACTTAAGAGTAAAGATGAAGCTCTTGAAATTTTTTTAATTTTTAAGAATGAAATAGAGAATCAAACTCGCAAGAAAATTAAAAGGTTAAGATCTGATAGGGGAGGAGAGTACACCTCTAATTTAGTTGTACTAGAATGCCAAACATATGGTATAGTACATGAAGAAACACCTCCTTATTCACCACAATCAAATGGAGTAGCTGAACGGAAAAATAGAACTTTTAAAGATATGATTAACAGTTTATTAGAGAACTCTGGATTACCTAAGTTTATGTGGGGGGAAGCCTTGAATACGGTCTGCCATATTTTGAACAGGATTCCCATGAAACATAAAGATAAGTGTCCATTTGAACTCTTGACAGACAGAAAACCAAGTTTAAAATATTTTAAAGTGTGGGGCTGTCTTGCAAAAGTATTAGTCCCTGAACACAAAAGAAAGAAATTTGGGCAAAAAACTGTTGATGCTATTTTTATTGGTTATGTTGAACATTCTTATGCATTGAGATTTTTGGTTATTAAATCTGAAATTTTTGGCATAGATGTTAATACTATTATAGAACTTCGTGATGCTACTTTCTTTGAAAATGTTTTTCCAATGAAAACGGGTGTGCCCCAAAATATTTCTTTTAAAAATCAAGAAACCACATTTAATTCATTTCCTGATCAAGTGGAAAAGATGACAAATGTGAGGGTAGAATCTAGTAGTACTAGTCACGCTAGTTTTGAATCAAATGAACTAGATGAGCCCCAAAGGAGCAAACGGGCTAGGATCACTAAGGAATTTGGAAGTGATTTTATCACTTACAATATTGAGGGTGATCGAGTTTCCTTTAGAGATGCAATGGCTACATCTGAAGCCATGCATTGGAAGGATGCCATTAAAAGTGAAATGGATTCTATAGTTCAAAATGCAACATGGGAGCTCGTTGATCTTCCTCCGGGGTGCACTACTATTGGATGTAAATGGATTTTTAAGAAGAAATTAAAACCGGATGGAACCATTGATAAATATAAGGCCAGATTAGTTGCTAAGGGTTACAAACAAAAAGAAGGTATTGATTTTTTCGATACTTATGCTCCGGTCGCAAGAATGACCACAATAAGAATGCTTATATTATAGCATTGGCCTCCGTATATGGTCTTAAAATTCATCAAATGGATGTTAAGACAACTTTTTCTTCATGGTGACCTTGAAGAAGAAATTTATATGGATCAGCGTGAGGGATTTGTTGCAAAAGGCAATGAGAGAAAAGTTTATAAATTAGTTAAGTCTTTATATGGACTTAAGCAAGCCCCTAAGCAATAGAACGAAAAATTTGATAAAATAATTTTTTCGTTTGGATTTACTCTTATAGATGATGATCAAAGTGTTTATTATAAATGTAAAGGTGATATTAGTATTATTTTATGCCTATATGTCGATGATATATTATTATTTGGCACTAATGATAATATTATTTTTGAGACTAAGACATTTTTGAAAACAAAGTTTGAAATGAAGGATATGGGGGTGGCTGAAGTAATTCTTGGGCTAAAGTTGACTAGATCAACTGAAGGCATTTCTATTTCTCAGTCGCATTATATTGAAAAATAATTGAGAAATTTGGATTTAAAAATAGTAGAATTGCTAAAACACCCTATGATCCTTCAATAGCTTTGTATAAAAATGAAAGTGGTGTTCCTATGTCTCAATTAAGATATTCTCAGATGATTGGTAGCTTGGGTTACTTAGCTAACTGTACTAGACCTGATATTGCATTTTCGGTGTCTAAGTTGAGCCGGTACACTTGTTGCCCAAACAGAACTCATTGGGAGGCCTTAGATAGAGTATTTAGATACTTAAAAGGAACCATTTCCTTGTGTTTGTATTACGGTAAATATCCTCCTGTTCTTGAGGGATATAGTGATGCAAGCTGGATAGCTAAGAATTCTGGGAGTTATGGATGTACCGGCTATGTGTTTACGTTTGGTGGTGGGGCTGTTGCCTGGAAGTCTACTAAACAAATGATACTTTCTCGATCTACTTTTGAGGCTGAATTATGTGCGTTGGATACTACTGGAATTACGGCTGAATGGTTTATGGGACTAATGTCTGAGTTACCTATATTCAGCAAGCCAATTCCACCTAATTGTTTGCATTGTGATAGTATGAGCACAATTGCAAAAATTAGGAGTACCAAGTATAATCAAAAGACCATGAGACACATTCAAGTTAGATTAAAAACTATAAGGAAATTTGTGTCTCAAGGGGTGTTTGCTGTTGATTTTATCGGATCCAAAGATAATACAGCAAACCCTTTAACAAAAGGACTTGATTTAAATCAAGTGATAAAATCCAGGTTATGAATGGGACTGAAACCCAATAATTATTCAACTACGATAGCAACTCAACCTATCTGAGTGGAGATCCCATAAAGTAGGTTCAATGTGGTATAAACAAACCGTAGTGTGAATTGTGCATCTCATTAAAATATTTTATGAGTTCTATTCCTTGATAAGCCTGAGAGATGCTGAAATTGCTAAGTAAGTAAGAGTTTAAGACTCTGAATGGGATCGAGCTTTAAAGCAGAGTGTTAGCAATGCACTCTTGGAGATGCCCAACTATGAGAATGTTATTGTGTGGCCGCAATAAGAGAATAAGGGTTAATTCTCCATGACATTCTTGAGACAGGATCCAGACGCACGGCCGTAAAGCGTCAACCCTATAGATCGTTCTCATTGCCGTTAGTGTGTTGCTTTTATCCCACGCCAACACTACCAAGGTTCGAGTTCAAGAAATCTGTTCACTCTGTTCCTGTGGGGGTTAAGGGTAAAAGCTTAGAAGTTGGTTCAAATCGGAAGGTACCATATTTGAAAGCACATTATGTGTTTTAGAGTTGAGTCGACAACTATGGATTTGTGGGGGATTGTTAGAAATATGATGAAATAAATAATTGTATAATATATGAATTGGAGGTGGGTTATTATACATTGGAGAACAACTTAATTACATGTTCGGATCGATTTCATTTAATGACTAGAATCCATAGTTGTAAAAGTTGTAAAAGTGATGTATTGATTTGAAGAATTTATTGTCCAATATTTAAAATAAATGGTACTTTTATATGATAAGGAATAATATTCAAGTATCATATAAGGTGATTTAATGGGATCAAATGATTGGTTAGTATACAAATACTTCCAAGTCAAAAAGTCGGCCATTTAATTATTGGGGACAAAAATTCTGGACTAATTTTTATTAATAAAAGTTGAAGTCTACGAAAGTTTAATTGATTCAAGTAATATTGCATGCTTGACTAAGTTGAAACATGAACGTGCACTTTTGGATTTTAAAAATTTGAAATCAAAAGAGCTAAGTCATACTTAGGAGCTGTTTACTTTTTTTTTTCATTAAGTCCTGAATGGATTAAGACGTCTGTGCATTAAGTTGTCTGTCTGGATTAAGTGACACTGAAATAACAAACTGTTTACCAAGTGAGCTGAATGAGATGTCTGAATAATATCAAATGACCAAATAACCCTCCTGACTGGAACAAGAGCTGAATGTATATTGCATATTTACTTTTTTGTTCTGAACGATAATTTCATATGCCTATAATAATATATGAATTATTTAAATAAAAGAATCGCATTACATAATAAGAAAAGGTCAAACATTTTACAAGACCAATATTTTGAATTTAAAATTTCCTACTAGTCTATTAGGAATGTCATCCTGCAAAATCATCATATATTGTGCTCCATGTACTTCTCCAATATCTTCACCTTCCTCTTGTGCTTCATTGTTGATTATGCTATCTGATGCGATTTAGAGTATGAATTAGGGTAAAAAACTTCCGTACCTATTCCATTGTGAATACAAATGTATATATACATGGTAATGGCCGAAAAAATATAAACCGTTGGCTCAAGAAATAATAAACTAGGCTAAAATACAATAAATAATATACAAGCCCAAAAATGGGTCTAACACTATGCAAATTAAAGAAACTGAAAAACCTTCACAAGCTATAAAAATGGAGTTAGTTGATGCCTAATAAACTGGAAATTCAACTTCATTATCATGTTTCCTCTCAATTAACTTATAATTATCTTTTTCCAAAACACATTCTAGGAAAGTAGAATGTTGCTTAACAGTATAGTATTCTCTAAATAATCAACAATCAATAATCAGTGTCTCAATCATAAATCGACATCGCTTATAAATTGAGAATGAACTAAATGCATAGGAGGTCATATGGTGATTTATCAACGACCAATCGCGAATACAACACCGTTCAACAGCTTCTAAATCTCAACTACATGTACTTCTCCACATGAACACAGAACATGGTCAACATCAACTTCATCACTCCAATAAATATAAATACAGATTACATATACATCATGAATTCTTTTTTTAACAAAAAGAATGATGCAGATTATCCACAATTGTACAATACGCAGTTACGCACCTAGAAAACAATAAAGCATAAGTTATAGGTAGCATTGTGTTCTCCTTATATACTACGAAAGTTAACATTAAGCAGTTCATATCCCAATAACTCAAACTCAGTTTTTGAAAGAGATGAGCTGTATGTTTGTATCAAATTTAAAGCTTAAACTGCATTGATAAAATAAATAACTACGTAGTATATGCCTGCAAAAACCTATACGTAGACTCATGGATAAAAGGGAGATAGCTCATAAACAGAAGTGTCTGAACGGCAAGGACTATTAAAATCCAGCTGAACGGTTAAGTCAAAAAACATCTGATCGAATAAGTCAACTTAAAAAATAAGTCCTATGTAAACACACCAATATAACTGACCGATTAAGTCACTAGATTCATTAAGCCCATTAAGTTGTAAGTAAACGAGGCCTTAGTTGGGTTTGATCCTATTATAATGGATTGTGGCAATATTATAGGAGCAATCAAACTTTTGACCCATTACTCTCGTATAAAAACATGGTTTTTTTTCCAAAATAGGACCAATTAGTTTAAACATTCTTAAATAGGACTTTTTATGTGTGATTGGACGAAAATACCCCCATTGCTGCCCATGGACTGCTGCCAGCCGCCTGCCGCCGGAGCACCGCCGGAAAATTCCAAAAAATATCTGGCAGACTGCCAGATTCTGCCCCACCGCCGCCACCCGCCGCCGGAGTTCTCCGCCGCCGCAATAGTGTTTATCAGAATTTATTTTTTATTTATTGTCTACTTATTGTCTATTTAATGTCTATTTAATGTCTGTTATTTTCTTGCCGCCGCCGGAAACTGCCGCCACTGCTGCTAAGCTGCCGCCACCACCGTACTGCCCTGTCACCGATAGACTGCCTTGGTTGTGCAAGAAAACTAGGGGGCAATTATTTAGGTCAATTTAATAATCCGCCTCCGTCGTCGGAATCCACCGCCACTGCCGCCGAGCTGCCGCCACCACTGCCGCCGTACTGCCGCCACCACCGGACTGCCCCGCCACCGACGGACTGCCTTGGTTGTGCAAGAAAACTAGGGGGGGGCAATTAATTGAGTTAATTAGTTAATTAATTCAATTAGGGGTAAAAATGGAATGGTTATTCCTATTTAGGGAAAACCAAACATTGAGTCCTATTTTGGGAAAAAGCCTATGTTTTTGTCTTAGCCATGACAATTTTCTCATGTATATATCTGATTTCCAAATAAATCACCCCGCAGCAAGCCTAGCATATTCTCACGTACAAAACGGTTCGGTTGCCAGCATTATTGATTTTTCTTGGTTCACCGAAGTCACCCACGAACAAAACCTCTTCACTCTTAAAAAGCTCTTTGATTTTTCCTCTTCGTGAGAAGCTTAATTAGATCTTATCCGAGAAGAAAAAATAAATTTCCATAGTTTATACTTCATTTCTTTTCCGGCTCATCTCTATTAAATTGGCAATCGGGCAACGGTCGAAGTGTTTCTGTCAAGCAAGCTAAAGGACCGGAACAGAGGTAGGATTATCCTGGGAGCAAGTTGGCCAGTCCCGTTCGAGCTAGTAGCTATCGAGATATGGGGGCTATCTTTCTTCAAGGTCAGTCCGGTTAACGGATAATCTTACGCTAAGTTTTCTTTTCTCTACTTTTATATTAATATTTTATTTCTAATTATTGCTTCTGTTTGATTTGTTCTTGCATTTGGTGGTTTGTCTGGTGATTTGTGATTAATTTTATCTGACTAAATAGGAATGGGGCTGCTTTTGTCAGTTCTCTCTATGATGGTTGCAACCATAGTTGAGAAAAAGCGTCTTCAAACTGCTTCAGACTTTGGGTTGATTGACAGGCCTGAGGCTACCGTTCCCATGAGTGTGTGGTGGTTGATCCCACAATATGTACTGTTTGGCATTTCCGATGTGTTCACCATGGTTGGCCTACAAGAGTTTTTCTATGATCAGGTTCCCAAAGAATTGCTTTATACCTATAAAAAGCATAGGTCTTGCTTTATACCTCAGTATATTTGGCATTGGCAGCTTTCTTAGCAGCTTTCTCATCTCCATTGTTAACCACTGCTGGTAAAGATGATGATGGAGGTTAATTTTCAGACAATTTGAATAGAGCACATCTCGATTACTTCTATTGGCTTCTTGCTGTACTTTCTGCGTTTTCGGTGCTTGGTTACCTATATGTATCAAGATCATATATATACTATAAATTTAGTGTCATATAAATGCATATGTGCTCAAACTGTGATTGAGGTGTAAGAATCAATTCCCTGGCTAATTGATTCTTACACCTACGCAAAGTCGCAAACTCAAACTGTGATTGAGGTGTAAGAATCAATTCCTTGGCTAATTGACTCAAAATTGGCTCCGGATAAAGACATTGTCGAATTATTTCCATTTTCATGTAAAGTCCCTTTGCTCATGATCTTAAAGAAGCCGTTTTGTAATGAACATTAATTTCTTATTGGCATTTCAGTCTGTGTATCAATGGATCGCCAAATTGATGTTGTTGTATCTCATTAATTCAATGTTAGCTCATATTTTCCCCGATACATCATACATCTGGAAATGTGGTTTTGAAACTACAACTTCAAGTTTCTAATCTTTACATTTACGTTATACTAAATGTTTGAGTTGCAAAAAGGCAGCGTTTTGTCTAGAATTTTATTTTTTTCAATGTATACATTTTTTTTGACATGAATTATTATTTTGTAGAATGTTTTTGCATTAATAGAATAATCGGTAAAATCATTACCGTTTACAAATTATCATAATTCACAATGTATTTATTGATCATTTATGTAGTAAAGTGATAAACTGATAACCAAAATGAATGTGTCATCCAATATTATCAAAATTCATAATTATAGAGGTATTTTATAAAATATTATTAATAGAAAACTCATGAAAAAAATGTAACTAAAGTTAACTGCAAGTATACCTTTATGATCACTATGTGCACACTTATAATAATTACAAACACTTATCAAGTTACATCGTTTTCTATTATGTTTATTTTTTGATATATTAGGAGTTATATCATAATTATAACAAAATTATCATGCAATTGTCCAATCAAAGTTATAAAAGAATATGTCTCAAACACTAAAACAATAAAATGATGATCATAAGTAATTTAAAACAATAGTACAAAAAATTGTCAATCAGTCATTGTAACACGATAACAACATGCCCCGATAGTAGATACACCCTTACCAAGAATGTATGCTTCGGAAAATCAGTTTACTATATCAACATGTGCAATGGCATGACAAATTACTTTTTTAATTCGCTTCACAATACCAGCTATATAATAGTGTTCTCTATTTAGAATTTAGAAGTTTTTTCTTCAAAGATTTCTTTAGGAAATCCCCTACTTCCGTAAAACCCTGCAGAAAAAGGAATATACCAAACGGAAGAGTAACACTAAACACACAAGATTCAACATCACCGTGATTGCCACCAACATTGAAAAAGGTCCTGATATCCGCCTCCAACCATCCATCATCGTTGAAAAATAAACTTGTTTTTTAATGTTTTGGGCCTAATACAATACATGTGCAATGCATGCATGGGTACATCACATAGATTGTTGAAATAATTTGTCTTTTAAAAGATTTCTTGCGCTTCGACGATTATCAGCGCAGGGAAGAGTGTGATAGAAACAAGAAGGGGTTGGGTATTCAAGGATTTCCAAGAGACAGTGTGTGTCGAAGCTTTCTGCGTTAGTCCAATGGAGGAGTTGGTGGATCAATGCCACAATCTAGAGATTGTCATAGGCGAAGACATATTAGGAGGCGGCACGGGCGACGAGCAGACCGGTAGCGGTAAAGGGCTGAACAAGGGAGAAGACAGATCAACGGTCTGCCCCTCCTGAACCGCCTCCTTGGAGCGATCGAGGTGTCAGGGCTTTGAAGATGATGTTTCAAGAAAACTGGAAGGAAAGAGTTTGGTTTTATCAGTTATTTTACTTCTCATGATCTTATTTTCGCGTTATGTGTGTTTACGTTTCTCTGTTTTTTGTTGTTGTCTTTAATTTTATGTCCAAAATAATGATTACCAATTCTGCTAGATATTATGTTGTTAGAAGGATATATATGGCCAGTGATTGCTTTGTCACGCCCATTTGGTGGTTAGCAATTCGTATTGCTCTTTCAAAGGTGGTCGTTTCTAAGTCTAGCCGTATGATTGATAGTGATAGTTGGTTACAGATAGTTGTTGTCAGTGTTGGTCTCATGGAGTTTGATGTAATGATCTGAATCCTAATGATATTAATATAAGCAGTTTTTCCTTTTTAAAAAATGTTTTGGACCTAATTAATCTTTTAGGTATAAGACTTGGATGTTGTTGTTTTCATCCTAAATAAAGTGTAATTAAATTATTGTTGAAAAGGCCCAAGTAGTATAAAAATGTAGAATGAATAACTCTAGAACTTCTCTAGAAGGTGAGGCCCTAACTCTAGAAGTTGAAAAGGCCCAAGCAAGAGTCCTTACTTATAGTAAGGGTTACAAGAACCAGTTAAGAAAAGAGAGAATACATTAAATCAATTCTTAAAATAGTCTGTATGCATTAATTGTAGAATAGTCTAGAATAGTTTCTTACTAGTATAAATTGAGACCGCATATCCGCACTTTGTATCAAGCCAAATCATACAAATTGAGTTGTTCTAATAAAAGTGTTTTTCCCCTTTCTTTCTCCAAATATTTTGCACGAGTCAAGCCAATACCAGATCGAGTATTGCATATACACAACCGGGTATATAATAAATCAGTAATTTTTTGGTTTGTCGTATCCTCTTGCACCTTCCTTACTCTTTTGGAGTTCACTCATGATCTTTTGATACTCATGTCTTTGCCTTCATCATCTCTGACAGGCTCAATGCCATGCCATCATGCTCAGGACGACCCTCATGTCGTCCTCTTCATCATCTCAGGTTGGCTCAACGCCATGCCCTCATGTTGTACCCCTCATCCGTTACTGGATGGTGACCGTCGGTTGGTCACCTTCATGCTTTGCGCCCAGCCCCCATGTCGACGCCCTCATGCTTTGCACAACCCTCATGTCATCGCCTTCATCATATCAGGCAGGCTTAATGCCATGGCCTCATGTTCAGGCCAGTCCTCATGATGTCGCCTTCATCATCTCAGGCATGCTCATCGCCATGCCCTCATGCACAAGACGGCCCTCATGCTATCGCCTTAATCATTTCAGGCAGGCTCAACACCATGCCCTCATGCTGAGGATGACTCTCATGTCATCACCTTCATAACTTAAGATAGGTTAAGCATCAGGCCTACATGCTTAGGTCGACCCTCCTTACACGTCTAGATCGTGCCATCATTTATTTTTTAATGAGTTCATCATTGTCATTTTTTGTGTCGTCATTTTTCATAAGGGTCCACACCATTGTTATGGGTTCATTATTTCAAGCAAGCTCAGCACCATGCCCTCATGTTTAGGACAACCATCATGTTGTAACCCTCATCTCGGGTTGGTTCCAAGCGCCGTGGCCTCATGATTCATGATCGTGCTCCTCATCCCTCCTTAGACGGCAACCGTCACCTTCATTCTTTGTGCCCGACCCTCATGCCGGCGCCCTCATGTTTTGTGTGGCACTCAAGTCGTCTTCTTCATCAGCTCAGGTAGGCTCAGTGACATGCCCTCATGCTCAGGCCGACCTTCATATTGTCACCTTCATCGTCTCAGATAGGCTCATCGCCATGCCATCATGCTCAAGACGACCCTCATGGTGGCATCTTCATAATTTCAGACATGCTCAGCGCCATGCCCTCATGTTAAGGGCAGCCCTCATGATGTAGCCATCATTTCAGGCAGACCCCAAGTGCGATGCCCTCATGCTTTGTGATCGGACTCCTCATCCCTTCTTGGATGGTGACCGTTGCCTTCATACTTTGCGCCCGGACCGCATGTTAGGACGTTCATGCTTTGCGACAGACCTTCACACTTTGTGTTGTGCCCTCATGTTGGTGCCCTCATGCTTTGCGCGACCATCATGTTTTTGCCTTCATCATTTCATGCAGGCTCTGCGCCACGCCCTCATTTCAGGCCTACTCTCACGTTGCCACCTTCCTGCTTTGCGACTGGCCCTCATGTCGGTGCCCTCATTCTTAGTCTGGTCCTCAGTACTAGTGCCTTCATGCTTTGCGCCTGGCCCTCATGACGTCGCCCTCATTCTCAGGCCGGACCTCAACGCTTACGCCTTCATAATTTACGCCCGGCCCTCATACCGACGCCCTCATCTCAGGAAGGCTCTCACGCCATCGCCTTCATCATTTTAGGAAGGATCATTGTCATGCCCTCATGTCGTCACCCTCATGCTTTGCGTGACCCTCATGTTGTCGCCCTCATTTCAGACAGGTTCACTGCCATGTCCTCATGCTTTGCGCCCGGCCCTCATGTCGGTGACCTTATATCAGGCAGACCATCACGCTCATGCATTGTGCCCGGCCCTCATGCCAGACCTTCATGCTTCCCACGACCCTTATGCTGGCGCCCTCATCTTTTCAAGTAGGATCCCAACGTTATCGACTTCATCTTGCGATTGGGCTCCCCATCTCTTCTTGGATGGGGACCGTCACCCTCATGCATCTTCAGCCGACCCTCATGTCGTCGCCTGCACTCATTGCGAATGACCCTCAAGACATAACCCTCATTATAGGAAGGCCCTCATGTCGATGCCTTCATCATTTCAGACAGGCTTAGCGCTGTCACCCTCATCCTCTGCCGACCCTCATGCCAACACCTTCATCTTCCGATTGGGCTTCCAATCCCTTCATGGATGGCAACCGTTGCCTTCATGTATCTTTGACTAACCCTCATGTTGATGCCACCATCTCAGAAAGAATCTCAACACCGTCACATGCCCTCACCTTCAGGCTCCTCCTTTCGCTTCATTTTGGGGGCATACAGTGTACTCTTTTTCCATAATTAGGATTTTTTTCTCATTGGATTTTTTCCTAGTGGGAGTTTTAATGAGGTATCTCCCCATTGTGAACCAAAGGTAATTGCCCTCAGCATCATCTACACTGTAAGTCTGCCACATCATATGAGGCCCATAGACTACGGAACTCAGCAAAATGACATCAACTCCTCCAGTCGTAGCACCTCTGGTCAGCAAGAGTGGGGGGACTACCCCCCTCGCTCTCTTCCTCCATAAAGCAGAACATGAAAAAAATGCAAATATGAAAAATCAAAGCATTCGAGCACTCCTCTTTGGCTCATCTACCCCTCGACAATGGGGGTGGGGGACTCCTGATGGAGTATATGGTCCGAGACCCCATGACCCACATACTCATGCAACCCAGATACAAGCCCTCTGCATGACCCCTTGGCGAACCCTCAACATAACGCCTCGACGACCGGCGAAACCCATAGGCGGGCCCTCGGCCATAAACCCTCAGCCCCTTTTTATGTAATTGGGCATGTTAGGCCCAACCTAGCGGCCCATCCCACATTTCGCCTATATATACTCCCATGTGGAAACCTTGTAAAGGAAGGATAATTAAGAACTCGTTTGGTAGCACAAAAATCGGCTGTTTTGGCTGATTTTGCTTAAATTTATGAATTTCTGGCTGAAGTGGTTACATTGGTTGATTTTGCTGATTTAAGAAAAAGTTCTTTTTAAAATATATTTTATTAATAAAATAAAGAAAAAATTATATGTTAAAATAGCTAAAATGGTCATCTACAGTAACTTCAGTCAATATAGCCAGAAAAGTAACTTCAACCTTAAATTACTTTTTCTGCTTATTACACAATTCAACGCGCGAAAGCAAAACATACGTGTTTGGTGAAAAAGTTGGCTGATAAGCCGAAAAACCGTGTTGCCAAATGGTCTCTAATACTACCTCTATCCCACTAACATTGATACATGAGAAGGTGGTGCAGTTTTTAAGAAAAATGAGTTAATGTTGTTCATATTGAGTTGATAAAGTAAAAATAAAGTAAGAATGATTTAGAACCACACAAATTTACCAAATTTGGTATGAGACAATCTTAGTGGAACATACCAAAAAGAAAAAATCAGAATTATTATTCGCACTCACAATTTTTTTTGTTTGTGGTACATACAATTTTTTTCATCGGTGCGAAAAGCAATTTGTTTCACAAAGCGAAAAGAAATTATCTGTGCACAGACAATTCAACCGGCATGTAAAATGGTATGAACAAAAAATGTGTATAAACAGTTTTTCCAAAAGGTATTGATGTCTTTCCTCCATCCCAAATTAACATTGACACTTTATTTGAACTAATAGTTTAAGAATATGGTTTATATAGATATTATTATATTTGAATTAACTTTTATTCTTAAAATTATAGAACCAAAAACCAGATTAAAAAAAATAGAACTGGGAATCGGAATTGCACTGAAAAACCGGACTGCATTTAATTTCGATTTGATCTGATCCAATTTCTTTTATTTGAATCGGATTGTCCACACCTTTATATCGATGACCATAAATAAGAGATAACAGTAATTGTTGCAAAAGTTTTGTATGATTTCTATGTCACAAGTGCTACGACAAATAGTTTCATTTTTAGTCTTAAAAGTAGCAATTCAATTTGAATTGAAGCTTAATTTTATGACAATGAAGGTGATCACCCAACCAATAAATTATAAAATGTTATGGCCTTTTTTTAATTAATATTACTGATTTATATACAATTGACAAAAATGTTACTTGTTTTTAAGTTTTCCAATAATGTGACTTACCATATCATTTGATCTTCATTTAATATTGCATTTATTATTTTTATGTTCCATTTTTATAATGAATTAACTAATAAATGCCTCTAGTCAACGTAATGAGAACTGCCACCACCATCGTCTGCACTGCGGTGCCACCGGTGCCGCCGTCAGTGTCGCCAGTGCCGGTGCCTCAGTGACTTCATTGTCAACCTTCTCAGTTACTCCTTTTCCAGTGACTTCGTTGTCTTCCTTCTCAGTGACTCTGTTTTCTAGTGACCGTCGTATAGTGATTCCGCCTTCGTTGCCCCCGTCACCACAGTGACTTCGCTTTCAACCTTCTCCATTGACTCCCTTCCCCGGCAACACAATGACTGTCATACAATGATGGAGGGCGGTGGCACTGCAGAGATGAGCAGCGGCCGGCGTGGATGGCGAGGCTTAGTGACTCACAGATGAGCAGCGGCCGGCGTGGATGGCATGGCGCAGCCACTCGCAGATGCGCATCGAGGATGCGGAAGATGCGAATGAATTATCGAGAGGGTGAGTAGATCTAGGTATTTATTTTGGGCATTAAAGAGTCACATTTTTGTCCATGTATAATTTAGTCATATTTTTTTCTACCTAAACTCCCTAAATAATATTGCTGCCATGTTTCAAATGTTATTAACAAAAGGGTGCATAAAATGTTTTAATTGTCTCACTATTTATTTAGTCACCAAGATCTATGAATCTCAATCTTTAACACCACTTTTTACATCATTAAAATAGTTTAATATATTACCTTTCGTCTCAAAATGATGATCATGTATTTTCTATTTGTGTTGTCCCAAAATGATAGTCTTGTTTCCCTTTTCGGTATGAAAATTAAAATAGGTCATCATTTATATCCCTCCTATTTATGAAGAGTAAAAGTAAAAGAGTGAACAATATATACAATAAAATAAAGTTATATGGGTCATTCTACCACAATTTCTTAATAATTGAACAAAAAATTATAAGATCATCAATTTGGGATGGGGGAGTAAATAAAAGGACATTACTATTTAAAAATTCACATACGACCGTACAAGGGATGATAGAAGATTTTAGTAAACTATGAAAACCTTCCTTCTTCAAATGTCAAAGTCATTATACTAATTAGTACTCTGTAATTACTAATGATCACCAACATAATGATCACTCTATAATGAAGGTATTCAAGATGAGACTTATGGGTGCAATTATCATCATCCACACCCCAGAAAAGTTGTTTACCTCAGTAAACAAGAACCCTTACTTCCATATATGTTTAGGATTCAATGAACTTGAGTCATTATTATAAAAGGACATTACTATTTAAAAAATTCCCACACCGTGTGATAGAAGAATTTTAGATGATATAAGATTTTATATTTTTTACTTTAACGTGTTGGTAATGATTATTGAGAAGGCCTGTTCACAATTTAAAAAGTATACATTTATGATTTATCATTTGTTCATTTCTGTTTGCTTCACCCTCATTTCTAATAACTATTATCAATTATTGTAATTAGACATGAGGGTGAAGCAAACAGAAATGAACAATTGATTAGTAATAAATATGTACTTCTAATCACAAGATATCTGCTCTTTTTGATAAAATTCCTTCATAATATCATCTTTGAAATAAAACACCTCCAAAATAAAAGAATTTAAGATGATATAAGATTTAACTTTTTTAATTTTGACGTGTTGGTAATGATTATTGAGAAGGCATGTTCACAATTTAAGAAGTCTACATTTATAATTTATAACTTCTTCATTTCTCATTGCTTCACTCATTTCTAATAATAATTATCAATAATTGTGATTAGAAATAAGAGTGAAACAAAGAGAAATGAACAATTGATAAGTAATAAATATGTACTTCCATTCACAAGTTATCTACTCTTTTGGAAATAGAAATTTTATTAATACAAGAACTGAAAGATACAGGAGCCAAACGACGGAAAACTATCAATATAGGTACTGAATGATTGAAAATTATCAATCTGGGACCCAAGTTGTCATGAATTTTATTATTAATATTTTATTTTACATTTTTAATACTCCGTATCATTTAGTTTTAAAAAACTACCATAAGTTTTATTAAAAAATTAAATAAATCAGAACCTATGAAATGTTAAGTTCTAGATTGATAATTTTCTTCATTCGGGTCATATATATACTGATATATTTCATCTTTCGAGTCTTGCATTGATAATTATCTATCTTTCAGGTCCTGAATTGATCACATCCTTAAAACAGAATACAATTAACTACCCCTTTCTTTTATTTGCATCGTAATCTCGTCATCCATCTCCGTTTCCCACTCTTCCTTCACTAATCTATGATTTTTTGTGTTTTATTTTTTCAAATCTTCATATTTTGTTTTGGTTATTTCCGATTGAGTTCAGAAAATTTCCAAATTAATTTGTGACTACACAGTTTCAAATATTGATGGGAAAAGAAAGCCATTTTGCATTATCATTATCAACATGGAAATATTAATCCTAAAATGCCATACTTTTCAATCTCAAAATAACATTTCGACAAATTATTAAATTTTATGGCACTACTTCAAATCTAAAGGTAGCACATTTATTGTTTCTATTTTCCAAGTAAGTACCGTTGATTCGAATATTGATATGGAAATAATGCATGTTTGGATATTACAATTACAAAGATAGCATGTACGGAGTATTACATAAAGTTATTTTATGGTAGTACCTTTGTCCACATGCAAATATATAAGACAAACTTATAAAAGTAGACCCATTTCTATTAATACGAGGGATTCAATCTTAAAAGGTCAACTTGATAGGAGGAGTAACGCAGATCATAATAACACTGTAGTACTGCAAAATTTTGCGGTGTGTGACTTTAACACCCTCCTAATGGCCAGACACTTCGCATGGATCACGTTGTCATTTATTTTTTCAATGGGTTCATCATTGTCATTTCTTGTGTCATCTTTTTATATAGGGGGCACACACCATGGTTATGAGTTCATTTTGTTGTAATATCATTTTAAGATCTAAGATTCCATCATAAAAGATTAATCTGATTGAAGGAGTAACCCAAATCTGATCTAATAGAGTGATGTGAGTTTTCTCGTTTTAAAAATATGTAGTAATATAGGGTTTAAGTACGAGTATCGTCTCCACAAGGACAGAAAAAGGGAATCAGGAATTAACTAAATTTAGCGATAAAAATAAATAAATAAAATGCAATTGTGCAAGATTTGGATTTTTGAAAATTATACTAATGCAAAAAAACGGGAAAAAATAAGGGTGTTCTTTCTAATTAATGAGGATAGGGAACACATATTGATTCCGGGGTAATCAGATTTCTGGCTGATCAGGCTTAATCACATGAAAGTTGTTTAATTGAGCAACACTAATCAATACTAAGTTCTAACCGCTCTCGTGATGTAGAGTACAATAATTTAGGGAACTAGTTTGATCTCTCATGTGACAAGTATCTAAATTATTATCAAAACGAGTGAGCGTACGCCACCCTAACCGTTACTTATCTCTTAGCGAACGATTAGGTGTGTGTGAAAGTGTCCTAGAATAAATTAGATCTCTCTTAATTTATTATATGTGCAATTATAATCCTAGTTGTAGTTCTAGGTTAAAAGAGATATAAATTAATTTATTCAAACACAAATTAAATAAAGATCATGCAATTAATCCATCAAGAAATTAACCCTAGATCATGATTAACCCCTTCATCAATCCCAAATCCCTAATTAAAACTACTCACAATTCATAAGTGAATCAACAATATAATTGAGATGAAAAGAATTAACTGTGATTAATTAAAAAGATAGAACTTACAAATAATCTCAGTGTCTTGAAGAACAAAGTGGAAAAATAATGGAAAATTCGTGTAGGACTGCAGGGGCGCCTGCTCGACGTGCGGGTTAAGTCCGATCGGGTTAAGTGCATCAAATAAGGTTTAATGCACAATGCATCAGATACGGAATATTGTGCATCAGATTGAAAAATTTGACGGTTCAAATACGATGTTGTTGATCTCTGTCCGTATGATGAGGGCATCCCTGTGAGGAAGTGAAACCGGGGGCAGATCTGCATCAGTGAATATTATGGGATTTGCCCTCAGCCTCTTGGCCGGGGGCATATGATTGACCTCCCCGATGTAGAGGGGTTGTGCCCATTTCTTTCTCTGGCTCGTGGAATCTCCCCTGGTGTTACCTCCGATGATCATGTGGATGTGGCGCTTCTTCTCTTGAGGGTATCGGTACCCCTCTTCCTCGCTGAGGTTCCCAATCTCCCGCTTCTTGCCATTTGGATCACCGAATGGTGTTCGGGTTGATCCAGGCATTTGCTTTTGCCTGTGGCCCTTGAGGGGGCCCTTGATGTTTGGGCCCTTGACAAATTGGGACAAATGACCCGCCTGTATTAGCCTCTCGATGGTTGCCTTCAGCTGATGGCAGTCATCGGTCATGTGCCCCCGGTGGCGATGAAAGCGACAGTATGGTTCATTATGGTTGATGGCGTATACCTCTGGGGGTGCACGGGAGTCTCGCTCCACAAGGCCTCTTTCCTCCGCATAGTCCAAGATGATGCTGACGGGATTAGTCAGAGGGGTGCACGGGTGTTCCAGGAGGGTATCATTTTTCTTTTTTCCCCTAAAACTTTTCCCTTTTTATTTTTATCGTCTTGACTCTTTTATTCTCCTTTTTGTATTATTATTATTTTTACTACTTTTCAAATTATTTTATTTTTTTTAATGTTTATGTATTCCATTTTTTCTTTTTTTCCTTCTTCCCATTTATTATTTCATTTTCATAAGTTAGGAATACTGTAGCACTTTTGGAATAATTTTGCAAAAATAAGTTGAAAATTAGTCACGTGAGATTGTGAGAAGCTCTAGGAGTCTTGGGCAGTTCACACTTTACAAGCATTTATGATAGTGTATAGATATAATATTCAAAAATAGATACTTATACGTATTATACTTCATGTATAAGCCAGCATCCCTATCCATGATTTTGATATACTAAAAACTGTGAACACAAGTTTGGTACTTGTAAGGAACTGTGGTTATCGAGTTGCACGTCTCTAATTGTTAAAATGATTTCCTTAACAATTGATATGACATTAACTTGAGCCAAATGGTTATTATGTACGTTTCTATCAATTGCGGGGAATAACCCCTTATAAAAGCATTTATGGTTGTTTTTAACCTCCAATGATGATGTACAAATCAATAAGATGTAAGTATGTAAGCAAAATTACTTCTCTTATTAAAAGTCACAATACAGTGTCTCACTTTATTTTCTCTTTGTTATGTAATACGAAGTATATTTTAAAATAAAAATTTGTTGTATATAATTTTTATTTAAAGTGCTCATTTTTAACGTGAAAGTTGTGCACAATTAAATGTACTATTACGCGAAGTACAATTTATATTACAATATTGAACTAATATTTGTTCATTTTTATCTTTGGGAAGATATGGAATTAACTGAAGTTTCTCTAAGTCGCTTTGAACAATGTTCAATAGACAGTGCCACAACGCACACCATTTTGAGACATAGAGATTATTTTTCTCATATGACATTAGTTGATGCTAATGTCAATACAATCTTAGGTGTTGCTAAACTCATTGAAGGTTCTGGAATAGCATGTGTGATTCTCCCAAAAGGGACAAAATTAATAATTAAAGACGCTTTATATTCCGGTAAATCACGGAGAAATCTTTTAAGTTTCAATGATATGCATCTAAATGGTTTTCACATTGAAACCATGTCTGAAAATCAAAAGGAATATTTATGTCTAACGACAAATAGATCTGGCAATAAATACATTTCTGAAAAAATACCAGCATATTCCTCCGGACTATATTATACATATATGAGTCCAATTGAGATAAATGTGGTATTTAAAATTAATGACCACAATTCCTTTATCTTGTGGCATGACCGTTTAGGTCATCCAGGCAGCACTATGATGCACAAAATTATTCAAAATTCACTTGGACGTTCACTAAATAATGTCAAAATTCTACAATTAATCAAATGACTTCTCGTGCACTGCATGTTCTCTTGGCAAATTAATTATCAGACCATCTTTATACAAAATTGGAGTTGAATCTCCTGCATTTTTAGAAAGAATTCAAGGAGATATTTGTGGGCCAATTACCCCTCCGTGTGGATCATTTCGATACTTCATGGTGCTCATTGATGCATCAACACATCAGTCCTTGCTCAAATTATTCGTTTGAGATCACAAATTTCGGACCATTCAATAAAGAAAATCCGACTTGATAATGCAGGGAAAGTTACGTCTCAATCTTTTAATAACTATTGCATCTCAATTGGGATTGATGTGGAACATCAAGTTCCACACGCTCATACACAAAATGGTCTTGCTAAATCCTTAATTAAGCGATTACAATTAATTGCTAGACCATTATTGATGAAATCCAGATTAGCATCATCTGCATGGGGATATGCTATAATGCATGCTGCAAATTTAATTCGGCTTAGGCCAACTGCATATCATAAATTTTCTCCATTGCAATTAATATATGGTAAAGAATCAAATATATCACACATAAAAATATTTGGTTGTTCTGTGTATGTACCAATTGCTCCATCTTATCGTACTAAAATGGGTCCTCAAAGAAGGCTGAGAATTTCTATTGGTTTTAAATCTCCCTCAATTATTAATTATCTAGAACCTATGACTGGTGACTTATTCACTGCACGATTCGATAACTGTCATTTTGATGAGACGGTATTCCCAGCCTTAGGGGGAGATAATAGAGAAATGGACCCACGTACGAAAAATATTACTTGGAATGTAACAAATTTATCTTTTCTTGGGTCTCGCACAAATGTGTGTGAACAAGAAATTCAAAAGATCATTCATTTACAAAATGTTGCAAACCAATTGCCTGATGCTTTCACAGACTCAAAGAAAGTGACAAAGTCACATATTCCAGCTATTAATGCTCCTTCTCGAATAAAAATTCCTGTGGAGATTAGCGAAAGAACTCTTGCTAATGAATCTATGATACGTAAAAAACGTGGTAGACCACTTGGTTCAAGAGATTTGAAATCAAGAAAATTTAAAAGGCAAGATGTAGTTTGTGATGCCAAAGCAGTTCAACCTTCTCAAGAAGAAAAGGAACATTTTGAAAATATCGGCTTTAAAGATAACATCAATAATAATAATAATACCTCAAAAGAGGATCCAATCATCTTTGAAGTGGTAAATATTCCAGATAAAGATAGAAACGTCGGTAATTTTGAAATTTCAATCAATTACGTTTCTAATGAAATACAATGGAATAGAAAAGATATTGATGTTAATGATATATTTTCATATGCCATCGCCACAGATATAATGAATGAACACGATGACAATGAGCCTAAATCTATTGACGAACGTCGTCGTAGAAACCATTGCCCAAAATGGAATGAAGCAATTCAGATAGAATTAAAATCGCTAGAGAAGCGTAATGTTTTTGGACCAAATGTCCACACGCCAAAAGGCGTAAAACCTGTAGGTTTTAAATGGGTGCATGTTTGTGCGTAAATGCAACGAGAAAAATGAAATCATTAGATACAAATCCCAACTTGTTGCCCAAGGTTTTTCTCAAATGCCAAAAATCGATTATGATGAGACTTATTCTCTAGTAGTTGATGCTACTACTTTACGATTTTTAATTGACATGTCTGTTTTTGAAAGGTTGCAAATGTGCCTAATGGATGTAGTGACCGCATATTTATATGGTTCGCTCGATACAGACATATATATGAGAATTCCTGGAAGCTTTAAAATACTTGATGCTTATAGCTCGAAATCTCGAGATTTATTTTCCATAAAATTGCAAAAGTCATTATATGGATTAAAACAATCTGGACGCATGTGGTATAACCGTCTAAGTGAATATTTGATCAAAGAAGGATACAAAAATGATTATATTAGTCCATGTGTTTTCATTCAGCGATCTGAATCAGGATTCACAATAATTGCAGTATATGTTGATGATTTGAATATAATCAAAACTCCCAATGAAATTGAAAATACTTCTAAATATCTCATGAAAGAATTTGAAATGAAAGACCTTGGGAGAACAAAACTTTGTCTCGACATTCAAATTGAACATTTGAGAAATGGTATTTTTATCCACCAATCAAATTATACCGAGAAACGTTTGAAGCGGTTTTACATGGAAAAAGCTCACTCACTCAATTCTCCGATGGTGGTTCGATCTCTCAATGTGCATGATGATCCTTTTCGACCATGTGAATATGATGATGAAATTCTTGGTCCCGAAATACCATATTTGAGTGCTATTGGAGCGTTAATGTATTTGGTTAATAATACTCGACCAAATATTGCATTTTCTATAAATTTATTAGCCATGTCCAGTTCTTCCTCGACAAGAAGACATTGGAATGGACTCAAACATATATTCTGCTATCTCAATGGTACAATCGATCTTGGATTGTATTTCAAGAATGGTGCAAATGCCACTTTAATTGGCCATGCCGATGTAGGATACTTGTCTGATCCACAAAAGGCAAAATCACAAACAAGATATGTATTCACCTATGGTAATACCGCTATCTCATAGAGATCGATGAAGCAAACATTAACTACCACATCATCAAATCATGCAGAATTAATTGCTCTTTATGAAGCAAGCCGAGAATGTGTTTTGTTGAGATCAATGATCCAGCACATACAAAATGAATGCGGTATAAAATCTTTTACCTGTAATCCTACTGTGATTTATGAAGATAACACAGCATGTATAGCTCAAATCAAAAGAGGTTGCATCAAAGGGGATAGAACAAAGCATATAGCACCAAAACTTTTCTCCACACATGATCTTTAGAAAGAAGGAACAATTGATGTCAAACAAATCAAGTCCTGCGACAACCCTGCTTATTTATTCACAAAGTCATTGGCACCGAAGAAATTTGAAGAATTGGTCCACAAAATTGGAATGTGTCGTCTTCGAGATATATGTTAAATTGAGGGGGGGGGGGGGGTAATATAATGCACTACACTCTTTTTCCCTTCGCCAGGTTTTTATCTCACCGGGTTTTTCTTGACAAAGGTTTTTAACGAGATAGTACATTATAAGATGATCATTCAATGGAGAGTGTTGAAATATAATGAATTAGTCATCTCCTAACTATTCATGATTAATAAGTCATTATTATCATTATCAAGATAATCTAGAAATCACAATTATGATTTCTATATAATGATTATGTGGCTAATATTAATCCCTCATCTTGAGCTAATAATAACTTGTTTAGCCTATAAATAGAGGCTCTTTGCTTCGTTGTAAATACACCATGATTACACCATTATCACACTCTCAATAACTTATATATCACTAACTGTTCATACTATACTTTCTCTCCCTAATCTTTGGCTTATTTCATTCTGTTTCATAACAAACATACATTTATCTTTCTTTTTTTATAAAGAAAGTTGAATACCTTTTTCAAATTTCTACGGTTGTAAATGTATACTCATTCAAACGTTTTAAATTAAAATAAAATATACTCCTATCATTGCCAGCTCGTATACCGTGGGATCATCCCACGACGAGCATCATGCTCCACCCTCTAAGCGACGTAGTTTTGCACAATTTTTTTAAAATAAATTCGCGTGAACAGTAGGATTAGAGATGCTCGTCCCCATGAGCTGCCTCCTGCTTCCTGCCAGGGCTTCTTGCCAAGAAGTGGAGACGTTCGTCCTCATGAGTTTACCTCCTGCCTCCCGCTCGGATCTTGGCTTCCTGCCAAGGCGTGGGGACATTCATCCCCATGAGCATGCCTCTTGTGTCCTGCCAGGATCTTGGCTTCCTGCCAAGGGGTAGAAATGTAACACCCCGGGGCCCCACACGAATCCGAGGTAGTTACTCTAGACCTCTAGTACTGTCCCCACAAACCACCACGAGCCTTTACCGCGCACTTTGTCCTCACTCATGCGCGCCCTGAGAAACTTCCCAGGGGGTCACCCATCCCAAGACTACTCCCGTGCAAGCACGCTTAACTTTGGAGTTCTTGGTTGATGAGCTCCCTTAAAAGGAGATGCACCTCTGTTGGTATGAGTAGTACTATTAATCCTCTTAAATTAATCTCGGGTATTACAAGAAACGTCCATCCCCATGAGCTTGCCGTTTTAATTAATATGTTGCCGTTTTGGGATCAGCACACCATGCCAGTGCCGGTCCTGAGGAAATGAAGGCCCGGTGCAAAAATAATAATTGGGCCTTCTTTTCAAAGTTTCAACACAAGTTAAAAAAACCTAATCGAAACCGTACCGACTCAAACGGTACCCGAAAGTCGGGACTCGAACATAAATCAGTTTAATGAAGGGTTTTTTAGTTATAAGATCGGTTCAAACCGAACCGAACCGATTTTTATTAAGAGGTATTTTAATTATTTATTTTGTAGAACAAATAGGTAATATAAAACTTGTACGTCCATATTTCAACAATTAGTTGATTTGACCTGGTGGTTGATGTTTAGAAATCAGCGTGCATGCTTTTATTTTCACCTGGGTTCAAATCCCGCATGCCTCGCTTCTTTTCTTTTTTGTTTCTAAAGCGTAAGATTCTCACACCGGTGGAAACGGATGATTTACTACTCCTTCCCCTAAGTGACGAACCAGGCTTGCTTCAAAGCCTTGCCCTAGTCCACCTAAGTAATAATACTCCCTCCGTCCCGCTAACATTGGGACAAGAGGAAGTGACACGCAAATTAATAAAAAGTGGTTTATGTGGTTGATATTGAATTGATAAAGTAAGAATGATTTAGAGCCACACAAACTTTACCAAATTTGGTATGAGACAATCTTAATGGGACGGATTGATAAGGTTAAATGGGACAATCATAGCGGGACGAAGGTAGTAGTATACTACTACAAAAAAATTGGGCCCTTCCAATTTTTTGGGCCCTGTGCGGTTGGACACCCTGCACACCACCAGGGCCGGCCCTACACCATGCGCATTGTGGGCCGATCCCACGATATAATTTGCCTATCTATTACACACAAATACGGAGTAGGTAATATTCATAAAGGGCTTCTGTGAATTATTCATTAAGGTGATTTGTTTATTAATTTATGTGTTGATATGTATACATACATGTATATACATGTGTATTACTATGTACATATATAATAGTGTGTATGAGTGTACGTACGTACCAGTTTATGAGTATGAGAATACATTTAAGTGTATGTTCCATAAAAATCTAGATAAATGGAGATCATGGTTGAGGACAAATTGATCATTTTTAAGATTTTTTATGTGATATTGATGTGACAAAAAATAAATCATAAAAAACCGTAAACTTGATGAGTATGAATGAATATGCTCGGCTTTTCGGATTCCAAGAACCGATTGTCGGGTTGATGTTGTTAAGGATATTTGACTTTCCAAACCTCCATTTTAAAAAGTATTAAAAATTGCACAGAGAACTTGACCTTTAATTTCATATTCCAACTTTTCCCTATAAATTTATACTCCCATCGTATGAAGGTTCAGTCGGTGCACTGTCCGCCCCTGCGCATAAGATAGAAAATTCTATTCAATCAAGAGTTTCTTCACAATAAAACAGATTGTTAGATGTTTCATTATTAGCAATAATGGTAAGAACTCTAAGACTAATTTAGCTTTAAACATTTTAAGGAAGTGTGTCATCTCCATGTGACATTGGACGTTACTAATTATATTTTGTTGTTGTGAGCTTATATAACAATATAATAATCATTGACATAATTGTTTATCTATTTTGAAGCAAGTCTTCAGGATTGAGATAAACCAAAACAGAATCAAGATTCTAGAAGAAGCATTTGGCTACACATGGTGAGGTATTTGCATAAACCAAACAACGCTATATGAAAAGTGAAGTGTATTTTGTTAAAAAAAAATCTATCGAAATGTAGACTATGTTTTTAGGAAAAATCACATGAATAATCCAACTGCTAGTGGTAATATGATACTGTATTACTCTGTAGTACATATAATTCTAAAATAATCTGAATTTAATTATAATTCTTTTTCAATTGACCCTAATGTAAATCTTTCTAAATTGATCCTAATGACCAACTTTCTCCAAAACAGGTAAAAGAATAAAGAGCAAAACTGAAAAAGGGCTCATTTCTTAGAACCGCCTGAGTATTATTGTTGGGAAATTATTTAGTATTTCAAATAAACAAAATTAATTTTTGAATAGTTTTTAATTAAATATTTTTGAACAATTAGTTGGGATAATATTTTGAACACTTCCTAATAAATTGTTTTTGAATTGCGTTGAACAAGTAAGTGCAACGTGCATAAGCTTGCATGGTGATCCATATTTATCTCCTAATTAGGTGGATCATCACAAAACTCCCAACAACTCAAAGTTTGCTTTATACGGAGTATTATAAATAGACAAATTGGTTGTAAATGGGAGTAACGTAAACCAAATAAGCCCACGTAGGAGTGCATTTGTTTCTGATCCAAAATAGAACCAATTTTAAGTATTATTTCTATTTTGCCCTTAAATGTTCGCTCAACTCATGTCCCCAAATCCCACATCTCTCATACAGTTTCCTCCACCCATTTCTCAAAACCCAACAGTGCGCCATCTTTGTGCGCAGCGGAGAGCTGAGCTTCAACCGCGAGCAGCAGCGACTTACCAGCAAGCCCTGACGAACAGCTCCGGTGAGCGCCGACGAGCAACGGCAGTGACCACCAGATCTTCTTTTCCCCTCACTCCTCTGTTTCTTCAAATTTTTCCCATCTGCATCTGGTATGGGTGATGATGCCAAGCTCGGGGCTCTTCTTTTCTCCTCTTTTTCGGATTTTTTAATTGCTCTGGGAGGATTTAAACTGACGCGGGTTACATGGCTTCTGGGAGGATTTTAATGGCTCGAAACTGTTGGGTGTTACAATGGCCATTATTTTTTGAAAATGCCATCAAATTGGCATTTTTACTCTTTAAAAAAATTTAATCCAAAAATGCCAACAAAATGTCATTCTTACACTTCAAAGATTCCATATTTTCCACATAAAATGCCATTCATATGGCATTCTCAATTCATGTTTGCATTCTAATGAAAATTTTGGCATAAGCGATGGGGTCGATCAGTTAGATCTACAGTGGCGGAGTCCGGATCCGCAACGGCGGAGCTCAGAGCTAAAGTGGTGGCTGTCAAATATGCAGGGGCGGCGGGAGTCGGCCAGATCTGGACAGATCTACGGCGGCAGCAGCCAGATCTGGACAGATCTACGGCGGCAGCAGCCAGATCTGTAGGGACAACGGTCAGATCTGTAACGGCGATCAGTTCTGCGGCGGCAAAGGCGGGCGGCGGCGGAGTCGGGCGGCGGAGAACGGCGAACGCCAGCGGTCTAGTATTTGTCGGCAACAGTAAGTCAAGGCAAGCTTCAGGGCATATCTGTCCAACTACAAACATTTAGTCCTATTTGGGGAAATATTAAACGTTACTCCTGTTATAGCAATTAAAGATGGATTTACTCCTATTTAGGTAAATACCTCTTATAAATATAGTCTGCATGCTTCAGTTTGATTGTGAGAGTTATGTCAGCTACAACCAAAATACAAAGAAGGAATTTTATCAATCCGGAACCTGAAACATAAACGAACTATCAATTCAGGACCTGAAAGATGACATGTATCGGTATAGGACCCGAATGATGGAAAACTATCAATCTAGCACTCGAATGATTGAAAAATATCAATTTAGGACCTAAGTTTTCATAAATTTTATTACTATTTTTATTTTTAAAAAATTAAATAATATTTAGTTTTATTAAACTAATAAACTTTTGTGAAGAAACTTTCACCAAATATTAGCAATGGAATTAATAAAAAATTAAATAAATCAAAACCTATGAAATGTTAGGTCCTAGATTGGTAGTTTTTCATCTTTCGAGTCCTATACTGATACATTTCATCTTTCAGGTTCCGGATTGATAATTCGTCTATCTTTCAAATCCCAGATTGATAAAATTCCTACAAAGAATGAAAGAAATAGTGCGATAATACTTTGCATAGAATGCTTATGTAGCCATAATGTTTTACGAAGCTTTAATATATGTATACTACTTTATAAACTGCTGAATTACGCAAGATATAAAGTTTCTTCCTCGTAGATTATGTGTCCGGCCACCGGAAATACTTTCTTTAGGACAGCGTTTGACGCGTCTCGAGCCATATTATTTTTTCTAATATTGTTTTCCAGGTTTCGACGACGAAAATCTCCAACAATCTAAAGAAAGTATAATTATGGCGTCAGATACACCTGCTCAAGTCACCCGATTCCGGATACCCCCAACGGAAAAGGAGCTACAACTTCTGCCGCCAATGTTGACTCGCATGTTAACATGCAATTTGAGGTGCAACCAGTCCATACAAAGTCTTTTCCTAATATTTCTAAATAGAAGTATTTTCAGGGGCCAATTTCTAGAGATGGCAAGAACGCCTATTCTCAACGCTTGACATGCATGGCGTTGCCGATGTTCTTACCCAATCCATGCCAGCCAAAGACAACTCACCCGAAGCCCGAAGGCATCAAACTCCTTCAACATTGGACTTACACCAATGAGGTTTGCGTCATACAATTCTTAGTACTTTATCTAACGAGTTGTTTGATGCTTATTGCACGAAAAAAGAGGCGAAGAAAATATGGCTGGAGTTCCATGATAGCCGGTACACAGCCGAGGACACCGTCAAGTAGAAATTTGTAATAGGAAACTGTTGAGGTTTTTTCCTTCAATCCGTAGGCCCAACACGTAACCCAAGGATTTCGAATGGAGAGGCAGTAGAGTAGATATTAGAACAAGTAAAGATGGGCCAAGTAACCGTACTAAGTAGGCTGTATTCTACTAAGTCCAAATAGTAAGCAATTACAACATAGGCCATTCGTACAAAAGTAAACCACGAGCTGATATGAATGCTATAATGCTAGAGTGCTAAGTTGATGAAATCCCACCGTTCCGCCACCATGTATCTTTTCTTTTGTTGGACTGGTTTGGCGTTAGACCGAACGACCAGCTTGTGGTAGATAATGTCCGGGTCTATCCCCGACATATCCTCCGATCCTCTGGCAAATAGAATTTTCAACTTCCGGAGGACGAGGATCACCCCTTCCCTGATCTCAGGCTCTAAACCGGCCCCAATGGACACCTTCCTATCAGAAGGATCATCCAACTCCACCTCCTCAAGGAGGGCTGCTGGCTTCGGCTAGGACACGATGTGTGCCCGCCGAGCGGTCTCAGTAATGCTATTGACCCGCATGTCACGGTCATTAACTTTCTTCATAGCCTCGTGGTAGCAGGCTCGGGCTGTGTGAGGATCCGTGCGGGCCACTCCCACTCCAGTCTCTGTGGGGAATTTGATTCAGGAATGTCGCACGGAACAGATGGCTTCAAGGTCTTGTAGGCCCGACCTCCCCAAGATAGCGTTGTGGGCACACTTCAGGCGGATGATGACGAACGTCACGTGAATCGCCGCCTTGTGCTGCCTGTCTCCAATCTCCACCGGCAGGGTGATCGTCCCTTCAGTATCTATGTAGTCCCCGGTGAACCCAGCCAAAGGAGTTCGTAGAGGGGTGAGCTTAGACCTGCTAAGGTGCATCTTCTCTAAAACGTTTCAGCGTAGGATGTTCACATTGCTGCCTGTATCCACCAGTACCTGCCGAACAATGGAGTTTTTTATGTCCATGCTGATGACCAGCTCATCCCTGTGTGGTCATGGGGATTGGGAATTTTTCGCAAACGGACCGAAAAGTGAAAATATATCACTTTTTTCACTTTCAATTTTTGTTTTCAAAAGTAGACTAGCGGACTTTTTCTTTTCATTAATAGACCCCGTGTCCCCACGTATATACAACCCACCCCTGGAAGCGCACTATGCACGTCCCCAACAACCCTTTTTACTTTTTAGTGCTCTACACATCCTCTTTGATACAGGAAAAACATTAAGGTGTAATGGTGTATAAGCTAAGCCCCAAGATTTACTTAATTATTTTTTTAGAAAGTTTTATTTTAAAAAACAAATATACTAAAATGTAGAAAATATTAAAATGATTAAAGAAAAATAAAGGAATAAAAGAAAATTGAAATATAAAAAATATAAGAAGTAAGGAAAAACAGAAAATGCAAAAAAATAAATATAAAGTCTAAAATAGAACATGTATTTACATTTTAGAAATTTTAAAGTGTTTGCGTACCCCATAATTTATATAAAAATATAGAAAAAAAATTAAAAATACAATTTTTTAATGAAATTAATACAAAAAAATGAAAATTTTCTCAAAAATGTAAAAAACAAAACGTAAATTTTAAAAACGTAATACTTGTTTCTTTTTGTTGATAATTATAAAAGATTTCATTTTTTATTGTTTATTTTTGTTTCTAGTTGTTTTTTATATTCATAAATCTAAATTTATAATTTTAAATGTTTGCACAAAAATTTATATTAGTTTTTTTTTAAATTCCAGAAAGTAGCCAAGATGAATAAATACCTAAATATTAAACTACAAATCAACAATAAACAACAATAAGTTTCACACTACAACAAAAAGCAACATCATGCAACAAAAAGTAACACCATGCAACAAAAAGAAACACAATGCAACAAAATGAAACAATCTATCATTATATGATAGCAAAAGGTTTTTGACACTATTTTTTGAACAGTATTACTAAAAAAGAAAAATAAGAAGACCCCAATTAATACGGAGTATAAAAAATGTATTGTAAAAGTTGAGTAGACAAATCATCTACAGTAAAAAGTGTTCAACAGTACAAAAGAATTAAATGACGATTGAACTTTGCATCTTCCGCTTTAATTGCACCTTGGTACGGAGTAGTAAAAACAGTAGGGTCAATGAACTCTTGCCAACTTTTCTGCGTGTTGAGATGTGTCTTGGTATATGTGTACACAACATTTCTATACAAAAAATAAGAGTAATAAAAAGTAATAAAACAATCAGCCCTTAAACTCTTGTCAGCCTGTCCTCGGGAGATGTGAATCTTCTTCAGGAAGGTTTATCCGTTTTCCCTATAAATACTAGCAACTTCAATGCAAATGGACACCACTCAATGCTTCTACCTCTTCTATTTCATTTAAAGTTTTGAGCTTAACAGAAATATTATCATCCCTGTATATACAATGTATGTATGTATTCTATGAAATTGTTCTTTTATTAATGAGAAATGGAAAGTTCTTCATGAATGATCATCCATTTTTTCCCTATCAATACTAGCAGCTAAATGCAAATGAACACCACTCTTAACACTTCTACCTCTTCTCTTTTACTTAAAGTTTTAGACCCGCAAGAAATAATACTATTCCAACACACACACACACACACACACACACACATATATATATATATAGATATATATATATTCTATAAAAGTTGTTTTTCTGTTAATTAGAAATGGAAGTAAGGCAACTCCAACTTTTGAAAAGAGATTTCCTACAGTTTTTTATGTCTAACATACAAAGAAGCAAGAACCTACCCAAAAAAGGTCCTTTCACTCTCCACAGCTAATTCCTAGAGCTAAAGAGACTTTGTAGCTCAAGTAAAACCAAACAGAGGGCTTTTGTCTTAAACTCTATCTTTTTAATCTGCACTGATTCAATGATGAAGGAAATTTATTTCAGTCAGCTGCCTATCCACAACCAAAATTTTGATACAGGTCACCAACATCATACAAAAACGAAAAAGCACAGTATTTTGAGCTTTTATTTTTTCCATGTACTCGATGTTTTTCAACTAAAGTGCAGCCTAAATTCAACTAATTAAAGTACAAGAAAGTGTTTGTTGTGTTTTACTAATTCAAAATAACACTACTCATTCATTCATATCAAACTACCGTGAGTTTACCTCCATTAGTTTGATATGCAATTATGTTGAAAGGGCTGCACTTTATTTTAAATGAGTACTACGTAGTCTAAAAGATAGCAACAATATATATAAAAAAGGGAAGCAGTTTTGGCATGTGTTAAAAACATTAATTACTTCAATCTTTATGAAAAACATAAAACGGTGTGTAGAATTGATATTGTATCTTGAATTGCAAAATATGTAAATAGCGTGTACTGTAGTAGGGTATAATTGATATTGTAGCTTGAATTAAAACATGTATTTGATTGATAAGTGCTAAAAAATGTGCAAATTAAAATTAAATTTTTAATATTGATGGAAAAATCGAATTTCATCTTACTCTGCTTCATAATGGACACTAGTGTTATACCCGTGAGATGCACGGGAAGACATATTTTGTATATTATGAAGTGATTTCTTGACCCGTTATACTTATCATAAATACATAAAGTGTACTCCGTAAATAATAATAACTTTTTTTCTTTAAATGAAATCATTTATCTCGAGTTCTCGACTGGTACCTTGAGATGTGGGAACCGAATGATAAATTGGGATTATAAGATAAGATAGGGCTATATTGAAACATTTTTAATGTGTGTCTATATTACAATTTTAAATTTTTGTTCTATCTTTTTGATCGTATAATTATTGTTCTCTATTTATGTTTAAATCATATACTCCGTAGGATTTAATTAAATGGTGTTTGGGTCTATTTTTGAAAATTATTTCTACTTAAGGTAGCAAAAGCATATATTGAAGTGTTTGAGTCGATGTACAGAACTACTTCCGATTGCTCCAAATTACTCCTACTAACAATTTTTAGAAGTTGGAGGAGATCAGACCACCTTCTATGAAATTAAATCTGATTGTACTTTCTGTTTTTAAAATGAAGCAAAAGGAGAATCCATTTTAAACACCTCCGATCCAAAATATCTTTTGATAAGCATAAAACTTACTATGTACTACGTATTTAATATGCTAAAAGCCATGTTTTATTTTATATTTTCCTGAAAAACCATATTTCAAAAACTATTGCAGTATTTTTTACTCCAAAAGGGAGAAAAACATTTAAATACTCTCCTTATTGTTCCCTCTCACCGCTAATATTATGCCACGGCATGCTTGGAAAGACCGAGTGAAATGCAATCTTTAATTATTCTTATTTGACGGCGTTTGATCGAATAGCTAGGGTATGAAATACTTTGCAAACTCATTTGAATTTGCCCAACATCCCATATTTTATATTCAAAAAGACAATTAACTTTAAGTGGATTGCTCACCTGCCACTCTAATTATGTGATTGTTGGCTCTTGGCTTTAAAAAGCTTAAAGGACGTTTTCAAGTGATTACCTATATTTAAATTAAACACTTAAATGTTAAAATTTGTAAACTATTGTTTACTTTAATTTTTTATTACACAAAAATCACACACTATTCAGAATGATGCTAAGCACTTTTAATGCATGCAAGCTAGATAAGTTTTCAAATATAATTACAGTAGATAACCTATTACTCCGTATTTTTTAGACAACCAATCAACTACTCCAATAAGTTTCCTATTTAAAATCATCTTGGTAACAATGATTATGAATACACTTTGAACAATGATTATTAAATATAGATATTTAAATATAAGCTAAGATATTTATTTTTAAATCATCTTGGTAGAAATGAAAGCTAAGATATTTATTTTTAAATATAGATGTATAAGTTTAAAAATACTCAGCAATTCAATAGTGCGATTTATAGGGAATAGAAAAACACTACCTTCAAATCACAATGAACATTGATTCAAACATCACCGTTATTTTGAAGCAATTCTTTTGCAAGATATTGTCACAAATTTTCTAATCCTTTGGAAGCATGTTTTCCTTTATTTTGAAATGAAAATGAATGAACATTGATTCAAACATCACTGTTAGTAATCGATGATAGGAATATAACAATAATGATAGTGGCAAGAGAATCCAATATGGGGCAGAATTCATTTTACTGATGTAAAACCCAACTCCTAAAGAGTTGGCAGATAACATAAAGCAGTATGCATGATTTCAACTTACTGATAAATAAGGATGTGATAGCGTCTCACTTCATGTTTATATAGAAGGTTTCGTATTGGAATCCACCAATCTGGATTTCGGGAAGTACTATAGACATATAGAATAACAAAAAATATTAAATGCAATGTCTTCGTTTAAGTATACTCAAGAGTGCATCGTAAAAACTAAAACATTGGAATTGCAAGAATTTAAAGCATTTATTGCATTGTTTATTTTCCAGCTGAATAAATCAGCACATTTAGCCTCCGAATACTTTTGGACCGTGTGCCCCATTTACTTTTAGGCATCATTTTTTCTTGAGCCAAGAAACAACTTCACAATTTAATCATACAAACCGTTTTCACACTAATTTTTACCCAGAATGTTACAGTATTCCTGCCCAAATCTTTCTTCCACTTTTCTGTTTATATATATATATATATAGATTTCCAAACGTTTTCATTTCATGTTTAAAATTGACAGCTTAAATAAAACTGTGATAAACTAATTTTCAAAAAACAGATAATTTGAGTGTGCATGTTCAAATTCTTATTATGATTTTTTTTTTTACAAAAACCCTGGCGTTTCATTCAATTTTCGGAGCCACAAGCATCCAAGTTTGTAGGAGTGTGTTCAAAAACACTACACCTGATGTGCACATAAGTGAAACTGTAGTTGAGTGAGCAAGTTAGTTTAGTTTCCCATCTAACATATCAATGAAAATGTCAACAAAACTTCATTGACGGGATGGTGAAATCCTACCAGCAATGTATTTCACTTGAAGTTATGGAAAAATAATCAGAAATAGAAGCTATATATACATAAACTATAATATAAATAAAACTAAAACTAATGTTACCGATGTGGAGATATGGGTTCATCTTTAAGACCATATACGGAGATGCTATTTTTTAGAGTAGACATGTCGAACATACATGAGTTTGTCAGGCGTATGACCTCTGTAAAGGATCGGTGGTGCTTCGATTCCCACTGTCAACCTTGAGAATGGGTTTATTCTTGGTGTTTATGGATGAGGAGGGTCGAATTATTAGGTGTGTACGGTGAAGAAAATTATCCATCATGCTGCAAATATGTGAAATAGGAAGTATAATTTCAATGGGGAAGGAGGTGGGCGAATTGTGTTGTGGCTGAACCGAGTAGGGAGATGCAGCCGATCGAATAATGTGGGCGGTGGCCGATTGTGAATGATGAAGCTGAAAAGATGTACCCTAAAAATGCTTATGTATATATAGTGGATTTTTTTGTCTTGGCCTACAACTTTCATGGATTGCCTGATTGGGCTTTAATATAATGGGCCAACATTTATGAGTGATCTTCAACACAATATTACAAATAATGATGTTGGGTTGCTAAAAATGTTTTTTTATGGTGGCTGCTAAACATATTTATTACTCGAAAGGATAGCATAAGTATTATCTATACACTACCGAAAGCCAAAAATATGATTTAATTTAGGGGAGATTATTATTAGCCCCCTGAGGTCATATCATAATTATTAATGCAATCTTGCATTTTCAAAAATCAATTAGTTTCCCCCTAAGTTTTGATCATTCTCACTACATACCCCCTCATGTTAATATTTGTTAAATTAAATTTAATATACCTCTTAAGTTCAATGAAAGTTGTATTTAAAATTAATTTTTAAAATATAAAACAATTTATCATCATAATTATAAGTCATTGTTGATGATCATTTGTTTTCTACTTAACTACTTCATCGTGGAGTAACAATTAATGAGAGTAGTTAAGGGGAAGATTCACGAGTCATATTAATGGGATACATAAAAAGAATTGTTTATAAAATGTGTTATCAAAATTCTAGGCATTTCTTCATTATGAATATACAAGTCTTATTTGTAATTCATTCGGTTGAATTAATCGCAATGACATTTCTTTCGTGTGTAGCAAAGAAGAAATACTAAGATTTGGTTATCATTCCATGACCTAAAATATAGGTTTAATATCAATAAGGGACCTAAAAGACAAAATGTGTGATGATTATTCCAAATATTCCATGAACTGAATAATTGAAAGCAGTCAATCTAAGACCTAATTTGTGTTTTAAATTTTTTATTAACTAGGATCAACAACAATGACTTATAATTATGATACTAATTTGTGTTTTACATTAAAAATTAATTTATAGACATTTTAAATTGAATTTAAGAATTATATTAAATTTAAATTTAACAAATATTAACGTGAGGGGGCAAAGAACGAGAATGATCCAAAGTGAGGGAGTAAGTAATTGATTTTTTAAAATGCAAGGTTGCATTAATAATTATGATATAACCTCGGGGGGTTAATAGTTAATTTCCATTTAATTTAAAATTGGACAAAAGGTGATCAATCATTCATTATAAAACAGAAAAATGTTTTTGGAACAATGTTCTCGTTTAGAAAGGTCCATCAATAAACAATACAAACTAACAAAGAAAAAGTGATCCGTGGAAAAGTCCATATTTGTCTGATCCATAGACAAATGTATCTTCTTTCTTTTGTAAATACTTTATAATGTAAATTACATATATAACTCGGTAAAAAACATACACATGTATTACTTCCAAGTTGACTAATTTTACATAAATCGCTACTTTATTTTTAATTGGAGCAAGATCGACAAGATTACTCTCGAAATAGTTGGTCTATAAGAGAGATTTTGAAAAATGATTTTCCTATCCCATGACGCATGCAATAGAATCAAAGCAAACTTATAGATCTGACATACAAAAGTGTACATTGAAAGTGAGGGTGTAACAAATGGAAGAACTGAGTTTAACTGTGTGGAGGTCACAACTCCGTGTGGAGCTCAACCGTGAAGCTTGCTATGCTCTTGGGCTATTAGATGACGATAATATATATATATATATATATATATATATATATATATATATATATATATATATATATATATATATATATATATATATATAGATGAAATATCAGATGCAAGTCATAGGGCTTCGGCCCTTTCTATGAGGATCTTAAATGCAATATTGTTGTTGTCAGAATCACTAAGTAAGCCAGAGAACGTTTGGAAAAAATGTTGGAAACTTCTCGCAGAAGATATACAATATAAACACCGTTTGATGTTTCAACATCGAGGTATCACATGATTTTCTAATATATGTTATTATTTATAATTTATTAATGGCAAATTATTCCATTTTGTATCACTTATTATGTGTACTCTGTATTACTACGGGGTCTATACAATGTTTTTGTGATATCACGTACTGGTGCTAATTCTTTTCATATAGTTTTAATATCACTCTTTGGAAGTAATTTTGGAACAAAATATCCCCGTGAATTCCCCTATTTCGCACAGGTGATTTATTCAATGTGATGATTAAAGAGCACCTAGAAGAGACCACCAATATAATATGGTCTATAAATAAGTGCTTTGTATGCATTCTTAATTAGGCTCTACAAAACCTGATGCTCATTATATCGATTTTGCCTCAACTTTAATCCATTTTGTATTGTTGAACTATCACATTCATTTCTTAACTCACCTCATGTTATTTAAGAATTTCTTTTTGTCTTACATTTTTATAATAAGAGTAATGTACACTTATTTTGAAATGATCACCCACCGTGCATCGCACGGGTACCATACTAGTTATAATACAACTAAAAGAAATACAGTGCAACAAAATGAAACAATTTTGATACAACAAAATGAAACAACGAACATCGTAAAAATGTATCACAATTCACAACTGATGTATAATTCAATCAATTATTTTAATTTATTACATCTATATATTATATTATTTGCCTTTGCTTGATCACATTTCTTCTTCCTTGTATGCACCTTAATACAGAATCCATCATAATTGTCTCTCATTTTCAATGGTGCCAAAATAAGAAAAATCCAGCCTAAATACAAATGCAACCATCCGCCACCCGGGATAGAGGGAACTCTTGAAATTGATGACTTGTTCAGGACACTGAAAGAAGAGCAGGCAGACTCTACTCTACTCTGTTTCTCCTTTTCTATTGAAGAGGAGATTCATTCATTTCCTCAGCTACTTGAGTAGATAAACCTTTTTCTTTATGAAGAAAACAAAAACAATGGCAATTCAAGCCTCATGAGCCATTATCCATGTGCAAGTTGATCTTCTTCACCTACAACTGCAGAGATTCCAATTCAAATTTTTGAATTACTGTCACTTAATAGTCAACCTTACATGATATACAACAAAAGCTAAGCCAATTTTCTATTCCCACCCAATAAGGAGCTATGCATTTGCAAACAGTAGCTTCCAATATCTTTTTTTGTGACAGCACAATAAGATACCAAATTCTAAACACCAACCTTGTTTCATTTTGATAACTTTAGTGGAGTTTAGGAGAGAAATGCTAACCAAGTCCTTCCCACACTCCACACAATGTATGTCAATCACCAAATTGAAAGAAAACAAAGACACACTAAGCAGCAGTAGAAATTCTAAGTTACGGTTGAAATAAGTGATATACACCCAACCACTTTGAGAAGTTGTCGAACTCTATGTAATCACTATCAGACATCATACCCTCGGGCTTTGCCCCTCCCCTTCCGTTGGACTTTAATTTCCGTGGCTGCTTGAACTGGCCTCGGCTCTCTTTTCCGTATGATATAGAGTCCTTTGATGATCCATAGAGAAAAGAGCAAGGAGGTTCCAACCATGTGGGGAGATTTATATATGAAATGATTAGAATCAGAATGATTCCAGTGCAAGTAATCCAAAAACGGCTTCCATAGAAAGTACATAACGGAAATGTGCAACCACATAATAAGTATCATGTAGGGCAATGTCTAGGCCTGAATTTGCCAAAACTATTCCAGTGAGTCCTCCTATGGGTTCTCGGATGTAATTCAGGTGTTTTCATATATTTGAATGAATAAATTGGATTTGCTCTATAAAATTCACTGCGGTGGAAGGCTATTGTCTTGTACCATGCTTTCCCAACAACCCTTACTAACTGGCTTCCAATATCTGAATCCAGCAAAACTAAGAAAATCAACCAAGGCCTATTGCTTATTCACTAGATACAAGAAATTAATTAATGAACACAAAAGTTAAACTTCAGCATAATGGATGAAGAACATAAATTTGTTGAACAAATGAGGATGAAGAACATAAATTATTCACCTTATAAATATTGTTTGGTAATCTGCTTGGTGAGATTAGAATACCTTTTT
This sequence comes from Cuscuta europaea, assembly GCA_945859875.1. Lineage (NCBI taxonomy): Eukaryota > Viridiplantae > Streptophyta > Magnoliopsida > Solanales > Convolvulaceae > Cuscuta > Cuscuta europaea. The sequence goes on from CAMAPE010000013.1 coordinate 3,289,117, forward strand.
CTCTGATTTGAGTGAATTGATGCGATTCAATAACAACATACGATAGGACGATGGCTAAGGAGGATCTAAAATGGATTTCATCACCTCCGATCCAGTAAAGCTATATGAGGCACATCTCAACAACCTGGAAGTAAATCCGCACAATATGGAGGACGGAGCGCGGAGCTGCGAGAGATGATGGGCGGAGAGCAGAGCCGCACAGGACAAAGGCCAAACGGCGGAGCGCGGAGCCGCTGAAGCTGGAGGCGTAGTCGGAGCTGGGAAGGAGTAGAATAATCACACATCTTTCTGCTGTGGACGAAAGCAGCGGTTCTGGGGCTTGTCGATTGCTTGGACTGGTTGAGAGTTGCAGGAAGATTTTGAAGAATTCAGAGCTAAACTTTTCAGAGTTAGCAACAACTGAATTTTCTCTACGGGAGAAAGGAGTAACGCTGTCAGCGATGAAATTTACGGGTTTGATTTAGGATTTGAGCTATTTTTGAAATAAAAAACTAAGAGTGAAAAGATGAGAGTTAAAAATGAAAAGTAAACTATTAGAAGACATAAATGAAATGCATTTACAAAAAGTGACCCTACCCGGATATTTCCACCTGGGGATTTGGGCAGGTCTTTTCCGAGCCAAAGCAGATAGGCTCGGACCTCTACCTCTTGGCAGGGGGTGCGGATATGGCACATATTCGATGCAATTCAATTACATCGTATCAATCATGATAAGTTAACAACTAAATAGTTATTATTGTCGTTTTATATGATATTCCAATATTCCACTTTTATTACAATCATATGCATATGTAACTTATTTTGATAAATCATTTCCCATGCATCACACGGGTAGAATACTAGTCATATACGAAGTACATACTAATATAATACTCTATATATAATAGTGTGTGAGTCCATTTGAGTATGTGTCCAATGAAGTAAGAGATTTTGAATTTGAGTGTATGTCTCATAGAAAATCTCGATAAATAAAGATCATGATTGAGGAGAAGTTAACTGGTTTGGAGATTATTCAAGATTTCCTTAATTGAAAGTGACGTGGTAAAAACAAACCATAAAAAATCGTAAATTTGAGCAGCATGAATGAAGATGCTACTATTATTGTGTTTTTCACTTAAAGTGAGATTTTCAGGTTTAATGCGTTACATTATATATTTGCTAATTACATAGGATTCTCCATATAAATTTTTGGTTGTTCAACGGTTAAGTTTCGTTAATGAATGTCTGCTTATATAGGGAAAGTTCCCGAAATAGGACTAAAACAGTTTCAAAATTCTAAAATAGGACTGTCATATTTTTTATTACCAAAATAGGACTAATTATTGTCATGTTTAGAAAACCTCTCTTGTTCTCTCATCTATCCTTCCAGCTAGCTGCTTTGCCTTCAAACCATTGGGTACTGACATATTTACTAATTAGTCCTATTTTAGGAATAAAAACATGACAGTCATATTTTAGAATTTGTAAACTGTTTTAGTCCTATTTCGATAATATGTCACTTACATATCTAATTATATACGGAGTACTAATTACTTTTGGGAATTGTTAATTTGGGATTTGAGGGGACGGGGCCAAAAGCAATTTCGGGAACAGAATATTTCCATGGTGCAGAATACTAGTTAGTTTATTTAATTTTGGGAACAGAAGTTCTCCCGATCTTATCCGTCCTAAACAAAAAGTTTCATTTCAAATCTTAATTTTAAGAGAACTTGTTCAAAATAAGAAAACGATATACTCAAACAAAATTACAAATTACTACGTAGATTAATTTGAAAAATATGGATAAATAATGGCGTCAGATTTAAAGATAGATGCATACAACACACAAGATGGTTACAATGAGCTGGATGCATTGATTTTGTTTAACCGAACAAAATGGTAATTATGGTACCAAATCGAACAAAACAAAATCGAAATCGGATCATGTGCAATTTGGAATGAGTTTGGTAGTATTTTTTCAAACTGTATTAAATCGAACTGAACTGAAACCGATTAAAATTGAACAAAACCGAAACAAACTAAAAATATTAAATAAAACCTTCATATATTATTAAAACTTCCAATTTTCCTTTTTCGTCCGTTCCAATTAAAACTTCCACTTTCCCTTTTTGGTAAAGAATTTGTGGTTCACAACATTTCTTACACATTTTTCTCTCCTCTGCACAACTCTCCACCACACAATATCCACTATCTTAAACTTTGTGTCAAACCCATTTAGAAGTTAAAATGGGAATGGAGGTAGTAACAAATCCAAATTGAACCGAACCAAACCGAAAAATAGTATGGTTTTTGTATGGTAATAATTCTCCCAACCCGTTCCAAACCGAACTAAACCCAACCGAAGCTGATAAAAACCGAACCGAAAACTGATATGCTCACCCCTAGTTACAATATGCCATAGAAGCTATCAATATTCCTTGACTTATTTAGTCTTATTAGAAAAACAAAACAATAAAAATTTCTCAAAAGTCAAAACTTAAGTGAAAGTGAGATTAAAAAAAAACAATGGTTTGTGTTTGAGTTAATATAATATACTACTACACATTTCCTCCGTTCTTTTTTAATTGCAATAATTTAGTTTTTACGTTTGTCAACGCACAAGTTTGATCATCAATATCTTTGAGACTAAAAATATTAAAAAATTCCAATTTTGATAATTTAAAGCGAGAGAACATTAACAACATTTTCAAATAATTTATAGTACATTAATAAATAAAATATAGTCAAAGTGTAGTATGTGAATAATGAAATTCACCAATGTTGCAACTAAAAAATAATGAAGAAGTATATTTTACTCCTTTTTGAAACCTTTCTCTTATTTTAATTTAAATTCCATTCTCACTAAAAACATTTAAGTTGATAATCATATTAATATTTAGTTACACTTGGTGTGTTGAATAGCGAAACATTGAATTTGAATATAATAAGCATTCAAATAAAATACTCCGTATAAACTAAGGAGATATGAATTTTTCGTAGAATAATTAATGTATTTTGGAAACAGGAGTTTAGAACAAAGGACCGAAGGAGGGGTGAATTTTAAGAGGCGTTTTTGCTTGAATATAAACACTTTCGTAAGTCTTCGACAAAAAAGTGTGCCCCTAAGCTGCTTTCTTAAATCAAAGCGAGAAAATGGACAACTTTTCAAAATTGCCTGAGGAATGCATCTCTGAAATTCTTTCCTTAACTTCGCCGGCGGATGTATCCGCGTTTTCTATCATCTCTAAGCGATTCAAATCAGCATCCGACTCCGATACTGCTTGGAGCAAATTTGTGCCGTCGGATATTGACGAAATCAATTCCAAATCTTCGACTCCACTGCCTTTTCAGTTACCGCCGCCGTCCAAGAAGCATCTATTTCTTAGCCTCTCCGATAATCCGATTGTCCTTGATGCAGGCAAAAAGGTGCAATTGTTACTGCATTTTATACATCTGGGTTTGGATCTTTTTAATTTAATTTACTCCAGTTAATTAACTTAGACTTCGTATTAAAACTTGAAAACAGAAATTTTATCTGGACAAGTGTTCTGGCCAGAAATGCGTTATGATTGGACCTGCCGAGCTTTCTTTCTTTGGGACCAATGTTCAGGCAGAGTACCCGAAAAGCAGACCTGACCCAAACGCCAGGTTTGTTACCAAATTGGCAATTTATACCCTTCAACGGGCGCATGAGGGTGGTGCGCTCGGTTGCAGAATGACGCAGTTTCAGGTTAATTTCATTATTTTTTATTTCTTTTATCGTTAAAAATTGTAATAAATTTTTTATTTGATATCCGACTTTTATAAATTTTATATCAATTTTTTTTCATGATCTATCAAAGGAGACCAATATTGCTTATGTAATTTTAATAAATTATTTTGAAGTTACATTTGATAATATATCATGAAGTTACATCTTCTTCTGCGTGAGTTACATCTTATTGTACGTGAGTTACATTTTAATATACGCGAGTTACATCTTAATGTATGTGAGTTACACCACGAAATAAACCCTTCATACATCTTTCATTTTTATCATTTGAAAAATAGTGTATGAATATGAAATACAATATACTTATTTTATGTGGATGAATAAAATTTTGTATTAAATTGGCAAAGAAAAAAATTAATTCAGTTATAATTGAATTAGTTCAAGATAAAGATAAGTAAAAAATCACAAATAATTAGATATGACTCACACATAATTACATGTAACTTGCGCACAAAAGTATGTAACTCGTGTATAACAAGATATAATTCACACATAACAAGATGTAACTCACACATAATTGCATGTAACTCGCGCATAAAAGTATGTAACTCGTGTATAACAAGATGTAATTCACACATAACAAAATGTAACTCACACATAATTACATGTAACTCGCGCATAAAAGTATGTAACTCGTGTATAACAAGATGTAACTCACACATAACAAGATGTAACTCACACATAACAAGATGTAACTCATACATAATTAAAAGTAACTCGCACATAAAATTATGTATCTCGTGTATAACAAGATGTAACTCACACATAACAAGATGTATCTCACACATAATAACTTGTAACTGGAGTATAAGATGATGTAACTTCGTATATTATCAAATGTAACTTCAAGCTAGAAACAAAATAAACAAACTCAATATCTTTAAAACCTTTAAAAACATATAAAAGTGATAAAAAAATATATTATAGAAAAAGTGTATGCATATAAAAATATATTACAAAAAATGTATGAATATAAAAAATTAAAATTACATAGGCAATTTTGGTCTCATTTGAAAGATCATGAAAAATAAAAAAATTTGATATAAATTTTATAAAAATCGGATCAAAAATAAAAAAATTATTAACAATTTTAAGAAAAGGAGAAATAAAAAATAACAAATGGACTGTAATTCGTCTCAGACCAGATCATACCAGATCAGACCAGACCAGATCAGACTTGGATAGTTATAAACATACAAAGAAACCAGACCAGACTAGACCAGTTCAGACTAGATCAAAGCAGACCAGATCAGCAAATTACAATCCAAGTAAAAACTTCCTAAGCACGTTATCAAATTAAACTTAATTTTCTTCCCAAAATTAAATACGTCTAGTTTTGTTGAGAGAGAAAATAGACTATGTCTAGCACAAGGTCTCAATTGAGAGTTGAGACCCTCCACAAAAGCTAAAATTGTGTTTGTGGGCCTTTAAACATTTCTAGACACTTATCTAAACGGATGTAGTGTTTTCCTTTTACTTTAGTTTTCTTTTCTCCTTTTAATTTTATTTTCAACTCCTTCCATGGGAGACATAAATGAATGGACCTTGTCACTTTTTAAATTTTGGCTCACACATTCAATAGACCAAACTCACATTTTTGCCACATCAACAACTGTTGTTGCTATTGCTATTACTACTATTACTACTATTACTATTATTATTATTACTATTATTATTACTATTACTATTATTATTATTATTATTATATTATTATCACAATTTTTATTATTGTTATTATTATTTTTACTATTTCAATGACTGTAATTATTACTATTTCTATTACTACTATTATTATTTTTACTACTATTATTACTATTATTATTATTATCATTTTTATTATTGTTAGTATTATTATTATTATTATTACTACTACTAATATTACTATTATTACTATTATTATTACTATTATTACTATTATTATTACATTTGTTATTACTATTATTATTACTATCATTATTACTATCATTATTACTATCATTATTACTATCATTATTACTATTCTGATTACTATTATTATTACTATTTGATAGAGTATATCTAGAGAGAAGTGAGAGCTAGAGAGAGAAGTGCAATAATATTTTTCAATAGAATGAATTTGTAACCCCTATAACTACTCCCAAGGGGAGTATTTATAGAGAAAATTAGGGTTGGGCTCCCAAGCCTTGGGCTTGGGAGGCCCATTTACAACTGGACCGCTACTGGGCCGGATACAAAGCCTCTAATGGGCTGTACAAATGAGTAAGTATAGGATCCGATTCTGGGAGGTCCTCGTGGCCGACGAGGGCGTGGCCGACGAGGGCACGGCCGACGAGGGCACCCGGGTTCCTTGGACTCAGGATCATAATCCGGGTTGGCTTCTTCTCGGCCGACGGGGGCGTCTTGGCCACCGAGGGCGCCACTCTGTTGTCTCGTGCTCTGTTCTTCCGAGTATGTGGGTCCTGAGGCTCAGACCCATATACTCCATCAGGAGTCCTCCACTCTCTAAGCTGAGATGTAGACGAAGTGAAGGAGAGTAGATTTCTGTGCTTTGTTGCTTTTGGCCGACGCGGGCATTTCTAGGCCGTTAGCCGTTGCGGCGTTGGCGTTGTGTCCTCTTTGGTGATCCTGTTCCTCGCTGTGGGCGGGGAGGCCGTTGTTTCCTTAATTTGTTTTGGGACGATGAGTGTCCTTTTTTCAACGGTGGCCGTTGAAGGCGCGCTTTCCCTTTCCTGGCCGTTGGTGGTTGAAGTTTATGTTTGGGCCGGTGAAGCCGTTGAGGTTGTTCCTTGCTTTGAGGACGATGGCCTCATTTCCTTTGTGTGGCCGTTGCTGGTTGGCCTTCGTGTTTTTTGGCCGAAGAGCCCCTCGTGATTAAGTGATGGCGGAGGACGATGAGCGTCCTTGCCTTTGGTGGCCGTTGGCCGTTGCAGATGATGTTGTGTACCTTCGGTCAACGAGGTACAGTGTGATGCGTGGCCGATGTGGCCATGCTCCGTGGTTACCTTGTTTGCACTCTTTTGTTTTGTTGAGGCCGGTGTAGTCCCCCAGTCCCCCACTGCTTCAGGCCGAAGAGTGTGAGGGGTGAAGGAGTTGCTTGAGTCCCTGGCCGAAGCGGTCTCGCCGTAGTTCCCCTGAATCAAACTCTCATGGCGATTTTCTGGCCAAGTTAACCCTGTGGGAGAACCCTTGTGCACAGATCGCTTGTAGAGAGTTATCATCAAGGGTTATTACGAGGAGCCGAAGGCTGTGGGCTATTTGTCCCCTTTGTTCTGTGGCCGTCACGTTCCTGGCCGTTGCCATCCTCTTATTGTTTGGCATTTGTGATATTGGTGAGCAAGTGGGACGTTGTGGGCGCTTGCTGGCAGTTGTAAAGCCGTTGAGCGTGTGTAGGCCGTAGAGTCTGATTTGTCAGTGGTCCGTTGATGTGGCTTGGGCCTGGCCTGTTGGTGTCGTGGTAGCCTCCCATTGGTGGCCGTTGATATGGCCATTGGCAGAGTGCCACGTGTAGTGACCGTTGGTGGGGGGGGTCTATAAATACCCCTTCCCCTCCGACGAAGAATCACATTTGCATTCTGAATTTGTCGAAGTGCTGGCCGATTTTCTAGAGAGAGAAACTTCAAAGCCTGTTCTTCGTGTTCTTCATTGTTTGAGGTTAGTGTTCATCACGATCTTCCTCACTTTTCATATTTTGCTCCGTAAGTAGTTGATCTAGTGTTAGGCATTTAAACACCTTTAGATCGTAAATTCTCCTTAAGCCAGTAGTAGTAGTAATGAAGAGCTTGAACGACGACTACTACCCCTACGACGATCAGCCCTCCACGAGGTCGCTTGACTACGAGGTGCTCGAGGAGTTTGAGGAGGAGATAGAGCGTTTAAGTCCATACAAATCCGGGGAGCTGATGGACGAGGGAGGCGAGGACGAGGAGTCCGCCTCTTCTTCAAGAGGTGAGGACGTAGGTGCGTCCCGAGTGGTGGACGGGGCGTCCACTTCTGCTGTCATTCCGTGCCCGAGGCCGGTGTCCGCCGTTAAGGGAGCCGCCAAGCCGAAGAGAGTGAGGAGGCCGAAGAGTGGGCCCGGCGTCTCCTACTTGGATCTCACCAACATCTACCTGATAAAGCCGGAGAGCAGTGCGGCCGACTATCTGGTTGCCCAGATGTACGTGGGGCCGTTCGGGCGGGTTAGGGTGCCCAAGCCGACAGACCATGTTCTTCTTCCACCACCGGGATACTTTGGAGTATACCCGATTAGCTTTGCTAAGGGGTTGAGGTTTCCTCTTCACCCTTTCATTACTGAGTACCTGGACATGGTAGGGCTTCCTCCGGCCCTGCTGACGCCGAACAACTACTCCTTGATGGTGGGGTTCTTGCTCCGGTGTGAGGAGTTGGGCTACAAGCCGACGACGGCATTATTTATGAATTTGTACCAGATAGGCCGAGGAAGCCACAAGAACTGTGCGGCCTACGCTACTCTTCAGCAGCTGCCGAAGAAGAGGAGCTTCACGGATTTGCCCACGTCCATTCATGGGTGGAAGAGCAAGTTCGTGTTTGTGTCCATTGGTGAGAGTGGCACCGAGTTTCCCTCCATCGGCCACACCGGGAGATTTAATCTGCATGACCCGCCGAAGAGCTCTATTTTGGACGCTCAGGTGGAGGCTTTCCTTGAGGGGGGGGGGGGGGCGAGGAGCGTGAAAGATTGCATCACTGAGTACAAGATGGCCGCCCTCGGCTTCGTTAGGTACTATGTTTATGGCGACAAGGAGGATGACCTCCAACTCTGGCCGAGGATGACCACCACCTTTGAGGAGGCCGACGGCCCGGACTTGGGCATTCCTGCTGAGGCCGATGGTAATTCTTTCTTCGGCTTTTTGTCTTTATGTTTTGTCCTTTGCCTTACTAATCTCTTTGTGCTTTTTCCTTGTAGATTTTGTCATGGACCGCCGTTCCATGATGGCTATTGCAAAGGCCAAAGCGGCCGAGGAGATTGCTGCTAAGGCGGCCGAAGCGGCCCGGCGTGCCGCTGCTGGTGGGGGCGGGGCTACTGCTGACGCGGCCCCAAAGCCTGCCCCGTCCAAGAAAAAGAGACCGGCCACTGACGGCCAGAAAAAGTTGACCGAGGCCGGCGTGAGCGTCTCTAAGAAGACGAAGAGGGCTCCTTCCCCTTCTCCGGCTAGTGAGCCCGGTACGCTTACTGTCCCCAGCGTGGGCGATGGTGGTCCCGTCGTGGACCTTACTGTTGCTGGCGATGCCGCCCCAGCGCTTCCTCTCGTCTAGGAACCACGGACGCAGAGGGCCGGCAAGGAGATCGCCGGTGCCACCTATCAGAAAGTGATAGAGTACCCCGTCGGCGGGGGCGTGTTTAATGAGCTCGTCCCCGGCCACGTCGTCCTGGCCAAGGCCATGCCGGCCAAAGATCGGGCTCATTTGAAGAAGCTCGAGGACCCGAAGATTTATGAGGGCGGCATGGATCTTCTCGTCCAAGTAAGTGATTGTCCTTATATTCTTGTCTCTCTTCGTTTATGTAGAGTTTTTGCCTGACCTTTGTTTTTCTTATGCAGAGTGCCTTCATGCTTATGGAAAGCCATAAGAGGCAGTACTGGGAGATAGTCCGCCTGCAAGCGCTGGAGCAGAAGGCTGCCTCGGCCGACGAGGCGGTAGCTTGCCTTGACCGGCTCCGGGAGGATGCCAAGGCGCTGCAGGCCAAAGCTGATGAGGCCGTCGCAGCCATGGATGCTGCCCTGGTCAAGCTCGAGGAGAGCAATAGGGAGCTCGCGGAGTCCCATAGGGCACTTGAGTCCGAGAAGTGCAGGAGCGAGGAGGCTGCCAAGGCGAAGGCTGAGGCCGAGGCCGCTGTCGTGAAGGCTGCTGATGAGGCCGTCGAGAAGTTCTTGGCCGAGGGGTGGAAGGCCGAGAGGCTCCCCTGGTGCTACGAAGTGGTGGCCGCCAGGCTGGAGAGTTGGGGGATGAACTCCCCTGCCGGCCGGGAGTATTTCAGCCGGGAGATGTCCGTTTACTACAACCTGGGCCAGGAGCGGATGCAGAGGCTCCTGTGTCGGCGGCTATCCCGGGCTTTGAAGGCCATGAATTACACGTCTGGATGGGCTAGACGGAACCTGAAGCTGCCAAAGCTGATGAAGGATCCCGAAGAGCAGGCCAAGCTTCCGCTGTCGGAGCGGGAGTCCCCCATAGAAAGCTCCGGCCTCGGCGAGCCGGACTACACTGAGTTCGACTTCCTTGATGATGCTACCAGTGCTGCACCTCATGCCGGCCAAGAAGCTGAGGACGAAGAGGGAGCTGATGAGGCCGATGAGGCGGTCGCAGATGGAGGTGCCCCCGAAGCTTGATCGGCTATTTTTTGTAATTAGCTTTTCAAATTTTTGCCAAGTGATGTAACGGCCGTAGTGCCCCCCAATTGTAATGAAATTTATCAATTGAAGAAATTTTTGATGTCCTTTTCGGCCTTGAATCCTTTGTGTGCTTTGTCATTTCAATTCTGTAATTTGTCCGCTACGTCCGTGAGGTTGGCCTTCCCGTCCAGTAGTCTGGTCGGCCTATGCCTCTTTGCTTTACTGTCAACACTTAGGATTTTGTTTCGAAAAATTTCCCAAGTGTTTTTGGGTCCATGTAGCTCCTGTTTTTCTAAGTGTTTTGGGATCCACTTAGGTGCTTTCCTTTCGGCCTGGTGGCCTGGTCGGCTTGACCGGTGTTCCTTTGCTATCATAACACTTAGGATTTTTTCACAAAATTTCCCAAGTGTTTTTGATTCCTTTTAGGTGCTTCCCTTTTTAGCCCTGACCGCAGTGTCCGTTCCGTCCAGGCGTTGGCATCGTTATCGTCCTGGCCTTGGATTCATCCCAGGTGTTTTATCCAGGGCCGTTGTCGGCTTGTATCCCTGTGTTCTGGCCGATAATGGCACCTTCACCATAGTCTTGTGGACTTTGAATTTTTCACAAGTACACATGTAGAGGTGTAGGTAGCTAACGGCTTTGTAGTATACTGGTACCCGCTTCGGCTAGAACTCCTTCATTTGAGTACTTAGATAATTTCCTAAGTATGAATGTTAGGCCTTTACTTCTTTGCGGTGCCACTGCCGGCCAAGGTTTGGATAAGGAATAGCTTGTCCCAGGAGATGGTCCTGTCTTCTTCGGCTAGCTATGGTTCCAGTCCCTGCGTCGGCCATCCGAGGTGCTGTGGCAAGTGGAGGTTGTTTCTTGATTGCTTGTTCCTTTCGCGGGTGTGATGAGTGCCCGCTTCGGCCTGGGAAAGTCATCTCTCGCGTGTCACCCAACCGATGTGGTTAGGGTTTTATAGGCGTGTGTATCGGCCTTGATTGTTCCTTTGTAGTGTGTGGACGTGTCGTCCATGTTGCCTGTCGGTGTGCACGGCCGTCGGCTTCCCTCTTTTTCCCTCATATATATATATATATATATATATATATATATATATATATATATATATTTCGTTTCGGGTGGTATCCTTCTTTCAGGCTTCGGCCGAAGAGTGTGCCCGTCCTTCGGCCGGTTCGGACTTCGTTTATAACGTCCGTGATCTCAGGGCGGGTCCTGTCGCCTATTTATGACGCGGGCTAGACTTTTGGTCGGTTTCCAGCGGCTGTCGTTGCCCATCCCTGAGTTTTGGGATTTTGTCACCTCGGCCATGATTTCAGGCCTGTCGTCCTGCGTTCGGGCGCGTGGACGACGTGATGAGCTTCCCGTTTCAAGACGTGGGCCGTTTGCGGGCCCTTCGTCCTGGGGACATCGTCGGCCATACCTGAGTGTTTCACTTCTAGGCTTTCGGGGCCAGGACGATATGCTCTCTCAGCCAGGCCTGAGCCCTTCGCTGATACAAAATACAATGGAGTGCCTGAGCTTGTCGCTCGTAGGCTGCAAATGCGAGGGGCCATGTCGGCCACACCTGAGCCTTTCGCTCTAAGATGGCCGACGAGGGCACCTGCTAATGTTTTACTTTGAATTCCAGAGAAAATCAGAACGTGATTTTATTCATAAGTGGCTCGAGGCCGAGGGTGGCGTTCAATAAGTAACCCGTTAAGGGGTGAGGGCTTCGCCGTCTGCACCTCCTTCGGATTACTGATAAAACTTCACCAGATGGTGTACATTCCATGTTCGTGGTACATTGGACCCATTCGGGCATCTAAGCTTGTAGGTGCCGGGTTTGACCACGGCACTGACGATGTAGGGCCCTTCGTACTTCAATGCTAGCTTGCCGCCCTCTGTTGGCTGGCTTGCTTCCCTTCGGCGGAGGACGTAGTCCCCCACCTGAAATTCCCGGGAATGTACCTTGGCGTCATAGTATGATTTCACTTGACGCCGGTAGTTCTCAGCTCGGACGTAAGCTTGCTCACGCCTCTCATCAACCAGGTGTAGGTCAATCTTCATGTTCTCTTCGTTGGTGTCAGGCTCATATTGCTCCACTCGCCGGCTGGGGATGGCTACCTCCGTGGGCGCCTTCGCCTCAAAGCCGTAGCATAGGGCGAAAGGTGTTTCGCCTGTCGCCCTCCTCGGCGTGGTTCTGTAGCACCACAGGATGTTGGGGAGCTCGTCGACCCAACTACCTCCTGCGGCCTGGAGGTTCTTCTTCAGCCCCTATATTATTGTTCTGTTGGCGTTCTCGACCTGCCCGTTGCCCTGAGGATAGGCAACGGAGGAGAAACGGTGCCTCACCCCAAACTCCCGGAGGAGCTCCTGGAAAGGGGCTGCCTCGAATTGGGTGCCGTTGTCTGATATAATCTCCTGGGGGACGCCAAAGCGTGTAATGATGTTCTTGTAAACAAATCTTTGGCATCTGGCCCCCGTGATGCTGGCCAAGGTTCCGCCTCGACCCACTTGGTGAAGTAGTCGACGGCGACGATGATGTAGCGGTTATTACCGGCGGCTCTGGGCAGGGGGTCGACCAGGTCAATCCCCCATCTGGAGAATGGAATTGCGGTGCTGACCGGGGCATAGTTGACAGCTGGCCGACCAGGGGCCTTCTGGAGTACCTGGCACGTGGTGCACTTCCTGGCCAGGTCAGCGCAGTCCCGTGCCATCGTCGGCCAGAAGAAGCCCTGGACGACGAGACGCCGGGACATGCTGAAAGGACCCTGGTGCGAGGAGCAGACGCCACAATGAACTTCTTCCATGGCGGTGTCGGCCTCGTCATGGTGCAGGCACCGGAGGAGAGTGCCATTATAGGACCGTTTGTAGAGTTTGCCATCTTCGATGGTGTAGCTTGGGGCCCTGAGTTTATCGAGTTTGGCCCCTTCCTCGTCCGGGGGCAACTCCCCCGTTGTGATGAAGGTGGCGATGTCGAAGATCCAGTCCTCTGGTCGCTGGTGGACGCACAAGACGGGGGTGGCATGGATACTGGACATGCTCAACTCCTCGATCTTGGCCAACTGGGAGATGTGCTCCGGGGTGTCCGAGCTGAGCTTGGAGAGGTTGTCGGCTTCGGCGTTCTCGGCCCTTGGGATCTGAGTGATCTCATGGGTTTCAAACGCTTTCAGCAACTCCTCCGTCGCTTGTTTGTACTGCTTCATCCGGCCTTCCTTTGCCTCGTACGATCCCTCCACCTGGCCCACTACCAGTTTGGAATCGCACTTGATTCTGAGGTGCTTGGCCTTGAGGCCGGCGGCGAGTCTGAGACCGCTAAGGAGGGCCTCATACTCGGCTTCGTTGTTGGAGCGGATGGCATAGTAGGCTCTGAATCCTTCAGGGGATATGAGGACGCCGCCGCCGCCGCATGATTTCGCGGCCGACGAGCCGTCAGTGAACAGGGTCCACGTGTCGTCCGGCTCCGGCCCGGGGTTGGCGACGGCCGTCTCCCTTGCTGTGCATTCGATGACGAAGTCGGCCAAGGCTTGTCCTTTGATAGATGGCCTTGGTTTGATCTCAATTTGAAACTGGCTGAGGAAGATCGCCCATTTCACCATCCTCGAGGAGCTAGTGGGGCTCCTCATGAGCGCGCCGAGAGGCTGCTGGGTCAGCACATGGACGGTGTGGGCTTGGAAATAGTGCCCCAGCTTCTTCACGGTGTGGACGATGGCCAGCACCGTCTTCTCAATGGGGGAGTACCTGAGCTCGACCTCCCTAAGTGTCTTGCTGATGTAGAAGATGGCCTTCTGCACCCTTCGTCCTCACGGATGAGCACGGAGCTGATGGCCGACGTGCTCACCCCCAAGTACAGGAAGAGGGTTTCGCCGGCTTTGGGCTTGGAGAGTATGGGTGGGGACGACAGGTACCTTTTCAATTCGTCGAATGCTTCCTGGCACTCCGTTGTCCACCTGAAGCTGGTTGCCTTGCGCATGATCTGGAAGAAGGGGAGTGCCCTCTCAGCTGACCTGGAGAGGAACCGGTTTAAGGCCGCCAGGCGCCCCGTCAGTCGCTGTACCTCCTTGACGTTGCGGGGCGGCTCCATGTTGATGATGGCCTGCGTCTTCTCCGGGTTTATCTCGATGCCTCTCCGGCTGACCATGTAGCCAAGGAACTTGCCACCTTGGACGCCGAAGGCGCACTTCTTGGGGTTAAGGCGGAGCCTGAATTCCTTCATGATTTCAAAGATTTCCCGGAGGTCGTCGGCGTGGGAGGTGGCCTGCCTGCTCTTGACGATCATGTCGTCGACGTACGCCTCCATCGTCCGGCCCAGGACCGTTCTGAAGATTTTGGCCACCATCCTAGTATAGGTGGCGCCGGAGTTCTTGAGTCCGAAGGCCATGACGAGGTAGCAAAATATTCCCTCTGGGGTCATGAATGCCGTCTTCTCGGCGTCATCTTCGTGCATGGAGATCTGGTGGTACCCTCTGAAAGCGTCGAGGAACGACATCAACTCGCACCCTGCCGTCTCGTCCACCAACTGATCAATGTTGGGGAGAGGGAACGGGTCCATGGGGCACGCCTTGTTCAGGTCAGTGTAGTCAACACACATTCTGAACGTCGGCGGTTTCTGTGCGAGGACAATGTTGGCCAACCATGTTGGGTACTTCACCTCTTTGATATGTTTGATCGATAGGAGCATGGCGACCTCCCCTTTGACGAAGTCCCGCCTGTCAGCGGACAAGTAGCGCCGCTTCTGTTTGACGGGCGCGGAGGCCGGATCGACGGTCAGCCGGTGAGTGATCACCTGGCGGCTGATGCCGGGCATATCGTCCGGGCCCCACGCGAAGACAACGGCGTATGACCGTAGGACGAGGAGGATGGTGTCTCGCTGGTCCTGGGGGAGTTGCTTTCCGACCCTGAGAACCCGCTCCGGCCGGGAGGTATCCAGAGGGATTTCCTCGACCTCCTCGGCCGGCTCCGCATGTGGCGACGGCGGCCGTGATGGTGTCTATCCGCTGTCCTTCCCTTTCGGCCGGCCTCGTCAGCTTGAGGTAGCAAGCTCTGGCTATCCTCTGATTTCCTCTGGCGTAGCCGATGCCGTCATTGGTGGGGAACTTCAAGCATAGGTGCTTCATGGAGATGATGGCCTCCAAGTCCTCCAGCGCTGGCCGGCCCAAGATCAAATTGTGGGCGCACTGGAGGTTGACCACCATGAACTCCATGTCAATTTTGGCATGGTGGGGGCCGTCACCGACTTCCACGGGGAGGACTATCGTGCCCTCGGCGTCGATAGAGTCCCCGGTGAAGCCGGATAACGGGGTCTTGATCGGCTTCAGCAGAGCTCTGTCCAGCTTCAGCTGCTTGAAGGTGTCCAGGTACATCACGTTGACGGAGCTCCCCGTATCGATGTAAGTACGGTGGATGATGGAGTCACCGATCTCACATCGGATGACGAGGGCGTCCCTGTGTGATTCCGTACCCGGAGGCAGATCCTTGTCGGTGAAGGTGATCGCCTCCGTTCGCTGCTTCTTCGGCTGGGGGGGAACGTGGGACACCTCTCCAATGTAAAGGGATTGGGCCCATTTCTTTCTCTGAGTGGCGGAGTCCCCCCCAGTGTTCCCGCCTACGATGAGGTGGATGTGATTCTTCTTCGGCGGAGGCTCCTCGAAGTCCTCGTCGTCGCTGAGCCTACCAATCTCGCGCTTCTTCGCAGAGGGTTCGCCCCCACGTTTGCCGGTGTTTACCCAAGTGTTTTTCTGTGGGCCACCTTTGACAAACTGGGAGAGTTCCCCCTGGCGAATAAGGCGCTCGATGGCCTTCTTCAATGTGATGCAATCGTCGGTGTTGTGCGACGAGTTCTTGTGGAACCGGCAGTACATGCCGCCCTGCTGGATGGCTAGGATCTCCTCGGTCGGCCGAGGAGCCTGCTCGATGAGGCCATGCTTCTCGGCATAATCGAGGATGGTGCCAACCGGGTGGGTGAGGGCTACCCCCGGCCGTTCCAGCCTCGGCCGCCAGTGGCGGTCTTTCTTACTTTGTCCACCAGAGCCACGGCGGCCCTGGGCACCCTGGCCGGCCGGGGACGGACCCGAGGCCGGCGAAGGATTTGTCTTCTTGGGGGGATGGCCCCCCTCTCTCTTGTGATTGTGGAGCTCGTCGGCGTCGGCATACAAGCCTCCACGTTGGAGCGCCTTGGCGTACGACCTCGGGGGGTCGGTGATGAGGCTCCTGGCGTACGGGGAGCTGCGGAGGGCTCCCTGGTACAAGGCGAGGAGGGTGCGCTCATCGGCCCCCTCGACCTCCTCGGTCTCCCTCGTCCACCGGTCGATGAATGACCGGAGGGACTCCTCGTGCTGCTGTTTGACGGAGAGGAGGTGGGTGAAATACTTCTTGGCGCGCTTCCTTCCGGCAAAGTGAGTGAGGAAGCGCTGGGCGAGATCTTGCCATGAGTCAATGCTTCCCTTTGGCAGTCCGTTGAACCACTCGTACGCTGGCCCCTCGAGAGTAGAGAGGAACCAACGGCAGAGGTATTCGTCTGACGCATTCACCATCAGCATGTTGTTTTGATAGCGGCTGAAGTGCTCCTGGGGGTCTGATCGGCCATCGTAGGACTTGATGGCGTTCCCCCTGTATTTCTCAGGGATGGGGGCCGAGAGGACCCTGTTGGTGAAAGGGGTCCTAGTCCTGACCTGGATGATGGGGTCACCCCGCCCTTCGGCCAGCTCCCTCTCCAGGGCGCTGACTTTGTTCATGAGCGCGTTGAGGCCGGGGTCGTTGGAGGCGCCGGCCGTAGGGATGTTGGCCGACTGCTTGGCCTCCATCTGAGCCAACCTCCTTTCCAGCTGGGCGATGACCTCGTCCCGGGGGTCCCTATCGGCCGCAGCGGCGCCCGGCTGGTTCCTCAGGCGCTCGTTGTGAGCCGCGTTGATCTGGTGACGCACGTCATCCTCGTGCAACTTCCCCTTGCCCTTGTCCGGGCGGGGCTGGTCCGCCGTCCGGGACACAGACCCCAAACTTTCCCTTGGCGAGCCAGGACGAAGATCACCAATCCGTCCCGCCATCCTCTCCGAAACCGGACGACGGCGCGTGTCACCTAGCCTATTGAAGGCAGAGGCTTTTCCACGCGCTGGGGTCTGCCCGGGCCGAAGAGGGGAAGCAGGGTGGGAGTGGGACGCCGCCGTGTCCTGGGCCACAACCCCCTCATTGTTGCCTATCTGGATGGCCAACGGTTGGGGATGAGGAGGTGGAAAGGCGTTTCCCCCGGTCCTTGGCAAGAGTGCGCTGAGGACAGTGGGATTCTGAGCCAAGCTGGCGATGATAGCCGATAGTGCGGCCTGGACCTGAGGATCTACGGACGGAGAGGCCGCGGCCATAGGCTGGGCCGGGGCGTGGTCCGCTTTCTCAGCTCGTTTCTTTTCCAGGCCGAGGCGGGCGTCGGGGACTCCGCCGTTGAGTTGGTTGCGGAGGTCCGTTGTGAGGTTGAAGGCCTCCTGGAAGAGGTCCCCTCCGCCGACCTGGTCGGCCGTGGCGTCCTCATCGTGCTCCCTGGGCTCTTGGTCCTCAGGGATGACTTTGCTGACGAGGTTGCGGTTTGACTTGGTTCTCCCCATGATCAGTGGTTAGCTGTGCTTGGTAGCGACGAAGGGTGCTAACTTGATTGTTCCGGCTCTCAACGAGAGCACCAAATGATAGAGTATATCTAGAGAGAAGTGAGAGCTAGAGAGAGAAGTGCAATAATATGCTTCAATAGAATGAATTTGTAACCCCTATAACTACTCCCAAGGGGAGTATTTATAGAGAAAATTAGGGTTGGGCTCCCAAGCCCAAGGCTTGGGAGGCCCATTTACAACTGGACCGCTACTGGGCCGGATACAAAGCCTCTAATGGGCTGTACAAATGAGTAAGTATAGGATCCGATTCTGGGAGGTCCTCGTGGCCGACGAGGGCACGGCCGACGAGGGCACGGCCGACGAGGGCACGGCCGACGAGGGCACCCGGGTTCCTTGGACTCAGGATCATAATCCGGGTTGGCTTCTTCTCGGCCGACGGGGGCGTCTTGGCCGCCGAGGGCGCCACTCTGTTGTCTTGTGCTCTGTTCTTCCGAGTATGTGGGTCCTGGGGCTCAGACCCATATACTCCATCACTATTATTACTATTACTATTACTATTATTACTATTACTATTACTATTGTAGTTTTTTGTAAAGAATATTCAGTCGATTCCTTTTACACCCTCTTTACTCTCTGTTCTCTGTATAAGTAAAAGATTCATAAAAGATATGTCAAGTACTTTTTCATAATTCTTTATAAAAAAATTTTAGTAGTTTCAGACGGAGTTTTAGAAATTTTACTGGGTTTATTTAGGGTGTAAGAAATTCTAATTTGTTTATATTTTGTATTAAATATTTGCTCTCTCACTTTATGTTTGTATATATTCTCGTGTACATAGGTTCAATGAGGTTGTTGAACTCGCATTCAATGCTGGTGTGTTTGACATTTGTTTCAATTTGCCAAATAAAATGTTTTTATCCAAGGAAATACATTACTCGTGTTATTTGATGTACAAAGAGATAGATGCATATGAGGCGGAGGATTATGAATATAGTGATTCAGTCATTGAAGCCCTTAAGAATGTCCCTATAATTGGAGATAAGAAGAGGGTCGCAAAAGACGGGTGCGAAGAGATAGAAATTAAATCCTTCTTCAACAACGGAGCAAATGACGACGATGAGGATCTGCGAGTGTCGGTTGGTGTTGATTGGTCGTATCAGCGTATTTTCGTTCAAGGAATCGAGTTTCGGCCTCGTGATATCGTGAGAAAAGATTATCGCAGCTGTTATCCGGATGTACTTTCATCACTGTTAGGTAAATTCACAGCTGATATGTTCCCTCCATGGATGATGGATTCGATGGAAGAGCTATTCAACGGATGTTGCCCTGAAGCTAATAACGACTAGCCCTTGGCATCCAAGAATATGAACTACGGAGTATTAAGCTTCATTTCATGTGATTTTCCTTTTCCCCAAAAACAAAGACTAGTGTTGCATGTCAGATTTTGAATGGATTTTATGTTTGCCATTTGTTATTTGAACATTATTATGAGTATCACCATCTTTTGGATCACTAATTAATAGCTGTGAAAGTTTATTTTTAACTTTCTCTCGTTAAGACTCATTTGTCTGTTCTATAAATTGAAATATGAAGATCTTGACTAGCTTGGTATGTGAAAATGTGAAATATGAATGTAAAATTGAGGGGTTGACTTTTTTCCAAAATAGAGAAAAAGAAGTAGAATCATAAACCTATTACTTTAAAAGAAAACTGATTTTTTTTAAAAAAATAAATCTAAAAAAGTTTACAAAATCTTGAGACAAAGTGTAGTTAAATTTAAAAAATCCTTTCATTTTTCGAGTTCAACATCAGAGCATCTCCGATGATAATGATAAGTGAGCTATTTATTTTTCAGCTTGGCTTGCCATGTGATTGTGTGGATTTTTCATTATGTATGTTTTCACTCCAAGATTAATCATTTGAGAGGTGATAGTTAAACATTTTAATTATTGATCAACAAACATTTCAACAAATGCAAAATAGGAACAGACCTTTTATCGAGTTCAAATATATTTACCAAGTTTAAATAAGTCTTAAAACCCCATTTCAAAACAAAATTTCATAAAAAGAATAATATCTACTCCGTATATTTTTCTATTCATATAGACTCTACTTTATTATATTATGTATTAGTGTTATTATTGAATTTATTTTGAAAAACATAACGACTAATAAAGTGTTCTCCTCACGCCAATTACTTTGGCCAATAAATTATATAATGTTTACCTCTTGAATAGGCTTCCCATTTATATCAACTTTGAAATTATACATTTCTTATGAATTACTTTTTAATGAAATAAAAATAATAAACATATCTTGAACTACTTTTATATAGGGAAAATTTTATTAATGTTTTTAAACCGATAGGTAATTAGTATTATTACCATTAACTAACCGCTTTCATTGAAGGTTTGAAATAAAATGTTAATAACTTAGTTGTTTGCAATTAGCTTTTAAAACGTAGACTGATCGTTAAAGATATGATTTTAAAAGTGTATATATTTAACTTAATTTTTAGGGAAACTATGCAAATAAGCCTTTGTCCAGCCGTCGCCATTTGGGGAGGTTTTCGGTGGAATTTTTTGATGATTTTTTTTAAAAATCTTCTTCATTAAGTCTAGTTTACTCATATCAAACTGTAGCTAACAATTCAACCGAGAAGATAGTCAAATGATTTTCTAAAATATACTGCGCTGTTTAACTGCATTGTTATCTTAAAACAATTATTTTACTGCCTCCCCGATTGCATTTTTAGCAGAAATTTGGTATGGGTAAACTAGACTTAATGAAGAAGATGCAAAAAAATATTCATCAAAAAATTCCTCCAGTAACTGTCTAGAGGGGGGGGGGGGGGGGTGAATACACTTTTAAAGCTTTTTCAACTTTAAAACATTTCTCCCTCTAAAGAGCTGATCTATAATCTTTTGGGAGATTTATAGATGCACAGCGGAAGTCTTTAACCTCTTAGATAAATAGTGTATAACACTTTCTATGATGGATGAAGTTTGGGCTTTCTAAGGTGAGCAATTGGCTTGGCAGTTGACTGGATGTCAGGGAACTGCTGAGGCTACTGCTGAGCAAATGTTGAGTGTATTGAGAAAGTGCAAGCAGAATCCATTTCAGAATGAAAAGGGCTATCTGATGATGTAATGAGATGGATTTATAATCAACTTAATCAGAGCAGTGGTCTCAGCAGTTAGGTGGTAACCAGGGAACTGCCGAGGCACCTGCTTAAGTGAAAGTGAAGGTATGAGAAGATTGATTATACAACATTGCTCAGGGTGATGAGAGGTTTCTGAAGTTGTTCTCAAGTGTAAGTAAACTGAAGTTTTACTGAAGCAGTTGTCTCGGCAGTTGGGTAATAGTGAGGGAACTGCTGAGGCACCTGCTGGGTTACCACTTTGAATTACAGAGATCAGTTTGAACAGACTTCTTAGAAATAGAGTTATGAAGGTCTAGTGAACTTGAGATGCTCAAAGGAAATACTTTTGTGTGAGTAGTGGGCTCAGCAGTTGGGTAATTACCAGGAGACTGTTGAGGCAACTCCTATGCCTTAAGTAAGATTTCCTGAAATGTAATGGAACAGACCTTATAGTTGTGATATTGTAAAGCTCTTGTATCTCAAAGAAAGTGAGTTATTAAGCAGTAGGATAAGCAGTAGGATCAATTAAGACTACAATCTTTTATGAGAAGTTTTCAGTGTGTGCTTTGTTGACTGAAAATAAATCAACACACAGTATATCCTGGTTCAGAGGTGGTGTAATCCTCCTACATCCAGTCCCATCCTATTTCAAATGGATTTTACTAATGTATTAAGCCCAATACAGTTAGTGCCAATCTAGCTTTGACAACTCTGGCCTAGATTGAAGGTGTTTCACGAGGAGTACAACACCACTCCAAGCTACTCAATCCTTTAGGTTTTTCTCAATTGATCCGGTGGGGAACAAAAGGTACTCCTGACCTATCTAACCACACTCAGGCCGGGAACAGCTGTCCTCCTGAAGTGTTTACAACAATATCTGATTGGTTTACAAGAAACTTCTAACCTCCAACTAGGAACTAAACTTCTAGGATTTAGCAATTAACACTTGAGACTAAGAAATTTAGTGAAGCAAGAGTCTAAGCAGAGAGTAAAGTGTAGAATAGCACTTTTTCTTTTGCTAGATATTTCGTGAATGCTCAATAGAAATATCTCTCTACTTAGGATGCTCAAGCTTGGTTAGAAAATTTCGTTTCAGCCTATATTTATAGGCTTCTCGAGTTGATTAATCTCATCCGTTGGTTAGGATGGATTAATCATGTTCGTTGAAGAATTGGCAAGGACGAATTGTACATTCATCTTCTTGTGCTGGAGCTTTTAATACGGCTGTCTTCAATAATCTTTTAGCCGCTGGAAGTGTGCGTCCCATGCTGTAGGTCCATGTACCTATTTTTGCATTTAACACAGGTCTATTTTTGTCTTCAATTATTTTGGTCGTTGAAGCATCTTCCTTGTGTGTATCCCAAGCTGTGGCTCTTAGTACTTGATTCGGTATTAACTACCGATCAAGTTTGGTCTTCCAATTATTTACATTCATTGTATTTGATTTTTCGAGCTTCTTTATTAAAGTGTGACATTTAATTAATCTTTGAGCCAAATAATATTTGCCGGTAGGATCTAAATATCCTATTAAGGTAAATAAAAATTACCTTATTGCATTTTAACTTTTCCGGTAATATTTAATTAGACTCTAAAATTGTACATTTTTATTTTGTCACATATTTTGGAATGCTAACACACGAATAATATTGAGACACAATGTACACGTGTTAAGTATAGTGGCATCATCAAAATCTATCAAAATTGGGTACTAACACGGAGTTATTGAATATTGATAAGTCCGTATTACAACACGCATTTGATGCATGTTGGGATTGACTTTTGATGTTTTCCTAACTTTTAAGTGTCACAAGCCTCAATTTTAGCTCAAATTATGTTTACGAGGCGTTGGTTCGAGTTTTGTGTTGTTTGGAGTCAAAATCAAAAATTTAGAGTCTGGCACCGGTGCTTGAGGAGCAAATGGGTTGATTTGAGAAGCATTCGAGATTGAATTGAGAGATTTGGAGGTCACCGGGAGGTTCACAATGAAGTTTTGATGACAAAAGAGCTCTAGGATTGGCTACGAGATTAATTGAAGACGAATATAGCTTGAAAACGAAGTTCAGGATGACCTTCTGTCAATCGTTCAAGAATATCTCTTTGTAGAAGTATCCAAAGAACACGATTCAAGTTGCATCTGAAAGCCAACTTCAAGGGATACAAATCATATGAAGAAACCATTGCGAGAATAGGAGAGGCAGAAGGTCAAAACAGACGATAAAATCAAACTATCCCTGTTACGATTTCAGAATGAGACCTTCCACCATTTTATTCATATCTATTGATCCGATGATTCAAATCCAATTCGGCAAAATGTGATAGATAGAGGACTTCATTATCTACAAGTCTACAACTTTCATGAATGAAGTTTTGTCAAATTCATACTATAGAAACGGTGAAAAACAGGACTAGAGAAACAGTGAAAAGCCCCCGTGTTACGCGAAAAATTGTCCTAGTTCGACCAGAATTCGTATTTTCCCCCCTTTTCTATAAATAAGGTCTCCATACCCCCTTTTAAGGGGTATAGACATTACGGAGAGGCCTAGACATGAGTTTAGAGTAGTTTTTCCGCTATTTTGCTCAAGATCTTGAGATTATTTGTAAGTTAATTCTTTTTAATTAATGACAATTATTTCTATTCTTCCCAATTCTATTGATTCTTCAATTACGAGTAGGGAGTAGTTTTAATTTGGGATTTGGGATTGATGAAGGGGTTAATCACGACGTATGGCTAGTTTCTGGATGGATTAATTGCATGAATGTCGTTTAATTATTGTTGAACAATTTAATTGCTATCTTTTGTAACCTGGAACCGCGGCTAGACTTACAATTGCTTGTAGAATAAATTAAGAGAGATCTAATTTATTCTGAGACACATTCACACAAACTTAATCGCTCGCTAAAATATTAGTAGCGATTAAGGGGACGTAAGCTCGCTCTTTTTGGAATAATTTAGGATCGTGTCGAATGAGAGATCAGCATGGTCCCCTAAATTATTGTACTCTACGCCGCGAGAGCGGTAAGAACTTAGTATTGATTAGCTAGGCTCAATTAAATTAATTTCATGTAATTAAGGCTCATCTGCCAGAAATCTGATTACCCCGGAATCAATCCATATTCCTTTCATCATTAATTAAGAAGAACCCAATCAATTATTTGTATTCACTCATTCGCATTAATTTATTTTCCAAACCATCCAATCTCGCACAATTGCATTTTATTTTATTTTATTTCTTTTTAATCGTTGAATTTAGTTAATCTTTAATTCCCTTTTGTCTGTCCCTGTGGAGAGGATACTCGTACTTTCAACCACTTATCAGATTCCCCCATACTTAAGCTTTTGCTTGTCCTCAAGCAAACTGAACAATGGGACTTATGATAATCACCACACGGAATTTAAACAATTAACATGCACACGTAGTCAAAGGGGTATTCAAGGAATAGAAAGACTAAATCAAGAAAATTCTTCCCAAAACTACCTACATCTTTGTACTCTGACTAACTCGAATGACAAATTTATTCACAATATCCTTGAAGCAATGGCAGCAAAGACTAGTTAATTAACTACTGATCAGAAAGACTTGTGAATGTGGTGGTGAATGGCGGATGGTAAAGAATAAAAGTCTCTTTCATTGAAAGTTTTGGGAATAATCTGACACAAACTTAATGCATTCAGGAATTTCAGTGCTATTCTTAGGATCAGGGAGTCCAGCAGGACACAAATTAGGAACTACTCTCTCCGTCCCAATTTGTAAGATACTTTACGGTTTATGATGTTTGACCGATGATAAAGCAAATTGATCACTGTTAACACTCAAATTAATTTTAGAAATTAAAATTTACATATTCAGAAACTACATTAAAACCGCTACAAAACCTGCAAACAAATTTCAAATTTCAAATTTCATATTCAGCTTATAAAGGGAACCCTCTTTGAAGGAGTTAAGATTCCTACGGGAAAGACTCTTTTCGCGTGCACGGAGGGTGCCGATCAAATCCCGAAAACAGATAAGAAAAACCTCGACTCGTGTGCGCGGGCGACCTCCGAACCAGAATACCTAAGCGCAGTTCTCAGCCGTTACGAAAGTTAATGCCCAACGTTCTTATCTTTTCATGCTTCTTTAAATGGGTAGTTTTTTGATATATCAATGTCCAACGTGCTGGACATTTATGTGCAACGTTCAGGTCTATTAAAGCTCGGTTAGCACACCACAAATCCTCCTATAAATAGCTGACAGGCGCTTTGCAACAAACACACGTTCACAAGCAATATGCACATAGTTTTTAGCTCTGAAAACACTTCCAGCTACTCCGAAAAATTCCTGAGTGTTCTGCCCTTGTTCCCGTTCGCCGGAACTTTCGTTTGTGTGATCAAATGTTAATTCGTTAGCCACCGTATCATGAGAAATGATCGTTGCAACGCTCCTAACACCGTGGGAGGTGACGAATACATTTTCTTTAGTCATTTTAATTAATTATTTTTTAATAATTATTTTCTTTGTTTTTCAAAACACACCCAACACAAATTGCAAGGACATATATAGTGGAACCTACTACAAATAATTTGAAAAATATGGATCGATAATGACATCAAATTTAAAGATGTATACAAAAGATATACAAGCAGTCGTAGAAATCTTAGAGCCTGTTTGGTAAGCGTGTTTTTCGGCTTATCAAGCTTATGAGCCAACTTTTTCACCAAACACGTACGTAACTTTTGATTTCGTGCGCTGAATTGTGTAATAATAAGAAAAAATAAGGTTGAAGTTACTTTTCTGGTTGTATTGGCTGAATTTACTATAGAAGATCATTTTGAAAAATTTTTATTACTACTTGTAATTTTTTCTTTATTTTATTAAAAAATATATTTTAAATATTTTTTTTTCATAAATCAGCAAAATCAGTACATACATCCACTGTAGCTAGAACTTCATAAATATCAGCAGAAACAGCCGATTCAGCCGATTTCAATGTTACCAAACGGACTATTAGTTTGTATCTTATATTTGGTCTTATTAGAAAAACAAAATGATGGAGTATATGGTCCAGGGACACCCTGCCCACATACTTCCTCTACTACACTCAGGCCCAACAGGCCCAAACGGGCCAAGCCCAGCAAAATGGAGCTCTAAGCAACCCACAATACGCAAAGGGGTGCCTTCGGCCCCATGGCCGAAGGCTACCAGTGACGGAATCGAGCTCAGAAACATCACAGGAGAACAAGGCTTGAAAACCAAGCCTTCGGTAACTGCAGCCCTCGGCAGGTAGGAGCCCTCGGTTAGAAGAGGCATCACAGGAGAACAAGGCTTGAAAACCAAGCCTTCGGCACCTGTAGCCCTCGGCAGGTAGGAGCCCTCGGTTAGAAGAGCCTTCGGTCCAGCACCCTTCAGCCGAAGGCATCCACCTCGACATAATATCCTCTTCACATGCGCCTGGATCACTGTACCAAGTACAAACGTCACATCCAACCACCGCATTTAATGCGGCCACATGCGAGTGCCAGTGCCACCCCGGTCGAGGTGACCCCTCGACCACCAGAAAACTGACACGTGTCCTTATCTAGCATTTATTACTACTATAAATAGCACCCCTTTCCCCCATTGTAAACAACGCTTAATACATATCGAATATACACTCTCTCTCTTACTTATTTGCTCTGACTTCTCTCTAGTTATTCTCCGCAATAACCCATCGGATAAGCTACCCCCCGGGTACACTATCCATCATTTGGTGCTCTCGTTGAGAGGTCGAACAATCAAGTAAGAAACCCTCCCCCTCGACCAAATACAAAAACACCCATCTAAAATGGTGAGAACAACTCGTGCCAACTCCAAGAATGTAGAGGACAGGAACCTGGCCCTCGGCGCGGTCGACGTCCCCGAAGCCTCCAACAGGGCTCCCGGGGGCGGCGTCATCGCCGGGTTGGACCAGACGGCTGTCGACCTACGCCTGCAGATTCAACAAAAAGCCCCCGATGCCCGCCTCGGCATCGAGGCAAAGAAAAAGGACCGGAGCGAAAATCAAATTAGCCCTCCGGTCATTACCATCGACGTTCAATCAGCGCTCTCCGCGTTCATCCAGACGCTCACCCAGAACCCAGGTGCTTTCGGCACTTTGGTTCCCCTCCAACCTCAGGTGGGGGAGAATATTATGCCTCCCCCTCATCCACGACCCCTCGACAACCCGGTCCTCAGGATGGGGAACTCCGAGGGGGTCGTGGCCCAAGATACGGCCTCCCAGGAAGTCCAGTCCCGGGACCGCCACAACGTGAACAAGGAACAGCTCCGGACCTCCGCCCTCGAGACACTCGGAGGGGCGCAAGACCGCCGAGGGGTCCAAGACCGCCTCGGGGGGAAGGCGTTCCAAAGGCCTCAGGAAAGTGGCGGGTTCGTCTCCAGGGCCAATGAAAGGCGTCCCCTTCAGGACAAAGGCAAGGCACCACTCCATGCCGACGACGCACGCCATCAAATCAATCAAGCCCACTCGGCTCGGGTCCATACGCAGGGGGCGGAGGCCCTCCCGAAGGACCCTCGGGACGAAATCATCGCAGCCCTCCAACGCCGGCTTGACGAAATGGAGGCCACCAAAGCCCACGCCACCACTTCTGCCCCTCATACAGACCTCAAATATGAGGCGATGATGGCCAAGATGGAAGAAATGCAGAGGAAGATAGCCGAGGGCTCCGAGGAACCCACCATACAGCTCCGGACCCGGACGTCATTTACCCCAAGGGTATTGGCTGCCCGGATCCTGGAAAAATACCGAGGGCAGCTCATCAAGCCCTATGACGGAAAGACTGACCCCCAAGAGCACTACAGCAGGTATCAAAACAACATGATGATGGTAGGGGCATCAGATGAATATTTGTGCCGCTGGTTCCTCTCCACCCTAGAGGGGCCAACTTACGAATGGTTCAATCGATTGCCCGAGGGCTGCATTGACTCATGGCAAGAACTCGCCCAGCGATTCTTGACGCAATTTGCGGGGAGGCGCCGCACGAGAAAACACTTCTCCCACTTACTAACAGTGAGGCAGAAGAAGGAGGAGACCCTTCGGGACTTCCTGGAGCGCTGGAGGACAGAGGCCGATAAAGTTGATGGCGCTGACGACGGGACCCTCATGGCCCTCCTACAAACAGTACTCCGCCCCGGGAACTTCTCAAGGAGCCTCATCATCGAACCTCCCCGCGATTATATAAGGGCCCTACAGCGGGTGGACCGGTACACCGAGGCCGAGGAGGTGGAGAAATGCCACCATGTCCTAGACCAGCAACGCCCTCGACCAGAAGACAAAGGTAACCGAGGGTCGGGGGCTCCCCGCAATCATCCCAAGGATTCTACCCCCTCCGGTGATCGCCCCCGGCATGGCCAAGCCAAGCCCGGGGGAGGTTACAAGGGGAACCCGAGGGCTTGGGCACAGCGTGTCCTCCTGGAGCACCCTCGGACACCATTGACGCATCCCGTCAGTGTTATTCTTGATTTTGCTGAAGAGAGGGGCCTCGTGGAGCGAGATTCACGCGCGCCCTCGGAAGTATTCGCCATCAATCCAAACTACCCCTACTGTCGTTTCCACCGACATCAGGGGCACAGGATAGATGATTGCCATCAGCTGAAGACGGCCATCGAGAGATTGATACAAGCTGGCCATCTATCCCAGTTTGTCCAGGGCCCTCGGCAGCAAGGCCCCCCTCATCAGAGTCCACCCCGAGGGTAAATGCATGGGTCAACCCCAACACCATCCCCCTCGGCAAGAAGAGGGAGATCGGAAATCTGGAGGAAGAGGACGAGGAGTACCCCCGGTACCAAGAAAAGAAACGCCACATCCTCATGATCACAGGGGGAAACACCGGGGGTGATTCTACAAGTCAACGAAAGAAGTGGGCTCAATCACTTTACGTGGGGGAAGTCACTCATATGCCCCCAGTAAAGCGGCTGAGGGAGGAACCCATTATCTTCACTAACGCTGATCTCCCCCCAGTATCCTCCCCACACAGGGATGCCCTCGTCATCCGCACAGAGATCAACGACACCATTATTCACAGAACTTACATTGACACGGGCAGCTCCGTCAATGTAATGTACCTCAGCACCTTCAGAGAGCTGCATCTGGAGAGGGGGTCCCTTCGGCCCATCAAGACCCCTCTTGCCGGCTTCACCGGCGACACCGTTGATTCCGAGGGGGTCATAACCCTCCCGGTAATCTTCGGCGACGGCCTCCATATAGCCAAGCTCGAAGTGGAGTTCATCGTCGTCAACATCGACTGCGCCCACAACATCATCCTCGGCCGGCCATCCCTCGAGGACCTCGAAGCCGTCATCTCCATGAGGCACCTCTGCCTCAAGTTCCCAGCCGAGGGGGGAATCGGTTACTCAAGGGGGAACCAAAAGCTTGCCCGCGCTTGCTACCTTCAAGTTACAAAGAAGGTTAGCAAGACGGAGTTCCGCGTTGACACCATCACCGGAACTGTGGAAGCGGAAGAAAGAAGGCCGAGGGCTGAACCAGCCGAGGAGGTAGAAGACTTCGCGCTCGATCCGGCCAAGCCGGAGAGAGTCGTGAAGATTGGAGCCAAGCTCCCCGAAGATTTGAAGACCGGCATCATCAGCGCCCTCCGCGCCTACTCCATTGTTTTTGCATGGGGGCCGGAGGACATGCCGGGGATCAGCCGAAGGGTCATCACCCACCGCCTCTCGGTGGACCCTTCACCCAAACCAGTACAACAGCGGAGGAGACCCCTCTCGGCCGAGAGGAGGGAATTTGTGAAGAAGGAGGTCGCCATGCTCCTCTCTATCAAGCACATCAAGGAGGTAAAATACCCCTCATGGCTTGCAAACGTAGTCCTCGCACAGAAACCGCCCTCATTCTGCATGTGCGTGGACTACACGGATCTCAAAAAGGCGTGTCCCATGGACCCCTTTCCTTTGCCAAATATTGATCAACTTGTGGATGAAACCGCGGGGTGCGAAATCATGTCTTTCCTCGACGCATTCCGCGGATATCACCAAATATACATGCATGAGGAGGACGCTGAAAAAACAGCCTTCATGACTCCCGAGGGCATCTTCTGCTACCTTGTCATGGCCTTCGGCCTAAAGAACTCAGGCGCCACCTACACTCGGATGGTGGCCAGGGTATTTCAAGCTGTCCTAAGGCGCACCATGGAGGCATATGTTGACGATATGATCGTCAAAAGCAAGCAGTCAGCAAACCATGCTGACGACCTGAGGGAGATCTTCGCCATCATGCAGAAGTTTAGCCTTCGGCTGAACCCGAAGAAGTGTACCTTCGGCGTCCAGGGGGGGAAATTCCTGGGCTACATGGTTAGCCGAAGGGGTGTTGAGGACAACCCCGAGAAAATCCAGGCCATCATCAACATGGAGCCCCCACGCAACGTGAAGGAGGTCCAACGGTTGACGGGCCGCCTGGCAGCCCTCAACCGCTTCTTATCAAAATCGGCGGAGAAGTCCTTACCCTTCTTCCAGATCATGAGGAAAACCGCCGGTTTCCAGTGGACTTCAGAGTGTCAGGGGGCATTCGAGGAGCTGAAACGATACTTATCTTCACCCCCTCTGCTCTCTAAACCCAAGGTAGGGGAAATCCTGTACCTCTACTTGGGTGTCAGCCCGGCTGCCATCAGCTCTGTACTCATCCGGGAAGAGGATGGCATCCAACATGCCATCTTCTACGTTAGCAAGACCCTCAGGGAAGCGGAGCTCCGGTACTCCCCCGTGGAAAAAACAGTGTTGGCTATCGTGTGGACCGTCAAGAAGTTGGGCCACTACTTCCAGGCTCAACACTTTTCTTCTTAGGGGCAGTTTTCTTCTTCTCCGATTTTTTCCCGTGGGCCACTCTTATCGGCGTCGGGTTGAGGGGCTGAGAGCTCCCTGCCTCACCAGCACCCCGAGGGGGAAGGACGGCTACGGTCACCTTCATCATCTCCTTTTCTTCCTCCTCCTCTGCAACTTGCACGGCGAGGGCAAGCTCTTCGTCCTCCGCCTCCTGCTCGAATCCCTCGGCTTCAACTTCAGCCACCAGCTCCTTCTGCACCTCCATCGCCATCGCGACATCCTCCTGGGCCGAGGGCTGCTCACTCGAGGACCCCTCATCCGAGAAGCTCTCCTCTTCCATCGAGGGCTCCCTCGAGATGTCTTGAGAATCGCTTTGTGAAGACATTGTTATACTAAGTCGAGGGTTCGGAGATGCTAAGTGCTCTAAGCTACAACCCCTAATCTAAGACCACAAAGACAGCTAACTAAGAAGGTGAAGTACGATTGGGGAACTAACCTTGGAACAAGAATTTGATCGAGGGCTGCAGTTTTTCTCTCTAGAAATTTTAGCAGAGCTTCGCTACAATGATTTCGCACAAAAGTGAAGTGTCCGGCCATGGGGTATTTATAGGCAAAAGGATCCGGGCTTGGGCCTGGAAACCGGGCCTCCGGTTGGACTGCCATCATTACGAACCGTGGCTTCACCCAAATGGTGACGCCCGCCCACGGGCAACCAACGAGCACGCACCACGTGGCAACCCCCCCAACGGCTATATCCTGACGTTACATATTCCAACGGCTATATTTCCAACGGCTATATTCTAGGAGCCCCCGGGCTTTTTACTTCACTCCGCTTCATCAAGAAGAGCCCCCGGGTACACTTACCCGGAGACACTCCCGGTTTGTGCCCCACACACTACATAACAGATGCCTTCGGGATCACTCCTTCAGAAGCCCAAGGCTTCATATCAGGCCGCCCCTCGGGGATCTCCCCTCAGCACTTTGAGTGCCGCGTAGCCCCCGGGGAGTATGCCTCATTGCCGGATAGCCTACGGCACACAGGTAATGGGAGCCCTCGGATATCCTCATCACCAACTAATCAACAAACAGGGGACAGCCCGGTAACACTTCAACTGCTACCATCATTCATTACGCCCTCGATCCCCAGATTGAGGGACCCCCCATCGGCATCTCCCAGGACATCAACAACAAGCCTCCGACTAATCAACACATGAGCCATCAAAACGAGGAGAGTCTTCGACACCTGCATTATTCTCCATTCCGAACCAAGGTTTCACATTTTCGATTCATCGTTGGGGGAATTCGGTGCACTCTTTTCCCTCATTAGGATTTTTTCCCACAGGGTTTTTCCTAATGAGGTTTTTAACGAGGCATCCCCCCAAATTGAAATGAAAAGCGTCAGCCTTCGGCCCAAAACAGCAACACAACCACTCTACTCCTTTTCACCACTTTGCAAGTGCCTCAAGGAGTGGGGGACTGGAGGACCCCCTCGGGAAAAATCACAAAAATCACAAACATGACCCCTCAAGTCCCGACATGTGGGTAACTGAGGGACTGCCCTCGGCAGAATAAACAAACAGCAAACTACCCACAACTCTACAAACTACAAACGGAACAACGACAGAGGACAAACACAAATTACTCCTTTTTTCCCTCAAGTACCTTTCGGCAAAAGGAGTGGGGGACTCCTGATGGAGTATATGGCCCAGGGACACCCTGCTCACATACTTCCTCTACTACACTCAGGCCCAACAGGCCCAAACGGGCCAAGCCCAGCAAAATGGAGCTCTAAGCAACCCACAATACGCAAAGGGGTGCCTTCGGCCCCATGGCCGAAGGCTACCAGTGACGGAATCGAGCTCAGAAACATCACAGGAGAACAAGGCTTGAAAACCAAGCCTTCGGTAACTGCAGCCCTCGGCAGGTAGGAGCCCTCGGTTAGAAGAGGCATCACAGGAGAACAAGGCTTGAAAACCAAGCTTTCGGCACCGGTAGCCCTCGGCAGGTAGGAGCCCTCGGTTAGAAGAGCCTTCGGCCCAGCACCCTTCAGCCGAAGGCATCCACCTCGACAGAATATCCTCTTCACATGCGCCTGGATCACTGTACCAAGTACAAACGTCACATCCAACCACCGCATTTAATGCGGCCAAATGCGAGTGCGAGTGCCACCCCGGTCGAGGTGACCCCTAGACCACCAGAAAACTGACACGTGTCCTTATCTAGCATTTATTACTACTATAAATAGCACCCCTTTCCCCCATTGTAAACCACGCTTAATACATATCGAATATACACTCTCTCTCTTACTTATTTGCTCTGACTTCTCTCTAGTTATTCTCCGCAATAACCCATCGGATAAGCTACCCCCCGGGTACACTATCCATCACAAAATACTCCCTCCGTCCCATAATTAATTTCGGTTTTGACTGGGAACGGGGATTAAGATAGTGGGATTTGTGTGGTGGAGAGTTGTGCAGAGGAGAGAGAAATGTGTAAGAATGGTTGTGAACCACATATTCTTTACCAAAAAGGGAAAGAGGAGATAAATTTGGGACGGACCAAAAAGGAAAGAATGAAGATAATTTCGGGACAGAGGGAGTAATAAAAATTTCTCAAAAGTCAAAAAAGAAATGGATGTTAGATTTTGAAAATGAAGTGCAATTTGTGTTGGAGATAATATAGTGTACTACATAGCACGAGTATGTTTTATTCCTTTTTGAATGTCTAATTTAAATGTTGAGACTTCAATCTCCAATTTAAATGTTTAATCTCAAAACGATCCACTAAACGACTCATGAGCTAAACAAACTCTGAATACAGATTTTATAACTGAATACAGAATATGACTCAAAGACCGAATCCGTACGAGTAACTCAGTTGGTCGAGTGGTAAGTTACTAAGCATATTCAGGGACAAATTTAGGGGAGGCAGGGTGACCGCTCCCTTGGACTTTCAATTTTTTTTACTATATATGTAATATTTTCATACTTTAATTGGACATATATGTTTTCGACCCCCTTAACTTCGAATTTTCAAAGTTAATATGTAGCCTTACATAATATAATACTTAATTGGAGATTTAAAAGAATATCATCTAAAATAATTTACATAACTTAAATAAATAAGCAATAAAACAACTCATAGTTTAATATTTAGGATACCTATTATATAAAAATTCATAGTTTTGTAATGTTTAATTATCTTTATTAGATAAGTAGTACACGATTTTGTAAAATATCAAACGATATTAAATGTGAAACACACTAGTTAAACAATTTTTAGAGCATGTGAAATGAATCTAGAATATAAATGCTTATCGACATTAAATTACACAATTCATCTACTTCTTTCTTTCTAAAATCATTTTTTGCGTAGATAATAAACTTTAACTTATTTCACTATATATATGCACCACCAATACACCATTAATACAAATTAGGCATGGATCGGGCCCGGGCCGGTTCAAGCCGGGTTTTTTTTGAATATGTTGGGCCGGGAACTGGGCCAGTTTGATACGGGTCCGGGCCAAAACACTTCGCGAGAGTCGTTTTTTGCTTGCATATAAACACTTCGTAAGTTAGAAACAAAAAAGTATGCCCATATACGCTGCTTTCTTAAATCAAAGCGAGAAAATGGACAACTTCGCAAAATTGCCTGAGGAATGCATCTCTGAAATTCTTTCCTTCACTTCGCCGGCGGATGTATCGACTTTTTCTATCATCACTAAACGCTTCAAATCAGCATCAGACTCCGATATTGCTTGGAGCAAATTTGTGCCGTCGGATATTGACGACATCATTTCCAAATCATCCATTCCACTGCAATTTGAGTTACCGCCCACCAAGAAGCTTCTATTTCTTAGTCTCTGCGATAATCCTATTGTCCTTGATGCAGGCAAAAAGGTGCAATTACTTCTGTTACTGCATTTTTTACCGCTGTTTTTTTTTAATTAGCTGATGTATTTTTTTCTTAATTTAAGTTAATTTTTGTAATTTACTTACTCTATGAGCTCATAATCCGTATTATCAAAACTTGAAAACAGATGTTTTATCTGGACAAGTGTACTGGCCAGAAATGCGTTATGATTGCATCCGCCGACCTTTCTTTCTTTGGCACCAATAATAACGTCGATGTCCGAAACAGCAGACCTGACCCAAAAGACAGGTTTGTTACTTTGCAGGCAAATATTTTCACAGATTTAGAACTCAATTTTTCATTTGGATTTCCATTTTGATCTTTATCCCATAAATATATCACAAAAAAGTATTTTTATGTGTAAAAATATTACAGATAAAAATTAGTGGTTGAATATGATAGGGAGAAGATAAAAGATACGATTAAATTTTTAGTATTTTGATGGATAAATAAAAAAGAATTTACGAAGAGCAAGATAAAGAAAAAGAAACCATGTATATTTTGGCCATCTGATAACACATGTATATTTTGTAGGTTTAAGGAGGTAACACAACTGGAATTATACAAAGGTGTGTTAGACATTTGTTTCAAAATGCCAAATAAAATGTTGTTATCCAAGGAAACACATTACTCGTGTTATTTGATGTATAGAATGGAAGATACGTGCGACGACTGGGTTGACGATTCAAGTGATTATAGCATCACGAGCAGTAGTGATCCCTTTGAGAATATCACTATGATTGGAAATTCTGAGAGAACTAGAGAAGACGGGTGGGAGGAGATAGCAATCAAATCCTTTTTTTATAGCGGAGCAGGTGATGAGGATGTGGAATTGCGATCGACTGTTGGCAATGATTCGGATGATGTAGTTGTATTCGTCCAAGGTGTTGAGATTCGGCCTCGGGATGCCGTTAGATATGATCATGATTAAGCTCGTTTTACTATATATATTTAATATTTATCGAATTTGTTTTTTTGCGAATTATGAAACGTTTGATGTAGTTCCTTAATATTTGAATTTTGTTTACTAAAACTAGTTTTATTATCAAAAAAAAGTCTTTCGTACACACTCTTATACACACTTTTGTACACACCTATGTTTGTGAAAGATTTTTTTTTGTGTGTGAACATCGACTCCAAAGAACGTTTTGCACAAATAAAATGTTGTCTGTTAATCGGATTCACAGACAAAAAAAAGTTTGTCAAATATGGTGTGTATAAGTTGTGTACAAGGGCGTGTACATCAAGTAGTTTTGTTTTATTATAGATAGTGATCAATTAATTTTATGCCCAGGGACGGATCCAGGAAATTTGACCAAGGGGGGCGAATTTGCAAAATTTTATACGGTCATACTCATACGGAATTTACAAAATGTAGCATATATTTGCTAAAATGTTTAGATTACCAAATGCATAATATTTCACATAACTTCAGCAAAAAACAACAACAAAATAGGAATTTTCATTCAACCCCTTCTACGTATGAAAGTTAGGCATTCTAAATTGCACTCTACGATTTTTTAAAAGATCAAAGTCATCAATGATAGAATCTGTTGAAAACCCCCGAGCTATGTCTCTCTCTATATATGTCACCAGGTAGCTTGAAAGAAAGTCATCCTCCATTTTATTTCGGAGGCAAGTCTTCACAATTTTCATGGCTGAAAATGCTCTTTCTGTGGTTGCCGTTGAAACTGGAAGAGTTAGTAAGAGACGGATTATCCTATCAACAAGAGGATAAATGCTTGACTTCCGAGTCTTCGTCATTAATTCACACAATTCCGCTAGTGTTGATGCTTTCTTCAACTCTAGATTTTGTTGAGCATCAAATTTGAAATGCTCCAGCTAAATCCTCAAGTGTTCCTTTTCCATTGTAGAGAAATCATCAGGATAAAACTTGTTCACAAGTTTGCATATTTTCAACCTGAAAAGACTTATAATCATCTCTTGGATCCAAAGCAGAACTCAGAACAAGTAACTCTACAACATCATCCTTGAAGCGATAATTCAGTTCTAGCATAAGCTTATCCACAACAGAGTTAAAGATATCAAACTTATAGTGATGCTCCAATGTAAGACAATCTCTGTTGTTTCTTTGATGGCGGGATCGACCTCGCCCAACTTTGTATGCAGCATTCAAATTTGGAATTTTTATTCCATGTTGAGAACAGAATAACTTCACTTTCTCAAGTAAGAGATCCGATCCATGTTCTCTCATTTTTTGGAGAAGCTCTTTTGTTGATGACACTAAATGCATTGCATTCAGTATATCTTGAGATTTACGCTGCAAGGCTTGAGACAAATCATCTGTCACTGCAAGCACATCAATCATGAGATGTAAAATAAACACAAACTCAAAAGATGTTATCACATCATACACTCCATCAGCTTCACTCCTCTGTGTCATGCTCCCAGATTTAATTATGTCTCGCAACACATCACAAGTAGAATTAAACATCCTTACCAAACTGCGAAGTGAGGTTAAATGGGAACCCCAACGAGTATCTCCCGGACGTTGGAGAGTGCCAACTTGGTTTTTCCCCTTACCAGTTTCAATATCACCGTTGGTGATCATCTCCTCAATATGTAATGACTCAAAGTCTCTCAGTTGATCAATCCTTTTGCAAGAACAAAGGACCAAATTAATAATGGTAGACAGATATGAGAAAAATTGACTAACCGGAATCACCTCTTTGGAACTAGCAACCAATGTTAATTGAAGCCGGTGAGCAAGACAATGAACATAATAGGCAAATGGACACTTTTGTAAAAATAAGGCCTGCAAACCATTCCATTCA
This sequence comes from Cuscuta europaea, assembly GCA_945859875.1. Classification (NCBI taxonomy): domain Eukaryota; kingdom Viridiplantae; phylum Streptophyta; class Magnoliopsida; order Solanales; family Convolvulaceae; genus Cuscuta; species Cuscuta europaea. Next base: position 3,326,399 of record CAMAPE010000013.1, read on the forward strand.
CCACGCATATTGCTTGCTCCGTCGTATCCTTGTCCTCGAATATTCGCCACACTAAGACAATAACGAGATAGAACTTCTGAAATTCCTTTCTCCAGAGCTAATGATGTAGTCTCTTTAACATGAACTATATCAAAAAATCTTTCACGAATGAAGCCTTCTTTATCAACGAATCTCAATACAATCGCCATTTGCTCTCTCTTGGACTCATCACGAGCTTCATCAACTAGTATGCAGAACTTTGAATCGCCAATCTCTTCTCGAATATAGTGTTGGACCTTAGTTGCCAAAACAGAAAGAATCTCTTTTTGAACATTTGGAGAAGTGTATGACGCGTTTCTTGGAGCATTCTCTAACACAACAGATCTCACTTCCTCATTGTAAGATGCTAACAATTTTGTTAGCTCAATGAAGTTGCCTCGATTGTTTGAGTCTACACTTTCATCCCACCCTCTAAACGCACAACCTTGAAATGTGAGCCACTTGACAACATCAATAGACACTTTGAGTTGTAACATGTTTCTTGCAACTTGTTGTGAAGTTTGTTTCTCAATAACCCTTTCTATATGTTGCAAAGAGTTCTCAAGGTCAAGATAAGATTCAACTGCTTTCTTGTGCAAAGAGTTCGAGTCTTTTCCCATGTGATTAAGAAAAGGACATTGAGATCCTTCATTAACTTTCTTCCATGACCGGAACCCCTCAACAGTAAAAGTGCTCCCATGACGACCAAATGGCTTATTGAATAGAAAGCATGGTAAACAATAAGCAGCATTCTTGCTGGGTGAAAACTCTAGCCAATCTGGAAATAACTTATACCAAGATGGGAGAAATCGTCGTCCATTCTTATCAACATAATTAGAAGATTTGGGGGGGATGGGTTGATATGGCCCAAATTGAATATAAGCTCGGCGAACCTCTTCTTGTTCATTAGGATTGTAATCCCAAATTAATTTTCGAAGTCCAGGATCACGCTCCAAATTAGAAATATTAAAGTCTCTAATTTCAACTCTAGAGGTCTTAGATGGGCGCTCACCCACTTGTGAAGAAGCAATTTCGGCTTCTTCATCATTAAGATCTTGTGACGGTTGTGACACTAAAGTCGGCGGGTCAATACTTCGTAAAGGTCTCTTGAAATATGAATCAATCCTTTTATTATTCATAACTGAAAATACAAAAAAGAAAAACTTTAGTGACTTAGTCACTTAGACATTTGAAATAAGTCAAATAATTTCACAATTTCAAAAATAATTTAAATAACCTAATGCAAATAGAAGTATATATATGACCACTAATTTCATAAATAACCTAGAAATTCACAAATCACAATTACTCTTTATATTCAATTCATAAATAACCTAGAAATTGAAGCTGAAGCCTGAAGGGTTACAAGTCTTACAACAAATTGCTTACCTGCGATTCTGCGAACCAGTCGGCCAGGAGTCCAGGACCAGACTTCCGCGGAGGCGGCGGAGCAGTCGAGGAGCGGCGCTGACGCATGACAGTCGCGGTCGCGCGGAGCAGCAGAGGGCGGCGCTTGGCGTTGCTTACGGATTTCCGGCCGTTCCGCAGAGGGAGGGAAGGAGCTGCGCAGCCTGTGCTTCTTCCTGCTGAAGTGTCGATTGGTTCTTTTCTTTTGTGTTCCCCTGGGGCCTGCCGATTGGTTCTTTTCTTCTTGAGCATTTGGGCTGCAAACTTAGAGTAGTAGAGTGGAGTAGTGGACTTTATTTGCACCACTGGGCCAATATTTTATTTGCACCGGGCCAGTATTTTATTTGCACTGGGTCAAATCTAAATATTTTTTAAAATTAAAAATTTAATGGCTAATCCTAATTTATATTTTTCCTATAAGGTAATTGAAATTTTTCAATGACCTAAGGGGGGCGATTTTGAATATTCTGATCAAGGTAAAATTCAAAAATTACGAGAATACTACATATATATATACTAAAAAAAAAATTCCAAGGGGGGCGATCGCCCCCCGCGCCCCCCCTAAATCCATCCCTGTTTATGCCCAATCTAGTATCGTAAACCATGTATAACATTTATACGGCAGGGAGGAAGTAGTGTACCATACATTGCAACGTGGCTGCAATTCACAGACCTATCCTTGCGGTCTATATAACCAAGACACTTTGTTAGTTCAAAACTAACAGAACAGGAAACATCAATAGGCTTTCTTTTCTTATCAACAAACATTTACAAGCTTCCTAATTCAAGTTCAAGCATCTATCCATAATCCATGTTTATCACTATATGTATGATATACAGGACATCCCTAATTGACTACACTAAATTCGGATATTTTGAGAAAGCATTACCAGAAACTAGAAAGCAATACTCTTATACTCGTGTAATATCCACTACTACATTTTCGAGTCTAACGTAACATTAAAATTGTAACGTTTATTGAAAGTGTTACTGATGGAGTATATGGGTCTAGGCCCCAGGACCCACATACTCAGAAGAACAGAAGGTACCACGATCACCGGGTGACCTCGTCGGCCATGCCCTCATCGGCCATGCTCTCATCGGCCATGAAAAGGTCTACTCAGAATATGATCCAGAAGCCCGGAGAACTGGGTGACCTCGTCGGCCATGCCCTCATCGGCCAGGAAAAGGTCTACTCAGAATATGATCCAGAAGCCCGGAGAACTGGGTGACCTCGTCGGCCATGCCCTCATCGGCCATGCCCTCATCGGCCAGGAAAAGGTCTACTCAGAATATGATCCAGAAGCCCGGAGAACTGGGTGACCTCGTCGGCCATGCCCTCATCGGCCATGCCCTCATCGGCCATGAAAAGGTCTACTCAGAATATGATCCAGAAGCCCGGAGAACTGGGTGACCTCGTCGGCCATGCCCTCATCGGCCATGCCCTCATCAGCCAGGAAAAGGTCTACTCAGAATATGATCCAGAAGCCCGGAGAACTGGGTGACCTCGTCGGCCATGCCCTCATCGGCCATGAAAAGGTCTACTCAGAATATGATCCAGAAGCCCGGAGAACTGGGTGACCTCGTCGGCCATGCCCTCATCGGCCATGAAAAGGTCTACTCAGAATATGATCCAGAAGCCCGGAGAACTGGGTGACCTCGTCGGCCATGTCCTCATCGGCCATGCCCTCATCGGCCATGCCCTCATCGGTCATGCCTTGTCGGCCACGGAAGTCTCACAGAACCGGATTTTACACTTATTCATTTGTATAGCCCACCAGTGGCTTTGTATTCGGCCCAATAGCGGTCCAGTTGTAGATGGGCCTCCCAAGCCCAAGACTTGGGAGCCCAGCCCGTATTTTCTCTATAAATACTCCCCTTGGGAGTAGTTGTAAGGGTGGACAAAATTCATTAATACAATTCACTTCTCTCTCTAGCTCTCCCTTCTCTCTAGAATCTAGGAGTTAATACTCTATCATTTGATGCTCTCGAGAGCTAGAACAATCAAGTTAGCACCCTTCGTCGCTACCAAGCATGGCTAACCACTGATCATGGGAAGAACTAGGTCAAACCGCAACCTCGTCAGCAAGGCCATCCCTGCGGACCAGGAGACCAGGGAACATGACGACTAACGGTGAAATGTAACACTCCCAAGTTTGTTAGTAGATAACAAGTAACATATATACATACATACATATATATATATATATATATATATATATATATATATATATATATATATATATATATATATATATATATATATATATATATATATATTGGATGAACTATTGACTTTCTTGTATTAACACTTTCTCAAAGGCGCAGCTACTACTCCGGGAAACATATGATGTACTTCGTATAACTTTTCCGTTCCTTTTCCTAAGATTATTAAGTATCAAACACTTGTGAAGTTATGCAATAAAAATAACCTCATCGTCCAAGGCGGGGAGGGAAAAACACTTAAACCCCCTATAAACTGATCTCAACAAAGGGGAAAGAAAAAGGGAAAACAGAGTTGAGTTCATGTTAAAAACATTTCTAACTAATCTGATGTGAATTTATAAGCAACAAAGGAGACTGCACCTACCGGTGCAGCTTTAATAACTGGTGGGACAATGCCTTTATAGACACCGGCCCATCCCTCCTGGAGTAAAATGCGACTGAGAGCATCATAATTATTTCTGTCATTAAGCTCGACTTGAGCACCATATCTTGAATGCCGCTTTAGTCCTTCAATGTGAATCCCTCTTCTTCACTAGGAAAAGCTGGAAGCGTGAAAGAGAATCAAGGATATAAATGAATGCAGATCTCAGGCTCGGGTAAACCTGCATGCAAAATCCCTTCCCAGCTGCCCCAGTTTTTCTTCTTCTATCTCTCGTATTACACTACACTGGTACTACCTTATAGAGAAAAATTGGAATAGGAAGACGTGAACAACCATCAAATTTCAAGATTTTCAATGCGATAAAAACATATGGTACTTGCTTCAATTTTGTCTATTTAACATGCAAATTTTTACATAGTATATTACTGGGGGGTATGTAATTTTTTCAATTGTTTAAAAACTGCAGATTTGCATCCAAACATTGCAGATTTATAGCTATTTTTTAAGGTACTCTTTTATCTCTTATTTGACTAAACCTAAATAAATGAATAGAGAAAGCCTATAGAGCACTCTGATTATTTGTAATTTTTTCAAAATTATGGAGATATGAATTAAAAAGAAACCCAAAATTATGTCTACAAGTATATTTCATTTGAAATGTTCTGTCCAATTTTCTCTCCACCCAGGTTTACAAAAGAGGTTCCATATATATGTCATATAAAGGTTAACCTACCCTCTTTCTTATATAAGAGTAGGACATCCAGAGTTTTTGAAAAAAATTAATCCGTAAAACTCATATATATTACACTTTCTTATATATGTCATCTAATGGTTAGCCTGTCCTCTTTTTTTGCTAGTAGAGTTTTTTGTCAATCGTCACAAGTACCAAAAATTGTAAAGTGATGTCTAGGTTGATGTGAGGTGATGGCAAGTTGTTGCACAGGTATGATCATATAGCTTCTTAGGTATTGTTGACTTTTTACATCAATGCTAATTCTTCAGGTTACTTTATGGAAAGTAAACAATGAATTCACTCAATTTTCGATGGAATTTGATTCTCTTGATTCCAGCTCACTGCTAGGCTGATCAATGGTTGCTTGTAATCTCTCATAAAAGATTGAAGATATCCAGAAACATACTCACCTCGAAAGGGCTGTCTTAGGGAGAGTCCATGGAACTACGTACACTACTCATTTTTATCCAAGATTGAAGAGAGATTAAGAGGCTTGCTCACCTTGGAAAAGCATCTTCAGGCTTTATCTTAGGGAGTCGAATTAAGTTATCATATTATTAGCTTTGTTTTTTTAATATCTTTAGTTTAGTCTCAAATGTTAGAGGTGCTTTAATTTTAGACTTTTAGGGGTAAGGTGCATGTCCCCCCTATTTTTATTGTATCGTGTCTTTATTTTGAATAAAATTTGATAAATGACACTCTAATTTGGTGATTTGTCTTTAATATTATATTATTATTATGTATGCAGTATATTTTATACTACGTATTAGTTAACATTAGATAATAATGAAATATGACATTTGTTACCTAATGTTCCGTAGGTGTTACATTTGTGTTGGTTAAGGACCGTTACAAATGCACTCAATTTGTGGTAACACTTTCGGTTGGTTAAGAAGACCATTACAATTGGTTCTAAAAATCATTACATAGTGTTACATTAGAGAAAAGGCAACGCCAGCGAATGTAATGGCTCAAAACTGTTACATTTAGGAAAATGTAACAGAGTTATTGACCAATAGTGACGAAATTGACCGTTACAAAAGGCCTCTAAATGTAGTAGTGATCAATGGGCTCTAAACATGTAGGCATGAATCTTAGCATCTCTAGCAAGTTTGTAAAATCCATTATTGAATAAATGATACGTTCAATGACGATCTCAGTGTATTAATTCGTTTTCTTAAAATGATTCAAGTTTAACGCTAAGTAGCATTTGATTTACGAGCACAAAAAGTTATTTAATTTGGTATAATTTTTGTTAAAATCGGATTATTATTTAAGAAGTTAAATCAATTTATAAACTAAAGAAATTTTATATGATTTCAGATTTATTATTACCTAGTTTTTAGGGGAATGACAACCTTCAACCGTATGGATATTTTTTAAAAATACCATCATGTCCATCTAACCTACGTGTGATTAGATGAAAGATCATGATTTTAAAGTGTTTGTACTCCCATTGTACATAAGTGCATCTACTCCTTTTTTGATCATTAATTTACTAAGATCTGTGATTAATATTTTTTCTTATTTCTCACAATAAGGAGTGTTCTCATTGGATCCACTTCATGAGAAGTGTTCTGCCCAGAAATGCGTTATGATTGCACCTGCCGAGCTTGCTTTCTTTGGGACCAATAATAATGTCCATGGCCTAAACAGGAGATGATTTAGAGCTCATTTCGTAGTAAAGATGATTTTCAGCACATAATGAGTTATTTATGATAATTGTGATTTTATAAATGTATTTTTTAGTATTTGATGATTAAATTGTCATTTAAGAGTGTTAATCCTAATCTTTTCTTTCTTTCTCATTCCCTTTTTATCTTTTTTCTTTAAGCCCCATCTCTGTTCTTTCAGCTCCGTATTTCAATGCCTCACCGCCAACCAGCCACCCCCATCCCCATCCCTCCTTTTCTGCCGCCCCTAGTCTCAACCAATTATTAGGGCATTAAAATTTATGCTTTAGGTGTTCTGTGAATTAGCATTTAAGTGGTGGCTATAGCTATTGATAAGTTCATGTTTTTTTTTGCTTTTTCTTATCTTTCTCTAATTTATTGCATGCAATCCTATATCACAGGATCCATCAGGTAACAAATCTGAGTGTTATTGCAAAACAGATTGGACGGATGCATTACTTCTACGCTTGGAGAGGACTTGTATCTTTAATGAACTCTACATGATTTCTTTTAGCCTAAAGGGTCAAATAGGTACATGAACTAACTTAAAGTGTTCAATTAGACCCTTATATAGGAGGTTCTGTCCGGCCGTCGCTAATTAGGGCGGTTCGCGGTGGAATTTTTTGATGAAATTTTTGAGCATCTTCTTCATTAAGTCTAGTTTACACATACCAAATTTCAGCTAAACATTCAACCGGGAAGGCAGTCAAATGTTTTTTTGAAGATAACTGTGCAGTTAAACAACACAGTATATTTTGGAAAATCATTTGACTGCCTTCCCGATTTAATTTTTAGCTGAAAATTGGTATGGGTAAACTAGACTTAATGAAGAACATGCACTACTGCATTTTTAGACCTAATGTAACATTAATGATGTAACATATCTATAATAGTGTTACATATTTCTCTAATGTAACACTTTTTATACCTAGTGTAACACTTTCTAGAAGTATAAGTGTTACATTAGAGAAAATGTAACATTTTTTTACCATTACATTTGATGGTGTTGCATTTGACCTATTGTAACACTTTATAGTACCTAATGTAACACTTATACTTCTAGAAAGTGTTACACTAGGTCTAAAAAGTGTTACATTAGAGAAATAGGTAACACTATTATAGATATGTTACATCTCTAATGTTACATTAGGTCTAAAATTGTAGTAGTGATGCTAAAAAAAATTAATCAAAAAATTCCACCGGGAATCGCCCCAATATGCGACGTCCGGGCAGAACCTCCTATATAAGGGGCTAATTGAACACTTTAAATTAGTTCATGTGCTTATTTGAATAAACTTTGTAATTTTCAACTAGTAAAACTGCTCCCATTAATCTATTATTCCTTTCTCTTTTTTTATTGGTCTTATTAATGCATTGGACTCCTATGGGCCCTAGGGGCCTAGAGTAATCAGAGTTGAAACTCACTCCATTGAGTTTCAAACTCTTATGTGCCTAACGGGATTCAAACTTGAGACCTTCCACTAGACACGGTAACCTCACAACCGGCTGAGTTGGAATGCTTGGTTTCCCACTAGTTCTTTTAGTATAGGCTAAAGGGTCAAATAGATCCCTATACCTTTCCGGATTGTTCAATTTGCCCTCCGAATTCAAAAAAGCTCTAATTGGCACTCTGAACTCCATAAAAAGATTCAAATTTTACTTTTTGCAGGTCACAAGCTGGTCACCGCCACATCACCCGATAGGGTGCCAACTGTGCACGTGACATGGCAACTTAGGGGGTCAAATAAGCCCCTGAACCCGTCTGAAATGTTCAATTTACCTCTCAATCCTTAAAAATGTTTTGATCGGGTTCAGGGGCTTATTTGACCCCCTAAGTTGCCACGTCACATGCACAGTTGTCACCCTACCAGGTGACGTGGCGTTGACCGGATTGAAACCTGCAAAAAGTGAAATTTGAATATTTTTATCGAGTTTAAGGTGCCAATTGGAGCTTTTTTGGGTTGAGGGGGCAAATTGAGCAATCCGAAAGAGTACAAGGACCTATTTGACCCTTTTGCCTGTAGTATATGAATACAGTTTCTCAATATGATCTACCTAAGCTTTTAAGTAAATTGCAGATTTTTATATTGCATGGGTTTGAGTTTGGTAGTTTTCATTTGCTTTGGGTTTACTGCACTTGTTTTCTTAGTTTTGAGAGTGTTTTTATGAATAGATTACTCATGATCGTGATTGAGTTCATTTCAGTGTTTTAGAGTCTGTTATGCATGGGCGGATCTATGTAGTGGAAATATCCCGAGAAGTTCACTTTTCCCAAATGCATTTCATTTATGTCCTCTCATAATTTACTTTTCATATTTAACTTTCATCTTTTCAGTTTTGGTTTTTTATTTCAAAAATAGCCAACTCCTTAGATCTCCGATCAAATCAATATGACCTTTGTATTCATACCTTCTTTCTCAACACTCCTCTATTTTCTCCCATCCTTCACTGTCCAATCCTTCTTCGGCTTCCCCTCTACAGCTCTTTAGCTCTGAGAAGCATGGACGCCTACTCACCATACTCGAACTCACCGCACATTGGATAACCTCGACGACTCGCTCCCAGATAACGAACAAATTCTGGCAAAAGGTATTCTCCTACCCTCCTTAATTCATTTGCCCTCCCTTAATCGCACCGTGTGTTGTATCAGAACTCTACTATACAACGCAATCCTGAGTTGAAAGTTTCTGATTATTAGGTTTTTCTGAAGTTGAATTGAATATAAATATCAAATACATGTAATTCTTTGTTTTTGCTGAGTATAAAACTAATTTTGTTCATACACCATGCCTTATGATTTTGCAATTGATCCTCAATTTTACCAACTTGTCGTGTCTATTTGTGTGTATTGTTTCACACCAATCATTGTATCCCTTTTAGAATTAAAGCTTCTTGATGATTCAAATCATTCTATACTTATGCTGGATTGTAAATAATTGTAAAGTTCAATCTGCTACATAGTGTCAATCTAACCATTTGTATAATCGTAACTTATCTATTGTTTTGCACTTTTGCATATACAATCAGTGTATGTGCTTAAGCTATTGAGACGGGGAAAAGAGGGTTATTGATGCTTGAATCCATTGAGCTTCTATTTTACTCCGTATGAAGTAATAATAAGTAAACTATAGTGTAATGAACAATACAAAGCTTGTTAGTGGAAACTGGGAGGAATGACTATGGGGATTCCAATGAACCCAATCATTGAAGTGTTTTATGGCCGACTGCATTAATAAACTCGAGCAATATAAAGAAGTGTTTTGAATTTTATACAAGTATTTTACATTGACAAACTAATTGATTTTGAATTATCCGCTAGATTCTTGGTTACATCTCTTGTTCTTGAAAGATAGTTGACTTCAATATTTTAATCTCAGGAAATGAGGACTGCTATCACACTTTTTTACCTTTTTGGAGGATTGAATTAGTTATTCTTGTTGATTTTTTTGTTGCTTCTCTCCTTGTTACTATAATGTAGAGTGAATAATTTAGAATCGGCTTAAATCAGTGACACACAATTATGTCTTGATGTTATTCTTGATTTTTTATAAATATTTTTTAGTTTCAGATGCTAGATAGACCTCTTACTACATTTATTAAATCTGCTATTTCTTTTGCCACAAGAGTTCATCTTCTATATTGTCTTTAAAGTTGTTGTATTCTCATTGCAGGCACAAAAAATATAGTACGTGAAGTTGATAATAAGGCTCAGAGCATGAATGTAGAAAATGAAGACAAGTGCTAAATATGAGGAATTGTGAGTTGCCATGCATAAAAGAAGACATCATATGAAACAAAGCCAAATTATACAATAGATAAATGAAAAAATTAAATAATAGATTGGGTTATTTATTTCTTGTGATACTTTAGATTTTTTTGGTGTATCGTATGTGTTTCTTTATGTTGACCTTGTTTTTTTGTTGCATCATGTTGCTTATTGTTGCTCATTGTGAATTTTGCTTTTTGGTGTTTATTTAGGTTTGTAATTATTTTAGGCTACTTATTTGAAATAAGAAAAAAACCATATATTATATATGTACACACACAAAAAAACCTCAAATGATAAATTTAGATTCATGAGTATCACCAATAAACAATAACAAGAAACATGAAGAAACAAAAAAAAAGTTATCAACAAAAAGAAACACACAGAAACAATATGCAACAAAACTAACATTAAAATGATGATAATAGTAATTTTAGCGTTGTTTCAATTTTCTTATAATTTTTTTCCTTTGTTTTATGTTTTTTAGTTTAACGTATATATTTTAGATTCATGAGTATCAACACTAAACAATAACAAGAAACATGAAGAAACAAAAAAAAAAAGTTAAAAAAAAAACGCAGAAACAATATGCAACAAAACTAACATTAAAATGATGGTAATAGTTATTTTACCGTTGTTCAAATGTTCTTATAATTTTGTCCTTGGTTTTATGTTTTTTAGTTTAACGTATATATTTTCATTTTAAAGATTTTTTCTATTTTTAAAAACTTGTTACTCTTTTAGAAGTTCTAATTGTTTTTATAGTTTTGAATATTTTCAAAAATATATTATTTATAAAAAAAAACTAAGATTAGATTTTTAAAATATAAAAAAAAATACATTTTAAAAAATTGTTATTTTTTTATGATTTCCCACATGTTTAACTATTTTAAAAAAGTTTCATTTTGAATTTCATTTTTGTATTCCTAAATTATATGCAGTGTTTTACATTATAAATATTTTAATTCCATTTTTATTTTTTAAAATTAATTTAGAATTTCCAACTTCAATTATTATATTATTCTTGTCTAATTTTTTCTTGCTTTAAATTTTTTCTTTTTTCCAACTTCAATTCAAGTTAAATTATTCATTTATTGTAAATTTTAATAAAATTTTAAATGTGCTTTCTATTTACAAATAAAATTGAGTGATTATTGGAGTGTATATTAGGAAATGTGAAAGGAAATTACCAAAGTCGATTTGTGAAAGGAAATGTTTTACATCTAGGTTTTAATAAATGAAAAAAGTGATATTATTTTCACATCTAGGTTTACTTGCGATAAATTCCCATCTAGGTACGGACCGGAGTGAGCCCCAGCCCAGCCCAACTCATTTTTTTTATTAATATAAAATTAGATTTAATTTAGGCCCACTTCAAAACTAATATTCATCCCACCCTAAGAAAAGGCTGCCCAAACATTCTAATAGCCTAAAAATCATCTAGATCACTAGTCCTAAGTTTTGAACAAACAAAGTTAGAATTATAATTTGTGATTTTTTGAGCTTCCGAAATATACTTTTGTTATAAAACCACTAAGAATGTGACATCGTCTCCAAACATGTTTACTTTTAGTAAATTATGTGATAAACCTTGAAAGATGATTTATGAATTTACGTAATTGTTAAATTTTATTATTTCTTTTACGTGAATAGTAAATTGCATGTGGGGCCCGCAGCGAGAACGGGGTTCGCCCGATAATTCCCGAACCACATATTATATTCATCTTGGTCTAGATGACATTTATATGGTTGTGGATATTTTATTTGGGCCATAGGAAAGGCACGGAGTTGACCGGTGGTCAAACGAGGCCCAATTACCGGTATTGGTAATTTAGCGGATAACAGCCCGAAATGAGTTTCGGAGACTCCTAAATTAATGTTGGTGAATATACATCTATTCTAAAGGCTCATAATTATTAGGAACACGTGATATATTTTATTTGGCCCGATAAAATAAAATATAATTAAAATGGATCGAGAAATACAACTTTCGGGGCCGATTGTACACACCGGGACATAACGGGATGACCTCCACTAGTACAAAAAAGGCTTTTCACATCGGTCAAAAAAGGCTTTTCACATCGGTCAAACAGCCGATGTGGTTCCAGCACATGTGAAAAGTATTGACTTTTGACATCGGTCAAACAGCCGATGTGAAAAGTCTTTCTACATCGGTCGTTTAGTGCCCGATCTAGAAGATAGTCCGAAACAGTGTTTTTAATGATTTTTCACATCGGTTATAACCCATGTAGAAAAGAAACCACGTCGGTTATTTTACAACTGATGTAGAAAAGCTTCAATTTTTCCCGGAGCATAGGTTTTTCACATCGGTTATAACCCATGTAAAAAAGAAATCACATCAGTTATTTCACAACTGATGTGAAAAGCTTCATTTTTTCGGAACATGTGTGTTTCACATCGGTTATAACCCATGTAGAAAAGCAATCACATCGGTTATTTCACAACTGATGTGAAAAGCTTCATATTTTTCGGAACATGTGTGTTTCACATCGGTTATAACCCATGTAGAAAAGCAATCACATCGGTTATTTCACAACTGATGTGAAAAGCTTCAATTTTTTCGGTATTTTTCACGAAAAAAATTTGCAATATGACCTCTGTTTATACTATAATCACATCATTAACAGTATCATCAACTATTATAGCACAATTTTGACCTGTTCACTTGATCCAACTAAAACAATAACACAAGCTATTTTTCAATTCTTCCACAAATATTAAACAAGTTCAAGTAACAACTTAGTACATAATAATAAACTAAAATAAAATAATCCTTGCACAAGTCTAGAGTAATAACCCATCGTATAAAGTTACAAGTCTCATCATCACTCAAAAACTTAAACAAACACGTTCATCATGTGTCGTTGATGGATTGCGTCATTTCTAAGAAATATGATGCCCAACGAGTTCGTACTTCATCAATCTCTTCTGATGAGAATGGTTCCGGATTGGCGAATCGCTACAAATTATATAAGAAGGTTATTAAAAAACATTACATGTGGAGCAAACCTATTGAATGTAAATAAAATAATAACGTACCTCATCCCACATTTCAAGAATTACCGCCGAAACAATATTCAACATATGCAACATCACATAATAACCACATTCATAACTCCCAACTTGCATCCGAGACTAAAAATTAGAACATAGTTATTAATCACAGAATGAACATCTCAGCACATGCCTCAAAATCTCCCATAAGCTCTTTTGATATGAAGTTCAGTAGATGGCACGCCTACCAACATAGGGAAAAACCATGTATTGCATAATTACACATTACACATATACACAAAGATAGGTTCCATCAGAATGCAGAGGACAGAAGATGAGTCACATAGCATACAAATGCAGGGATATTACATTGGCATATAATAACAGTTTATCGAACAGAAAATACCCATGCCAGATTACATGCACAAGACAGTAAATAATGGCACATACAGTCTACTTCACAAAGAATATAACACAATGTGTCCAGCAGTATGCATGAGACCGCATAATAAAAATTGAATGGGTGTTTTTGAAATGCAACTATGCAAGGCAAATAAAATTTATAGTAATTTGGGGAAGAACAAATATATTTGAAAAATGAATATGAAAACAATTATACCGATTTTCAAAGATGCCACACATTTTCACATACCTGTCACTAAACCTGTTTCACGATGCTGGATCTCTGGTCAGATAATTGTGTGCTGAGAGGGCCAACAAGTTGCTTTAGAAGTCCACGAAAGCAAGGGTAATCAGTTGTGCCTGGTAGAATAGTAAGAGATAGTGCAAACATGCATTGAGAACTCAGGAATTGCTTTATGGTAACATGAATTTTCTATTTGGCTTATTCCCCAAAGAACACAGGAAGACAATAGTGTTTTGGACATGAGAGAGAATAAAGAGCTGCCAATGGAATGTAAATACTTAGCCTAAGTAAAGTAGAGCAAGATATGATCGGATCAAATTTTACACGTTGCCAAATTAAGTAGACATTCAAATGGAATGCATATCAAGAAATAATTCTAAATATATAACTAAAACACAAAAGTAGTGGATAAAAATGTGACCCTGGAAACTTTAGTGACAATAATTGTATTCAAATGTTACATCATAGCGACTATAAAATTTACACATAGTAACTTTAAGTCACATTTTTGTCCTTAGTAATATTTAAAATTCATGTATCAATTATGCGAAGACATGTAATCAGATATATCTATCGTACCAAGCTTCATCAAGCAAGACTATGATCCCTCCTGGTTTCTGCAGAAGTGTGAAGCATGAGTTAGAGAATGTGATGTAGACAAAACTAAAAGAATACATTGATACATTTTGAATGATAATGAGTGATGTTCTCAAGGAATAATCTTAAACTTCAGTCAGAAAAATATGAATTGCACAATGTCTATGAGAAAGTTTCATAATTGATACTTGAATGGATTTAAGCTCAAATGTTCAATCGCTATCCATACCTTAATCAGCAACAAGCATGACGATATGACTTAATACAAAGGTTTTAAAAATGTATTAAACTATTTAAAATTAAGAGATTCAATAAGAAGCCGATGGGATATGAAGACAAAGATTAAATAAGAAAACCACCCCTCGCAGCTAAAAAAATAAAAAATAAAATCATATGCAATTTCAAGGTGACTCTGAGGTAGAATCATTTGTATTTTGTACATAAGAAGTTCTACTGATGTTTTGAGATGGAACTTGGATTTGGCATCCTTTGGAACTGATATAAGTTTCCTTTCCTTTTGCAAAGTCAATATTTCCGATATGAAGAATTGCTGCAACAACCCTGAAAATTGCCTCCTGATGGATAAAGAAAGATAGAGTTATGCATGTGAGGCTGGAAACGCCTTTGTCATTCCACTTTGCTGTGAAAAAAGAAGGAAACTATGAATATAACACACTCATCCAAGGGAATACTTGCTCTTCCTTACTAATACCTACAATATCCATAGCTCTTCTAGTGGCAAGATAGTCTTGTGCATCACTCACGCCTACTAACTCGTGGCAATTAGATTGATTGAGGTAGTGAAATGTTTTGGGGTGTCCCAACTTATACTTGTCAATTTCCTTGATAAGAAAACTGATGTTAGCAACACAATCTAACTATATGACCAGAAGTTTGAACGCTAGGGAAGTACCTCATGTGGCGCTGCACATAGTAAGTAAAAGCAGTGATAATTACGCTCAGGATCAAAAAATTGGCAAACACAGGACCTCTCAAGGAGGTAGGTCCTAATGGCTGCTCCTGATATTCTTCCATGTTTATCAAACTGAGTCTCAACGAATTTCCAAAGCGAGTGCAGTAGTTTTTTAGATAATTAACCTCTTTGGTAAACATCTTTAACATCATTAGCTACAAGTGTATCATTGGATGCACCTTTCTAAAAGACTCCGTAAACATGCAAAAAACCAAATCAATCAATTTTTTATTGGAAAGAGAACATAGATAGTTGATTTCTAAAAAGAAAAAGAAAAAAAGGCAAAAAGGAACAAATAGCACAGGTATATTTGAAGATTAACCTGGAATTGTTATTTCAAACAGTTTTTGCATTGCCAAATGCTTCAAGGACGGGATTAGACTGCACTTCAATAGGTATTTACAAAGGGTCTATGAGAGGCAATGAAATATATAAAATATAACAACTTTTTTAAAGATCAAGGGAAATTGAAACATGATACGAAAAAGATGTTCAACAGCAATATGTAAATGTCATACTTCAAGAACTTGCTGCTCAACGGTCCTTCCTTCAGTAGCTGCACGGCCACCCAAAAAGGCAAGATACTGCATAAGCATTTTAGTTGTCTCAGTTTTACCTGCTCCACTTTCACTACTAACCAGAACGGAATTGCTTTTCCTTTCATTAATCATTGCCCTATTTTGAATAAAGGTAGAAGATTCTATAATTGAAGAGAAAATTATTACTCATTAGTAACCCAAATTGAATGAGATTAACCTGTATGTGACATCTGCAATAGCGAATACATGACTTAGCTCACCAAATGGTGCTCCCTTATATTGTTGCATCATGTGTGCAGTATAAAGATGGGGTAGTTTTTGGAATTGGTTTATAGCAATTAGAATATTTCCAGTGTAAGTCTATCATGGCACACACAATAAACGAAAGGTCATTATAGGTTCTGCAAAAAGTATAACCCCACAATGTAGCACAAATGTTGAGAGACAAAATCAACATATATTTCATTTAGCTCATATCTGGACTTCAGGTTCTGCAAAACTCCTGGCTCATGCAAATAAGACAGCTTTGTCATGTCATCAACACCTCCAGCAGGGGCTTCCACATCTTTAGGGTATACTTCTGATAACTTTCTTACAACCTAAAAGCAATAAGACATAACGATTATGTAAGGCACTAAGGCATTACCCGAAACAATTTCCCACAATAAGTAACCAACTAACCATGATTTCCCACAACCAGTATTAATAGACAGTGTATAGACTATTGTTTGTGGCTCACAAGAACATAAGGTATATGAAATGATGAAATGGTTTAACAGACCATAAAATGTGTCTTACTTGAACGTGCTGGTTAAAATGACAAATGAAAAATAGAGCATATCAATGACGACATAAACACTCTTTCTATGGTTTTCATGAATAAAATTCTATGACAATATTCTATTTCATCTAAATCACAAGGAAAGAAAACTGAAAGAAATTTGACTCAAAGCAAAACTAAAACAAAAAATGGCTAAACAAAACATAGAAATCCTGACCTATACTCGACGCCATCCTATTCCTCTCTTGAATGTTGTCCTGTGCACGGTCGAACGCTGTTCTATGCTCGCTCCGAACCTGCTATTGACGTCGGAGCCGCGATAATTGTACGCCACAGCCGGCTTCAGTCACGGTGGTCGATGGTCCAACTTCAGGCCATTAGTATTCCGCCGGCCCCGTCTCTGGTCGCTGGTCCAACAGGTCGGCCAAGAGTATGCCGCTGAGTGCCGCCGGGTCATCTGTGGTCTTTGTTCGCTAGGTTTGAAATGGGAAGTAGCAGATACGGATGAAGGCGTTTTTTAAAGTTTTTTGTACATCGGCCAAAGTAAAACCGATGTTGACTAAACTTTCACTAATCCAAAAATTTACCCCGTTTTTTTTCAAGATCGGTTTCAGGGAGACCCGATGTTAAAAGTATTTTTAAAATTTTAAAATATACCCCGTTTCACTATTTGACATCGGTTATACTAACAATTGATGTTGAAAAGTTTATCAAAATTATAAAAATTACCCCATGTCACTATTCTACATGGGTTTTTATATAACACATGTTGATAAAGTGATGTAAAAGCCCTTTTTGTACTAGTGCTCCCACCTAAGTGGGGGCCACCCCAAGTTTTTGTGTGCTCCATTTGACTGAATTGGAGCTGGAAGAGACAAGAAAAATGGGCTGGGGTCGAACTATAGGAAGAGGGGATGGATTGAGACAAACCCCCATGTCCTACACATTGACTTCCCATTTGATTGAGGAGAGTTGTCTCCTATCATTTCTCATCTTCAATCATACGACCAAGGCAAGGAGAGGAGCTCAGGAGAAGGCTCTCACAAAGCTCATAGCTTGAAGGAAGCAAGGAGTAAAGGAAATCCAACTAAAAAAGGCTAGAAATTAAGGTAAGAACTCAAATAGTTCTTTTAACTGGGTTTTGTAGTATGATTTTTAAGAAATCATATGGTGATTTAAACATGAAGTTCTAAACGTTTAAAAGTTTAGAATATTGATATAAAGTGGTGATATTTAACTTAGAGGAGTTGGTGAATCGATAGGAGTCGAAATCACCGGAAACCGCCACTTTAAGGGAGCTGCTCGTATCTGCAGAACACGAAAGCCGCCCGGCTTTTGCCCAGCAGTCCAGTTTTCCACTTTCAATCGGCCTAGAACGGGGATTGATCGAGGGGCTTAGCAAAGGCAACTATTGTAGCACATCACGGGGTGAGGATGGCTGACTATATTGCTTATAATTAGTAGGTTAATTTCATAAGATTGCCTAAGGTAATTAAATGGGATTTTCATGGATTATTCATGATTAGTGATGCCTAAATGAAAATAATATTGATACGAGTAAGTGAAGCATGATATACAAATTTAGAATAATTGTGTATGATTATGTGAAATGAATGGAACGACATGTTAATGGAATTACTATGATGACATTGTGATAAAATATACTTTACTTCATGTATGAAATTCATGAATGGATTAAAGTGATATTTTTGATATTGGGATCAAGCTATAATTGGGTTGGAAAATCAATTGAAATGATATGTCAATTGGAAAATAGGAACTTGGCATGTCCTAAGATTTATTCAACTAGTATCAAAATAATAGTTGGGGAATTAATATAAATAAATGATGGAATAAATCCCAAGAGGTAGGATTGTGAATAGATATGCCTTAAGTATACTTTAAGGTTGAATTGTATGAACACTAAGGTGTGTTAGGGGTAGGCCTAAAGGCTACCCAAGGGAATTGATTCTAGGCATAGGATTTGCTTGAGAATTGGATTATGAAAATAATTAGAGTTGGACTCTAGGATGACATGGAAATGTAGTTGGGTCGAGCCCTTGCCATGTAATATGATTAGCATGGAAACGTAGTTGGGCCGAGCCCTTGCCATGTAATTGTGATCTTCGTGGAAACGTAGTTGGGCCGAGCCCTTGCCACGAAGTTATGGTTGGTATGGAAGCGTAGTTGGGCCGAGCCCTTGCCATACAATTTTGATGTGTTATATTGAGTTAGAGGATTGTATAGAAATATAGTTGGGCCGAGCTCTTGCTATACAATTGGGGCTCGATGGGACCCCACGGGGTTATGGGAGAATGAAAATGATGAATTCTAAATGAATATGGGCCCACGGGCCGACTACTTGACTTCATATAAAGTAAGTATGATTTAAATAGCAAAAAGGGGTAACCGAGGGTTATGGCCTATAATGTAAATCACCCTGAATCGAGGGTCTTAGAAATTTAAACATTGATTATACTTAGTATAGTTTCTTTTGTACTTGTCAAATGTTTCCAAGTACTGACCTCCCCTTCACGGGGGAGGCCACCTTACAGTTTAAGGTAGAACTTGAAGGTTGCTGCCACCGCCCGTTGCTTCGGGAAGATCGAAGGGAGAAGACGTGGTTCGTGCTTCTTCCGTTTCTGTTTTGAAAATAATTTAAAACAATGCTCATGGATAATATTTTCTGAATAATTACTTTGGAGGCTTGCATTCGTAATTATGCCAAGTGTGGCTTGAACACTTGTATCAACCGTTTCCGCTGCTTTAATAAATGTTTTCACATTATGTTTGTTTATGGATGTACTATGTGTGAATGATAGATTACAAATCATCTATCAAAATTACACCTTTTTATTATCTTTCATATGACATCAATATTTCATATATAAATAAAAATAAACTTAAACTTTAAAAACATATGTTTTTAAAATGATATAGACCAGCCAGAAGGACTGAGTAATGAAACTAGATTGATTGTCTAAATGATTGGAAATCATGTCATTGGAGCAAGAATCATGTCTGAGAGCAATAATGGAGATGAGATTCGCATACATCGAATGTGTATATCCCATTCTCAATCACTATGGCCTGTTTAAACTTATCAGAAGACAATTTCCTATAATGGCCTCATATGCTATGATAATCAATAAATCTCAAAGGCAATCACCGGAGAGAGTTGGATTATACTTGCCTAGACCTGTTTTTAGTTATGGACAATTGTATGTGGCATTATCGAGAGTTCATATTAGACATGGATTGAATATTTTAATGCGTAGTACATAATAAAGATGGAAAATCATTGGACACTACTACGAATGTTGTATTCAAAGAGATTTTCCAAAATCTCTAACACGTAAGTTCAATATTTTAATTTTAATATTTATTTTATGAACTTACACTTTATTATATTGATTTAATGTGTTCACTTATAAGAGCATTATCTTTTTTTTAAATTAGTTTCCTTTGGTAATAAATTAGATCATGATTAGAAATATATCCATCCATTATTTCCCGTGCGTATGCACGGGTACTGTACTAGTAAAACTTGAAAACAGATGTTTTACCTGGACAAGTGTTATGATTGCACCCGCCGAGCTTGCTTTCTTTGGGACCAATGTTCATGCAGAGTACCCGACAGGGCCGGTCCCGAGAAAACGGAGGCTGATCGGGCTAAACTTGCAAGTGTACAAGTGCCGATATAGTAATAAATTCCGGTAAAATACCGGGTCGAATCCACAAGGAAACATTGTTTAATTCAAGTCCGAGAGTAGATAACTTTAAATGAAGAATTGAATAAAGTGCAGGGATTTTGATTTTTGTTTTATATTTTTGGTTTTTTCACTTTTTGTTCAACAAGATAATCGTTAACTAACTTTGAGTTCAAGATAAATGATAACAACAACTAAGGCTTCGGGAATCACTTAAATGCTTTAATAGGGTTGAATATTAGTTCTTTACCAATAATTATGAATACAATGTCGCTAATATATTCTCAACTCCGGTTAAGGCAGCGAGAGCGTGGTTTTCGTTACGTGTAAGTCCCGTTACGGCTTACATTCATCTACCGAAAACCCCGTTGAATATCAAGACATCACACCCGTATCATATAAGACCGGATATATTTCTATTCTCGGTACTATATATGTTTATCCTTTAATGTTCATAGTTTAGACATCAACGTTAATTGCAAGTATAAACTAAATTTAACATACTTCTATGTTGTACACCATAGTCATAAACAATCAATATATAAAGGATAAATCACAATTTATTGGTTTAGAACTTTTATCAGACACCTAGTAGGCATAAAAGTTCATCCCTAGCCTTAGCTAAGAAATTAGCCTCTAATGCTCATATTAATCACAATACAATAATAAGTGTAATGGAACATGAAATTACAAAGGAAATAATACCTAAACACCAATGATTTCGGAGGATGAACTTCCCTCCTCAAGAACTTGAAGAAAATACCAAGAACAAAAATATAAAAGCTAAGAAATAATCTATGGAATGGAATGTGTTTGTATGATGAATTGAGGGTTTTATATAGGCTAAAGAATGACATCTTTTAGTCTATTTGAACCCAACAATGAGGTATGGAAGCAATATTTGATTAGCATTGAGGAAGATGGGGTTTTCCCATCAAGAATCAGCTTGCACGATGCTGTTTTTTAGCAGAAAATCGACCCAACCGGCGCCGGTTGGTCAGATGACTGGCCCTGGTTGAAAACAGGCTCATTTTTGCGAGAAAAAACGTTCTGACCGGCGCCGGTTCAAGACCGACCGGCGCCGGTTGCTGCGCCCAAAAATGTACTTCATTTCTCTTCCTCCGAAATGGATCAAAAAGTGTCGGTTTTTGTACCGGGATTTTTGAGATGTTACGCTACGAATGTAGACATGATTCCTTCACCAAAGTTGTAGATAATGAAGTCTTCTATCCAATACAACTTGAATGACGTGATTTTATTCATCCAATCAACAGATATGGATAAAACACTGAGAGGTATGCATCCTGAAATCTCACCAGCAACATCTGACTTTATCGGTTGATTGAGTATGGTTCCATTCCTATTCTGGCCATGATGTCTTCATAACATTTGTACCTTATTGAGTTACCATTCACATGAAATTCTAATGGAGTGATGTCGAGTTCTCTACAATACTTTATACTCAAATGATGGGCAAAACGTCATCCTTTTGGTCCCAAAAGCCGTTCATCACAAAGTTTTATGCTCTAACTCTCATTCTCAAGATATTTTCCCAATTTCTCTTCTTTTCTTCAACAAATACTTATAAATACTTATGTTAAACACAAGTAAATATAACGTCTATCAGAGGCCCTGTGCAACAATAAAATTTGGGCCTTTTTTCAAGTTTAAACGCAAGCAAATTGTCTTACAATACAAGTTACTAATAAACGTAATAATTAAAATGAAAAAAGTCATTAATAACTTACAGTTTATTTAAAAAGAGACATTCTTCGAGCATATTTAGATGCGAAGTCATCTACCAAACTTGCAATGTCAATCTCTTCGAGTGTTTCAGATTCTATGGATATCAACGCCAATCCATTGAGTCTCTCTTGTGACATAGTTGACCGCAAGTAGGACTTCAACAACTTCAACTTGGAAAAAATTCGTTCTGCCGAGGCCACTGTAATCGGAATGGTTAGCAAAACTCTGTACACAATAAAGGCATTTGGAAAGCAATTCATTTCTTTTAAAGAATTCAAAATTCTTATTGCCCCTATCTTTTCCTTTGGCAAAATCTCTCTAAGCAACTTCAGCTCAATATACAAATCGTGGCCTTCAACATCGCTGCATTGCCCATCCCTCTGCAGTACTGTTTGTAAATGAGTGCAAGATGACTCCAAATCTAAATCCGTAAGAGATTGTTACTTCTCAGAATTGAACAAAAACCCAAACATATTTTCATATACTTTGTATTGCTCAAACCTCCGTGTCAATGAGCCAATAGATTGATCAACAATGTAGACAAAGTATTCCACTCAGAACAGCTCTTCTGGTGTTGATGTGGATGATACGGAAGATTCACCAACACTCTCATCAAATTGTTTTTTTCTGCGAATTACACGCTTCTGAGGAAACACTGGTTCAACTTCCAATTCACTGGCTATTTCTTTAGCCACATGCATAGCACTAGAAAAACCAGTTTCTCTATACTTCTCAAAAAAAGAAATTAGCCCTTTGACTTCAACAATAACAACATCAAGAAGCATATCTTTTGCTTGTAGATTTTTGCTCACCAAATTAACAGCATATAATATTTCATACCAAATAACTGTAGCAAGCAAAAATTCAAAATTACAAAGATCATTTGTAGCTAAGGATCTAGCTTCACTTTGTATTTTAGGATCATTGTCTGTCTCGGCCAATTCTAGCAATGCTTCTCGAATGTCACTGATTTGAAATCTTATTGCTTTGACACTTTCCACATGACTTTCCCACCGAGTGGTTGATAAGGATTTTAGAGTCAATCCTTGGACATTATTTTTTAAAATTTGCCATCTTTTTGTAGAATTAGCAAAGAGTGTGTAGATTCGTTGCACTACTCCAAAAAAATCTCTTGCTTTTCGAGAACAATTAGCAATGTCACACAAGGTCAAATTAAGGCTATGACTACCGCAAGGAGTATAGAATGCCCTAGGATTTACATCCAAGAGTCTTTTTTGCACACCTTGATGCGTACCTCTCATGTTTGATCCAATATCATATCCTTGTCCTCTAACATTATCAATATCAAGATCAAGAGACTTTAACACACTTTGCAACACTTCAAAAAGGCCAAGTCCTGTCGTGTCATTCACAACCAAGAATTCCAAGAAAAATTCTTCTATTTTAATCGGATAAGAGGAGATATCAACACATCTTAATATCAAAGTCATTTGTTCTTGGTGACTCAAATCAGGAGTACAATCAAGTATGACAGAAAAATATTTAGATTCTTTGATTGTTTTAATGGTCTTAGATTTTACTCTTGAAGCAAGCATCTCTATCAATTCATTTTGAATCTTATGACTAAGATAATGATGATGAGTATCCTTATTGTCGACACGACGAATAAGCTCTTGAATAACATGATCAAATTCACCCAGCATTTCAATTAATCCTAAAAAATTCCCATTATGATTCTGATAGAGCCGCTCATTCGTTCCACGAAAGCCCAAATTATGCTTAGCAAGATATTTCAGAGTTGAAATCACCCTTAACAAAAATTGCCTCCAAAACTCTTTTTCTTTCAAAAGTTGATCATGAGCTACTTTATCAATTGTCTCATTTTTGTAATCGAAGCCTCAACTCTACCCAACTCCTCATGTTACCCATATGCTCCACACATGTTTCATGTTCTCTCAGTCTAGCACTAAGATGTCCCCAATCATCAAAACCCGTGTTAGCTAAAGAACCTTTGCCTACACCTTTTCTAAAAATCTTACAACAGAAGCAAAATACCCTATCAAGCTCCTTTGAATAAACAAGCCGGTCTCTATCACATTTCTCTCCATTAGGCAAACTTCTAGTGTAAAAAGCTGATGATAATCTTCTAGAGAATTTATCTTTAGGCCCTTCCACAAAATTTAAATCTCTTTTAGGACCATTCTCTACCAAAGTGTCTGTCAACTTTGAATCTAGAGCATCCAAGTTTCTTGGATCATATATGTCAAATAAAGCAGAATTATTTCGCCTATCATCTAAAACATCAATTCTGTGGTCCTCTTTATCAGAATTCTCAGCCATTTCGTTAACAAATTGATCAGGTATTTCAACATTATTTTCAACATTCATTTCTTGTTGTTCAGCCTCTTGAACATCTCTAACTTTTTTAATAATAAACTTATCAAGAGCTCCTTTTTGAGATTGGGTTAACTCCTCAAGTCTTCTTTTCCTTTGACGCTTTTCATGACTGGATTGATATTTATATGGAAACATAATTATTACCAATTATTGAAATTCTCCTATAATCCTGTAGATGTTTATAAATTTTAAATTAATATTAAGTTTAAAATTAGGGTGAAAGCATGAATGACTATACTAGTGTATATTATAATATATCAACCTCAAGTTACCAATTTATCAACCTCAAGTTACCAATTTATTCAAATAATGATTTACTTTAAATGCAAAAAATCAACAAATAACAACAACACAACAATTCAACAAACATTAAATCTGAAAATAAACAAATTACAAGATTTCAACAAACAATTCATCAATTCAAATATTCAATAAAATGAAAGTTCACAAGAATTAGCAAATTAGCAACTAAATGAATAAAAGAATTAGCAAATTAGCAACTGACCGGAAGGAGGGCGTCTGAGGGAGGCTGGAGGGCGGCGGAGGCGGTCTGCTGAAGTCAGCGTGTCGGACTGCGCGCAGGCTCGTCGGTTGAAGTCGAGTCGTGGAGAGCAGCCGAGCAGGAGAGGGCTTCGTGTGATCGTGTCGGACTGCGCAGGGCCGGCAGCGGCGTGCGGTTGTGGTCGATTGTGGTCCTGTGGAGAGGGCAGAGGTGGACGGCGGTCTGGCGGAGTGGGCCGAGTGGCGCCGTGGCGGTGTCCCGTGTCTCTTTGTCGTGAAGAGCAGCGAGCAGCGAGAAGGGGGTGAGGGGGATTTGCCGATTTGAGGCCTGGGGAATTGATTTGGGCTAAAAACAAAACTTATGGGCTGGGGTAATACTATTTTTTTTGGGGCCATCCAAAATACCGGGCCCTGTGCAGTTGGGCTGGGCAGACAGGCCCAGGACCGGCCCTGGTACCCGAAAAACAGACCAGACCCAAACGCCAGGTTTGTTACAGTACAGTGCATGCAAATGCTATCAAATTAGACTTGGTTTTCTTCCCAAAATTGGACTAAACGTAGGAAATAAAACACACTCGGTTTAATGCACAAATCCCTATGATTAAAAAGATGTGTCAAATCCATCTTGTTTCATTGCTGGAAGAAGAGGAGTTGTCGAAAGAATCCTCCGCCGCCGCACTAACTCTCGCCGTCGTTTCATTGGCTACATCAGCAAAAGGAACAACTATGGCATTTACAAGGGCATCATCATGAACGTCCCTTGGGAGGCCAATTTCGAAACAGGGGAGCGCGGTCGAGAAGACATAATGACCAAAACTGAGAGTATGAAGAACAAGGAAGGGGCTGAAAGTACCTGAACACACAAAAAGCTTGGGAGCCCTAGAGAGAAGGCAGAGCTAAAGCACGATGGAAATGAGAATTTGAAACCCATAACCAAGGAACTCGAGGCCTATTTATAGCCTGACAGGCACCGATTCACAAACCAATCAAAGTAAGACGTCTCCAAGAGCGTTTGAGAAAACATGTGTCATGCGGAGAATCAAAGCCCAGTAATCATAACGGTTATGGAGAAAATCAAACGACAACCGCTAGTGGGCCGTAAAAATAGGACATCGGGAATCGGCAAGATCCCATACACGATTGCTGACCGGCAATCGTGCAAATTATTATGATCAAAATTATTCTACTTCCTTATGCTCTCACTATCGTTCGGGACATCAGAAGTGGGGGACTCGTGTTGGGATATCGGGCCGAAAGCCCAATATACCCGGCTCATTATTCAGCAAGGATCCAAAGAAGAATAGGCCCATTCAATACTTACCCCGAACGAGGATCAGGTCATACAGGTCACTTGGGCCAGATTAATAATGATGGCAGCATGGGCATCGCTCTGAAGCCCGAATGGGTAGCCTGCAAGTGGCAAGGAGCATTTAATACTAGGATATGGCGTCAGCAAGTGGGAGTATGAGCATCCAAGTGGCTCGAGAACGGTAGCAAGTCAGATTCTGCCACGTCATCACCCCATCCCCTTTTATTAGTATAAATAGGGGTTCGACTCATTGTAAGGGGTTAGCATTTTGAGACTTAGAGCTTAGAATAGATTTCTCACTTTTTTTATTGTATTATCACTATTCCGACGTACCGTTCAGGAAGTTTCCCCTGTAATCAGTGAATTGCTTAATACAAGTGGGCTTTTGAGCATATTATTATTCAGCTTTGATATTTTCTTAGACCCTCAACTTATCTCCTATATCCTTAATATCCCAAGCGTGTGTTGGGCTTTCGGATCTTCGGGACTTAACTTCAACAATGACTAATGTGCTTTCGTGTATATATGTTGTTTCCGTCAATGTTTGTAATGGTTAACATTCACGAAAATGAACGACAAATGGTCAAGTAACATTAATCATATCAAAATTGAACAAAGTGAAAGATGTAAATTAATTTTAAAATAATAGGAGTAGTCCCTAATGTAGAGCCTGTTTGGTAGCATGGAAATCGGTTGTTTTGACTGATTCTGCTGAAATTTTTGAAGTTGTAGCTGACGTGGGTGCATTGGCTGATTCTGCTGATTTAAGAAAAAAATAATTTTAAAATATATTTTATTAATAAAATAAAGAAAATATTATGCGTAGTATGTAAAAATAGCTAAAATGGTCATCTACAATAACTTCAGCCAATACAGTCAGAAAAGTAACTACAATCTTACTTTTTTTGCTTATTACACAATTTAGCATGCGAGAGCAAAAGTTACGTGTTTGATGAAATAGTTGACTGATAATTCTGATAAGTCCAAAAACGGTTCTTCCAAACGGCCTCCTATTTTGAAAATAGGACAAAGGAGGACTGGTATTGTAAGAGTCGTTTTTTGCTTGAATATAAACACTTCGTAAGTCTGAGAAACAGAAAACTATGCCCCTACGCTGCTTTCCTAAATCAAAACGAGAAAATGGATCACTTTGCAAAATTGCCTGAGGAATGCATCTCTGAAATTCTTTCCTTAACTTCGCCGGCTGATGTATCAACTTCTTCTATCATCTCTAAGCGTTTTAAATCAGCATCCGACTCCGATACTACTTGGAGCAAATTTCTGCCGTCCGATATCGACGACATCATTTCCAAATCATCCACTCCACTGCCCTTTGAGTTACCGCCGCCGTCCAAGAAGCATCTATTTCTCAGCCTCTCCGATGATCCGATTGTCCTTGATGCAGGCTAAAAGGTGCAATTATTTCTGTTACTGTTTTTTTTACACTGGTTTTCTTCATTAGGTGATGTATTTTTAACTTAATGTAAGTTAATTTACTTACGGTATGATTTCATGATAATAAAACTTGAAAACAGATGTTTTATCTGGACAAGTGTTCTGGCCAGAAATGCGTGATGATTGCACCCGTCGAGCTTTCTTTCTTTGGGACCAATGTTAAGGCAGAGTACCCGAAAAGCAGACCAGACTCAAACGCCAGGTTTGTTACAGTGCAGGCAAATGCTATCAAATTAGACTTAATTTTCTTCCCAAAATTGGACTAAACGTAGGAAATAAAACACTTAGGGGTTTAATTCACAAAACCCCCTAGATTTATAAATTCGATGAATTAGTCTCTATGATTTAAAAGATGTGTCAAACCCGACCTGTTGTGTTATAATTATTCATACGCAGAACTCTCTTCAAGAATAAATTTAACAATTTGGAAGTCACTTATCTTAATATATGAGTGATCGAATATATGTACAAGTAAATTTGTGAAGTTCGTTAAATTATGCAAAAATACTAATGATTTTCAATTTAATTGGCAATTACATTTGTTCTTGGAGAGGTTTTTACGCATGAATAATTATAACACACGAGACTTTGGCACATTAGTCTCTGGGCTGGGGTCTGGGTTCTTTGTGTGAGGGCTTGTTGGCTGTCGCCCTTCTGTCTTCCTCGGTTGTATCCCTGGTGGTGAGTGTGAGCGAGCCTTTGGGCTTGGTGGTGATTGAGGTCTGAGCCGGTCCGGTTTTCCAACAGTGGTATCAGAGCCTGGACGTTGCTGCCTCTCTCGGACACCAGAAGCTCACCGGAGAACTCCCACACCGGTAACGTCTGAAGGCACCATCGGAGAAGGTAAGTCGGGTTGTCTCTCCGTGACACCCGCTCAGGTATAAACTCAAACCCTAACTCTTGGACTGCCGGAGTGCCACCGGCTTCTGTGATGCATGGGTATTCCGAAACCCTAGGTTGAGGAACTACCGGTTAGAATCCCAAGTTTCTGAACCGTTGCATGTGTAGATCTTATTTAGATAAGACCTGCAAAAACCCTAGGTTGGTGATACAGTGCATGAGTGGTCCAATCTGTGTCGAACTTGCCCACTGATATATGTGAACTTGCCTGTGTTGAATTTATCCTCTGTGTGATAACCTCTGAACCTGCTGTATTGTGCCCTACTTATTTTCTGCTGTATTATTTTCTTTGTGTTTTTTCCTCTGCTCTGTCAGTCGTTTTCAACTTTGCTTCCGCTTCTGTGTGGGCTGAGTTCTGGTAATTGTGTGGCTTCCTAACCCCTGTTTGGCTAGGGCACCTGAGGTTAGGGCTAAGTGATTCCCTGCCAGCCACTTCAGTGGCCTCGGAACTGTGTGGTCACTTAGTCCGCAGCCCAAACCATCAGGGTTAAGCTCCCTTATTACCTGTATCTCTGCTGTTGTGTTGTAACTGTTATCATGGCTTCAAACCAGTATGGTATGATGCCTTTTAATGGTAAGACTGATTTTGACATTTGGAAATAAAAGATAAAATGTGTGTTAATACAACAGAAAGTTCATAGAGCTATTACTGGGCAATACTTAGAAACTGAGGAAAAACCCAAACAAGTTGAAATGAATGAAATAGCCTGCTCAACCATATATTTAAACTTGTCTGATTCTGTCCTAAGAAAGGTTGGAGTCATTGAGTCTGCTAAAGACCTCTGGGATAAACTTGAGTCTCTATATACTGATACTTCCCTTCCTGGCAAACTGTTTTTGTTGGAAAAGTTTTTTAGGTTTAGGCTTGACCTATCAAAAGATATTGATGAAAACCTAGATGTTTTTAACAAACTAATCCAAAACATTAAGCAAGCTGGGGATAAAGATATAGATGACTACACTGCCATAGTCTTATTAAATGCTATACCTGATTCCTATAATGGCCTGAGAAGTAAAGAACTTGACTTAAAACATTCTAGGAACCATCATAAGGAATCTGGGGAAGCTTTGTTTGTTAGGGGAAGGTCTAAAAGCAGGTCTAAAAACCCTAAAAAGGACAATCAGGATAAGAATGGTAGACAACCTAGCAAGAAGAGGCATAAGTCTAGGAAAAGGGTGTGCTATAACTGTGGGAACCCAGATCATTTCATAAAGAACTGTCCCCAACCCAAAAGAAATGAACAGGCCAACTCTGTGACTGATAAAGAAATTAGTGAAGAAGTGTTCATGATCTGTGATCATGCTAATTCTGCCCTAAGCAACTTAACTGAATTTGAATGGTTAATAGATTCAGGTTGTACCTACCACATGACTCCTTTTAAAAATCTGTTTGCTTCTTATAGTGCTTGTGATTCTGGTTATGTGTCCCTAGCTGACAATAAGAAGTGTAAGGTCCATGGTGTGGGTGACATAAGTCTTAAGTTTGAAAATGGAACTGTTTTCAAACTAAAAAATGTTAGACATGTCCCTGATCTGAGGCACAATCTGCTTTCTGTTTCTGTTTTTGAAGAATGTGGTCTTGAGGGTAAATGGGGAAATGGGTGTATGAAGATTTTGAAAAACTCCCTTGTTTTGTTTAAAGCCTTGAAACAAAATAACCTTTATGTTGTGCATGCCAAACCTTTTTCTAAAAATGCTAATGTTGTACTCAGTGACAAGTCTGTGCTTTGGCACCAAAGACTGGGTCACATGAGTAATAGAGGATTGAATATTTTGAAACAAACTGGGTGTTTTGGTAATGACTTGGTGTCACCCATACCTTTCTGTGAGGGTTGTGTCCTAGGTAAACAACATAAGGTTCAGTTTCCTGCTTCTAGCTATTCTATTGAGCCTAAGTCTAAAGCTGTCCTTGACTACATACATGCAGATGTATGGGGTCCTTCCAGTGTCCCTACCCATGGGGGTAGGAGGTACTTTCTGTCC
This sequence comes from Cuscuta europaea, assembly GCA_945859875.1. Classification (NCBI taxonomy): domain Eukaryota; kingdom Viridiplantae; phylum Streptophyta; class Magnoliopsida; order Solanales; family Convolvulaceae; genus Cuscuta; species Cuscuta europaea. The sequence goes on from CAMAPE010000013.1 coordinate 3,357,117, forward strand.
ATAATTGATGACTTTTCTAGGAAAGTCTGGGTCTGTTTGTTAGAACATAAATCTGATGTGTATGCCAGGTTTAAAGAATGGAAAATTATGGTAGAAAATCAAACTGGATGTAAGGTTAAAACTCTTAGAACTGACAATGGCTTAGAATTCTGCAATAAGGATATGGATAGGTTGTGTGTTGAGAGTGGGATTAGGAGACACAAGACTGTGCCCTATACTCCCCAACAGAATGGCTTAGCTGAGAGAATGAATAGGACCCTCCTAGACAAAGTTAGGAGTATGTTTGCCACTTCTGGCCTCCCCAAGAAGTTTTGGGGAGAAGCTGTCAATACTGCCACCTACCTGATAAACAGATCCCCCTCTGTACCTTTAGAAGGTAAGTGCCCTGAGTCTGTCTTCTCTAAGAAACCCCTGGACTTGTCAAATTTAAAAGTGTTTGGGTGTGCTGCCTATGTACATCAACAGTCTGATAAGTTGGACCCTAGGTCTAAGAAATGCATTTTCTTAGGATATCCTGAAGGTGTTAAAGGATATAGGATCTGGGATAGGAACCAGAGTGGTTTTAAGGTCATTATAAGCAGAAATGTTGTGTTCAATGAAAGTGACTTTCCCTGCTTAGTTCAAAATGTGACTGACCCTCAAACTGTGCATGATGGCACCTCTCCTAGTGAGGTGGAGCCCATCCAGACCACTGCTGCCCCTTTGGTGAATGAGTCTAGTACTCCTGATTTGACCAACACTATGCATGACACCCACTCCACCTCTAGTGAGGTGGAGCAGGCCAGTGGTAATGATGAAAATTTACATGATGTGATTGTTCAATCTGACTTTGCTGATAATGAAGAACTTGGAGAGATCCAAGTTGAGAATGAGAGTCTAGATGATTATGTGTTAGCCAGAGATAGGACTAGAAGAAACATTAAGAGGATTTCTGATAGTATGACTGACTATGCTTTTCACCTGTATGATACTTCATTATTTTCTTTCTCTGTTTTTGAAACTCTTGAGTTGAATGAGCCTAAAACCTACCAGGAAACCCTTGCCTCTAGAGAATCTAAAAATTGGCTATGTGCTATGCAAAGTGAGATAGAATCTCTTAAGTTGAATAAAACCTGGACCCTAGTTCCTAGGACTCCTAATTGTTCTGTTGTTGAGTGCAAATGGCTTTTCAAAGTTAAAGAAGAACCAAATGACATTAGGTTTAAAGCTAGGTTAGTGGCAAAAGGTTTCACTCAAAAGGAAGGGGTAGACTATGCTGAAATTTTTGCTCCAGTAGTAAAATTCACAACAATTAGGATGATGCTTGCCCTAGTTGCCCATAATGACTGGGAGATGAAGCAGATGGATGTTACCACTGCTTTCCTTCATGGTGAACTAGATAAACAGATTTTCATGAGCCAACCTGAGGGTTTTATTGACCCTAAGTACCCCAGACATGTCTGTCTACTTAGGAAGGCCCTCTATGGCCTGAAACAGTCTCCCAGACAATGGAATATCAAGTTTGACCAGTGTATGTCTTCCTTGAGTTTCAAAAGGTCTGATTCTGACCCTTGTTTGTATTTTAAGAATACTGCTGCTGTACCTGTTTTCTTGTTAATCTATGTTGATGACATGCTTATCATTAGCCCCTCTGTGAATGCTATTAAGATAGTTCAAAAGTGCCTTTGTGAAAACTTTGCTATGAAAGATCTTGGAGATGCTAAGAGAATCCTAGGGATTAATATCCTTAGGGATAGGAGTAGGTGTACCCTTACCCTGAACCAAACCTCCTATCTTGAAAAGGTCTTGAAAAAGTTTAAAATTGACTCTGCCCAACCTGTGAATGTTCCCTTAGCACCCCACTTTGTGCTAAGCAAGGATCAGTCCCCAAGGACTGCTCCTGAGATAGATAGGATGAAGGCTGTACCCTATTCCAGTGCTATAGGGTCAGTCATGTATCTCATGGTAAGCACAAGGCCTGATATAGCTTATGCTGTTAGTTGCTTAAGTAGATATATGGCAAACCCTGGTACGTCTCACTGGACTGCCCTTAAATGGTTCCTTAGATACCTAAGGGGTACACCTTCTCATGGTCTTGTTTTTTCTAAAACTGAAACTGGCATTTTACTTACTGGCTATGTTGACTCCAATTATGCAAATGATAGGAACAATAGAAAGTCTACTACTTCCTACATTTTTACTCTTTGTGGTTCCTGCATAAGTTGGAAATCTCAACTTCAACCTATTGTTGCACTGTCCACTACTGAATCTGAATACGTGGCAGCCACTGAGGCCTTTAAAGAGGCTATTTGGCTTAAACGAATGCTAACTGAAATTGGTTTTCTTAAGCAGGTTGTGACAGTGTACTCTGATAGCCAGTCTGCTATCCAATTATGCAAGAATCCTGTATTCCATGACAGGACCAAGCATATTGATGTCAGGTTTCATTTTATTAGGAATATTGTGGATGCAGGTTGGATAAAGCTGTCCAAGATACCTTCAGAATTTAACCCTGCAGATATGGGGACTAAATGTCTCACTTTTGAAAAACTGTTGTCTTGTAAGCGTATTCTTAATTTAGATTGTGGCTAGATAAGAACTGTAAAACAAGAAAAACCGGCGATGATGATTCTCCCTTTCACGTTGTGCTCTACACCACCAGGGGGACCAATAAGGTGGAGATTGTTGTGGTATTGGTCCACCTCATCTATGGGTCATCCCTGAACTGCCTTTTGGTCCACCTCATTTATGGAGTTGGTCTCCTATTAATTGTCCTGGCCCAAATGGGCTGTCTACCCGACCAAGCCCATCCCCCCGTTTTGTCTTATAACTCAGCCCATCCCTTTGTGGCCCTCCCTTATATTGGCTGGTTCTTCTGGAATCCTCCTATTTCTGCCTCTCCGCCTTCTCTCTAAAATGTGGCTTCAGTTCGGTTACCCTAGACCTAGAGTGAGAGAGTGCCGGTTTCCTCTGAGCTTTAGCTCCGACTTTGCTCCGGTGAGACCTTTGGAATCCTTCTGTGGGCTTCACTCTGGTCTGGTAGTGTGGTGGGTTATCTGTAGCTCCGGTGGGTTCTCTGGGCTGGGGTCTGGGTTCTTTGTGTGAGGGCTTGTTGGCTGTCGCCCTTCTGTCTTCCTCGGTTGTATCCCTGGTGGTGAGTGTGAGCGAGCCTTTGGGCTTGGTGGTGATTGAGGTCTGAGCCGGTCCGGTTTTCCAACAATTAGTAAATATTGGCTCTCTCACTTTATGAGTGTGTATATTGACGTGTCCATAGGTTCAAGGAGGTAGCTGAGCTCGCATTGAATTTTGGTGTGTTTGACATTTGTTTCAAAATGCCAAATCAAATGTTGTTATCCAAGGAAACACATTATTCGTGTTATTTGATGTACAAAGAAGAAACTGAATATCACTCTGGGGATATTGAATATAGTGATTCAGCCATTGACGCCGTTAACGATGTCCCTATAATTGGACATAACAAGAGGGTTGGAAAAGACGGATGGGAGGAGATAGAAATCAAGTCTTTCTTCAACAACGGAGCAAATGAGGATCTACGAGCGTCTGTTGGTGTTGGTTGGGATTATGAGTTTATGATCATTCAAGGCATTGAGTTTCGGCCTCGTGACGTCGAGAGAAAAGATTATAGCAGCTGTTTTCCGGATGAACTTTCATCAATATTAGGTCAATTCAAACTTGGTAAATTCCCTCCAGGGATGATGGATGGCCTGGATGAGCTACTCAACGAATTTAAGTTGGACTGAAGCTAATAACTAACTTGCCCTTGACATTCAAGGATATGAACTATGAACCTTCATTTCATATGATTTTCCTTTTCCCCAAAAAACAAAGACTATAGCGTTGCTTGCCATATTTTGAATGGATTTTATATTTTTATGTTTGCCAGTTGTTATTTGAACATTATTATAGATAATGATTATCATTATCTTTTGGATCACTAAACAAAGACTATAGGAAGTTTATTTTTAAAATGTGAATGTAAAACATTGCAAATTATAGACAAATATATAGCATTACAAATTCATTGTTTTAAAATAAAAATGATTAGTTTAAAAGATAGTCTCAAATGAAAGTTTACAAAATCTATTGACATGGAAGGGTAGTTAGTGTCGAAATTCATTTCATATTTCTGAGTTCAATATTAGAGCATCTTCAATATAATGATAAGCCACTTCGTATTTACGTAGTATTCATTTCATAAGTTGACTTGCCATGTCAGTTTTTTTGGCTAACTTATTTAGTCATCTTAATGGTTAGATATAAATTTATTTTGCAACTTGGTAGCAGATATTTTTATTAAATTTATAAAACACATGAATTCATATTTTTTAATTTAGTTGGCAACGGTTTGGGGAGGAAAGTTTGCATGGATTATATGTACTTCAGTAATTAATAGATTTGTTGCGATTAAGAATTTTTGTAAAACTATTTTTGTAATAAAACACATTCACAAAAATATGATTAGAAGTTATGATAGTATTGTGTTATTGTTACCCATTCCCACTTATAATTACTGTGATTAAAGTTAGGGGAAAATGATTAAAGTACTTCAAACTTTGAAGGAGGAGAGTGGTGTGCGGTGAACACCCCAAACTTTCACATATAATTTATATATCCCGAACTAATGTTTTCTTAATATTTATGGCCACCCAAATTCACAAGAAGATCTCCAAACACCCCCTAGGGTACGCTCATCAACTGCAATGAATGAACCAATAGTGTTCCCAATACCATATGCAACTTGCTCTGTCATAAAACTTAGGTAGGTTATGGATTTGGATTCAAAAACCAGCACTGTCCAGCACCACCTGAAGTGGTCAATCCACCAGCCCTAGACGACGTATTGGCACCAAGTTCTCTATTTGAAAGTCCAAGGTCCGTCCTGAAGTACCCTATTGATATCTCCTTTATGGTAGAACTGTAGCAGAAATTTTGAGTCCCACATCTCGTTAATTGAAACACCTTTGACGGGCCTCCGGACCATCGCCATGTGACGTGCACTTGTCGTTAGGTGCACTCAAAATAAATACAATACAACGAATATACGTTGATGGATAGTCTACCCGGGGGTATATATCCGAAGGGCTTTTGCGGGGAGTAACTTAGAGAGAAGTCAGAGCAGGTGAATATAGAGAGAGAGCGTATTATAAATGTGGAGCGTTTTCAGCGCGGTTACAAATGAGGAAATGGGGTGCTATTTATAGCAGCAATAAATGCCGGGCAGGGACACGTGTCAAGTGCTCATTGGCCGAGGGGTCACCTCAACTGGTTGGCGCTGGCAGCCGCATGTGGCCGCATTTAATGCGGCTGTTGGATGGGACGTCTGTGCAGAGTACGGTAATCTGTACGTATGTGAGGCGGATATCTTGTCGAGTGAGATGCCTTCGGCTATAGAGCAGTAGCCGAGGGCTCTTCCACCCGAAGGCACCCTGGTGCCGAGGGCTCACAGTGCCGAGGGCTGCTGTTTTAGCCGTTTTCTCCCAGTTTCTCAGTTTGCTTGAGAAACCCGCTCTGTGATAATTTGGAGCCTTCGGCCAGGGGGCCGAAGGCACCCCTGTGCGTTGTGCGAACTGCTTGGTACTCTGGGCGCTGTGATTTGGGCCTGTTGGGCCTTTTGGGCCTGTTGGGCCTTTGCTGGAGTAGTAGGAGTCTGTGGGCCGGGGGTTCCCGGGCCATATCCTCCATCAGGAGTCCCTCACTCCTTTTGCCGAAAGGTACTTGAGGGAAAAGGAGTAACTTGTGCTTGCCCTTTGATGTTGTCCCATCGTGATTCCTGAAGTTGGTGAGGAGTTGTTGCTTTTATGTCCCTGCCGAAGGCAGTCCCTCAGTTACCCACATGTCGGGACTTGAGGGCTTGCTTTGTTGTTTGTTGGAATTTCACAGATTTTGTAATTTAATGGTTTTCCCGAAGGGGTCCTCCAGTCCCCCACTCTTTGAGGCACTTGTAAAGTGGTGAAAAAGGAGTAAAGTAGTTACGTTGCTGTTGTGGGCCGAAGGCTGACGCTTTTCGTTTCATTTTGGGGGGATGCCTCGTTAAAAACCTCATTAGGAAAAACCCTTTGGGAAAAAATCCTAATGAGGGAAAAAGAGTGCACCGAATTCCCCCAATGATGAATCGAAAATGTCAAACCTTGGTAAAAAATGGAGGATGGCGGGAATGCCGAAGGCTCTCTCTTCTGAGGGCTCCTATGTTGATTAGCCGAAGGCTTGCTGTTGATATCCTGATGGCGCCGAAGGGGAGCCCCTCAATCCAGGGATCGAGGGCCTGCCAGATGAGGGCAGCAGTGAAGCTGTTACCGGGGGGTCCACTGTTTGTTGATGAGGTGGTGATGAAGATACCCGAGGGACATGGGCCATCCATCAATGAGGCACTCCCCGGGGGCTACTCGGTTTTGCAGTGCTGAGGGGAAAATCCCGAGGGGTGCCCTAATATGCAGCCCTAGGGATCTGAAGGGGTGATCCCGAAGGCGTATGTAATGTGCTGTGTGGGCACAACCCGGGGGCACTTCTGGGTGAGTGCACCCGGAGGCTATCTTTGATGAAGTGGAGTGAAGTAGAAAACCCGGGGGCTTCCAGAATATAGCCGTTGGAAATATGGCCGTTGGAATATGTAACGACGGGATATAGCTGTTGGGGGGGGGGTGGCACACGTGGCGTGTGATGGCTGGCTGTCCGTGGGCGGCATCGCGGGTTGGGTGAAGATGCGGCGTGTAATGATGGCGTCCACCCGGAGGCCCGGTTTTCGGGCCCAAGCCCAGACTCTGGGGTCTATAAATACCCCGGAGCCAGAGCCATTCCTTCCTTACGCGTTCAAAAATCCTTAGCGAAGCTCTGCCAAAAATTCTAGAGAGAGAACTCGAGCCCTCGGTCACTGCGCTTTCAGAGGTTAGTTCTCCCTTCGCTCCTCAACACTCTTTGCAAGTTCCACCCTCTGGCCTTAGTTTAGGGTTAGGGTTCCGTAGAAACACTTCGAAACTTTAGGCACATCTTCTTGGTAAAGAATGTCATCCGAGAGTGATTCCCAGAATATATCGAGGGAGCCCTCGGTTGAGGATGAGGTTGCTTCAGATGTCGAGTCAAGCAGCAGTGCGCCCTCGGTTACCGATGACGAAGTCGTGGCCTTGGAGTTGCAGAAGGCTCTTGCTGCTGAGGTGGAAGCCGAAGGCTTCGAGCAGGAGTGTGAAGATGAAGAACTAGCCCTCGCGTGTCAGGTGGCGGAGGACGAAGCCCAAAAGGAGGCGATGAGGGTTACTGTTGCTGTGCCACCCCCTCGGAATGACTGTGGTGAGCCTAGTACCTCCAGACCGTTGGACCCGACGCCTCTGAGGATAGCCCCCGGTAAAAAGAAGACAAAGTCGCAGAGGGCTGCCCCTAAGAAGAAGAGTGTGGCCGCCGGTGCTGGGGGGCCCGTTGAAATGCCAGAGGGCTATACCTGGCTAAACACTGAGGCCCTCGATATTAAGTCGAAGGCGGACAGGGCTGACTTGTATGTCACACAGCTGCACGTTGGGCCCTCGCCGTAGTGGTGGAGCCAAGCGTCGATGATCTGCTGTCCCGGCCTCCGGAGGGATGCATTGCCGTCCACGTTCTGTCAGTGTCCATGGGCCTCCGGTTCCCCCTGCATCCATTCCTCCGAGAGTACCTCCGGTTTGTTGGGCTCATCCCCTGCCAACTTACCCCCAATAGCCATTCATACATTGCTGGCTTCCTGCACTTGTGCCGGACGAGGGGTGTTACCCCAAGCTTGGACCTCTTCTTCCAAAGCTTCAATCTGTGCCGGGGGGGGGGGGGGGCACGCGAATGCCGAGGGCTTCGCTAATTTACAGCAGGTAGCAAAGTTCAAGCTGTTTACCGAAGCGCCCTCGTCCAATAAGGGCTGGAAAGACAGATGGTGCTACGTCCGGCTGGCTGAGAATCCCTTCCCGAAGGAGCTACGGGGCCGCTTTCGGCGCCACGGGAGGGTGGGGAGTGCTGCCCTAGAGAAGGATGGCCTGAAACTCGCCAAGATTCCGGAGGGCAAGACGAAGGTCGTGACGATCAAAGAATGCACCCTTGAGGAAGACTTGCATGCCCTCGGGTTCCGACGGTACCGGTTCATCGGGGAAGCAGATGAGAAGTACCTTGTCTTCACTGAGGCCTTCGGGGGAGCAGGAGGTAGGCTACGAGGGCCCCTAGTTTCCTACTTAGGCATTTTCATTTTGCATCCCGATAGTTGATTTTGGTATGAACCCTTCGGGTTAACATTCTCTTTGCTTTGTTTTGCAGGTATGGAGGCTCTCTTCGCAATGAAGAAGAAGAAAGAGAGGGCGCAAGCCCAGAAGAAGGAGAAGACGGAGCCCTCGAGTCAAAAGGCCATTGATGAGGTTTTCCCGAAGGAGACCGCAGAGCCTTCAGCTGCTGCTGCTCCCGTTACTGCGGCCGGGGGGGCGAAGGCTGACGTGGCAGCCAAAAAGAAGAAGGGGGGCAAGGGGGTGGAGCCCCCGACCAAGAAGCAGAAGGTTGCCGGGGACGCCGTTGAGAAGGCGGCCCCCCTCATAATGCTCGATGATCAGCCCTCCGCTGATCCCCCGGCAATTGATACTCCGATGGCTCAGACAGACCTTCCCTCGGGGACGATGCCTCGGGAGATTATTCGGCTATCCCTCGCTCCGGGGGCATCCGTATTGCATGGCTCAGCTGAACCGTTGTCTTTCCTGAGGGGGATAACCTCGATGATGGACAAAGAAGCCCTCTCCACTTATAATGATGACGCCCTCGAAGCCAGGGCCCTTCGGTCGGCTCTGACTGTAAGTGTTCCCACTTTGACTTGATTTCAATATTTTATCATAATCCCAATGCCCGTCTGAACCCTCTGTCCGTTGTTCAACAGGCATGCATAACCTTCGGTGAGCAGGCCCGAAGGCGAGAGGAGTGGTGCCGTCATAAAGCCGAGCTAGAGAGGTCCGTGGAGGAGCTGATTCGCGACAAGGACGCTTCCCTTCGGGAGGTGTGTAAGTTGGAGGATGCCCTTCGGCAAGCGGAGCTGCGGCTGAAGGAGGCCAGAGAAGACGGGAAGGCCGAGGGCAGGGCTGAAGCCGAGAGGGTTGCGGCCGAGGAGAGGAAACAAGCTGTTGAGGACGCCGAGAAGGCCAAAGCTGAAGCTGCCGCAAAAGCCCGGGAAGAGGCCATTGCTGAGTTCACCTCCGAGGGCTGGAAAGCCGAGGGCCAGAGCGAATGGGTGGCCTCTGTGGTGAAGGCCTCGATTGAGGAGTGGGTGAGGGGCCCCGGGCTGGACTAGATGAATGAGAGGGGCGACACCTACTATCAAGCTGGCGAGTTCTTCACCCAGCACCTGGTTTACCGGAGGCTCGCCCGGCATTTTGGCACCTCCCTGGATGAGTTCAATCCCTCGGTGTACGGCCTCCCCCCGTTGCAGCCAGATGTTCGGGTCCCCCTTCCCGAGGGAGAAGAGCGCCCGGTGATTCATGATTCCATGATGATGGGCGCCGATGATGATGCCGAGGACGCCACCGGGACGGAGGTTACCTCGAAGCCATCGGGGGAGGGTGCCCCCGGGGATGATGCTGCTGTAGTTGTAGAGTGACTTCATAATTTGTAATGTCTGAATATTTTTTGTAACAATCAACATTGATCCTTCGGCTTCGGCCCGTTTGTAATAGTAACATCGCAATTACACTTGCTTTCTTTTTGATGATTGAATGATCGCCTTCGGGCTTTGTATATATGACCTGTTCCCTTCGATTCCTTTATTCTTGGATGTATGCCTTCGGCATTTTTGAATGTATGTGTTTGTTCCTTTGAACGTATGTCTTAGGATTTAGAATACTATCTGATTGTAGCTAGCCCTTGGGAACCTTCGGTAGTTGGGCACCCTCTGCTGGATATGCAACCGATGGTTCGGCAGCAATTAGGACTTAGAAAATTTTTTCTAAGTGTAGCACAGCATGAGGCCTTCGGGCGTTTGTAGTAACCCACCTCCTAGGACTTAGAAAAATCTCTAAGTGTAGATTCCCCCTTGAGAGCCTTCGGGATATGGCGCCCATTCCTTATGTGTGAATGTTGGACCGAGGGCCCAATGCACAGGACTTAGAGATTTTTGCAAGTGTAGTATGCCATGTAGCCTTCGGCTACTGTGGAGCCCCACCTGTAATATTGAATAGGCCGGGGGCTAATTCTTTTAGGACTTAGAAGATTTCCTCGAGTGTTGATTCCTTGTGAACTGTAGCCCTCGATTGATAGGTAGCCTTCAGCAATTAGGTCCCTCGAGATGAGGGCGAAATATGTAGGACTTAGAAAATCTTCTAAGTGTAGAGTTTCCCTTGGGAGCCTTCGGGAGATGGCATCCCTTCATGATGTATGAGTAGTTGACCGGGGGGAAATATGCAGGACTTAGAAAAATCTTCTAAGTGCAAAATCTCCCTTGGGAGCCTTCGGGAAATGGAATCCCTCCTTGATGTATGGCCTTCGGCTGTCACATACCTCTAGCTGCAATACTAATTGAGCCGGGGGCCCATCTTTAGGACATAGAAATTTTCTTTGTTCGCAAGTGTTGTTTGTATTGCATAGCCTTCGGCCACCATATTCCCTTGGCTGTAATATTGATTGGGCCGGGGGCCCAATCTTTAGGACTTAGAATTTTTTTCAAGTGTTGCTTCCCTGTGTAGCCTTCGGGTGCCCGGGGGCTGCTCCTTCAGGACATCAATTTTTCTAAGCATAATTTGATGTTGAATCTTGTTGTTGTGAAGAAAGCCAATGAGGAGTGTGTGCCCTCGGCATACACTTCAAAAGTTGTAGAATTTGACCCTTGTCATGGGACCTTTGTTTGAGTGGTATCCTTCGGGAAATATGAGCCTTCAGTAACCGGGGGTGTTCCCGTGGGGAGCCCTCGGTTTGTTGTGATCTGTTGGAGTGTACTCTTTGATTTCTCGCTGAGTCTACTCCCCTTCACCCTTTTTTTTTTTTTTTTTTTTTTTTTTTGGTTGGTGGTGAAGGGAAGGCATCAAGAAACTTGGTTTCTTGGTAAGGCTGGGCCTATTAGGAGACCATCAGAATACACTAATGGCTCTCCTCCCTCGGGTTAACCTTCCGAGTGCCGAGGGGATCGAGGGACGTTTCCTGGGCACAAGATATGGTGGTCCGTAACCTGCCTCCCCTTGGGGGATGGCGCGGAAAGCGCCTCATTTTTGAAAGTCGTCCCCTCGGCGCTAGACATAGTCTGTGGCCTGCCACACCCTTGGGGTGGTGGCGCGGGGAGCGTTTCGGTTTGGAAGTCGAATCCTGGGCATTTCTCATGCCTGTCATACCCTGGGGGTAATGACGCGGATAGCGTTCCGTTTTTGAAAGTCGAATCCTGGGCATTTCTCATGCCTGTCATACCCTGGGGGTAGTGACGCGGAAAGCGTTTCAAGGAAGGGTTTTCATTTGCACACTAGTTGCAAATGGCCGGGGGCACTACGTGCCGCCGGCACCGATGGTGGCGCCTTCGGTATATGCGTCCTCGTGGGGTACGGCTTTAGAAACAACACTTGGTGTTAGTTTCGATGTGTAGCCCCCGGTACTTGGTACCGAGGGGTCTTCTGTAGGAACACTTGGTGTTCTGTAGGAACACTTGGTGTTCTCTTTTATCGTAGTTGATGGAGGTCCCTACCCTCGGTACTTGGTACCGAAGGGTCTTCAAATGAAACACTTGGTGTTTCCCGACAAATGTTTGGAAGTTGATAGGAGAGTATATCCCTGGCACTGGGTGCCGAGGGGTCTTCTTTGATGATGTTTGATGATGGAGGTGTACCCTCGGCACTGGGTGCCGAAGGGTCTTCTGTAGGAACACTTGGTGTTCTCATCTTTTCTTTTTTGGTGTTGAAGGTGGGGATGTGCCCTCGGCACTGGGTGCCGAAGGGAAATGAATTACATGGCGTTCTTTGTTGTTGGTGATAGGAGTTCCCTCCCTTGGTACTTGGTGCCGAGGGGTCTTGACTGAAAACACGTGGTGTTTTCACTGATGTTGTAGGTGTTGAGGCCTGGGGCCTGTAGTCAGTATGAAGGCTTGATGTCTTGAATGTATCTTCATTCTTCGAAATTGGAGGCCTTGGGCCATGGGATAGTACATTCACTAGTTATGAGGGCTTGGCCGCTCTTACATTATTGATAAAATTTAACTAAATGGTGTACATTCCAGTGCCTAGGGACTTCTTTCCCATTGGGGCGTTTGAGCTTGTAGGTCCCGAGTTTGATGATGGCTGCTATGATGTAGGGGCCTTCGAATTTTGGTGCCATTTTTCCTCCTTCGGTTGGTTGGCTGGCTTCCCTCCTCCGGAGGACATAGTCCCCCACTTGAAATTCTCGGGTTCGAACCTTGGCGTCGATGCAGCCTTTAACTTGCCTTCGGTAGTTTTCTGCCCGGATGAAGGCCTGCTCCCGGCGTTCTGAAATGAGGTGCAGGTCGAGGGCCATGTTGCTGTCGTTGACCTCGGGGTCATATTGGATCACCCTTCGGGTAGGAAGGGTGACTTCCGTAGGAGCTTTGGCTTCAAAACCGTAGCAGAGGGAGAAGGGTGTTTCACCTGTAGCTCGCCGAGGGGTGGTGCGGTAGGCCCAAAGAATGTTGTGAAGTTCTTCTACCCAGCCACCGCCCTCGGCCTCCAGCTTCTTTTTTAGGCCCTCGAGCAAGGTCCGGTTGGCGTTCTCTACTTGCCCGTTGCCTTGAGGGTAGGCAACGGAGGAGAAGGTGTGTTTGATGCCCCATGCCTCCAGAAGGGCACAGAAGGGGGCTGCCTCAAATTGTGTCCCATTGTCGAAGATGATCTGCTGGGGGACGCCAAACCTTGTGAGGATGTTCTTGAGGACGAAGTGACGGCATTTTGCCTCCGTGATGCTGGCGAGGGGTTCAGCCTCCACCCATTTGGTGAAGTAATCGACGGCCACAATGATGTACCTGTTGTTGGAGGTACCCCTCGGCAGAGGGCCCACAAGGTCTATCCCCCATCGAGAAAAAGGGACAGATGTGCTGATGGGGGCATAGTTGACCGCTGGCCTGCCGGGGGCTTTCTGGAAATGTTGACACGCGGTGCACCTCCGGGCAAGATCAGCACAATCCCTGGCCATGGTTGGCCAGAAGTAACCCTGGAGAATGAGCCTTCGGGACATGGAGAAGGGTCCCTGGTGAGCTGAGCAAGTGCCACTGTGCACTTCCTCCATTGCGACCTCGGCTTCATCTGGATGAAGGCACCGAAGTAGCGTGCCATTGTAAGATCGTTTGTAGAGCCTCCCATCTTCGATGGTGTAGCTGGGAGCCCTCAGCTTTGCCAGTTCAGCGCGGGCCTCATTCTCGGGTAGCTGCCCTGTGGAGATGAAGGCGGTGATATCTGAGATCCAATCCTCCTGACGTTGTTGTATGTTCATCACGGGGCTTGCATGGATGTTTGAGAGGCTGAGTTCCTCGATTTTGGCAATTTTGGAGATGTGCTCGGGGGAGTCTGCCGAGAGCTTAGATAATATGTCGGCCTCGGAGTTCTGAGCCCTCGGTATTTGGGTGAGAGAGTGTGCCTCAAATACCTTAAGCAGCTCCTTGGCCGCCTCCTTGTACTGCTTCATTCTTCCCTCCTTGTCCTCATATTCTTCGGAGATTTGGCCAACGACCAACTTGGAGTCGCATTTGATGTGGATCTGCCGAGCCCTCATGTTGGCAGCCAGCCGAAGGCCACATAGGAGGGCCTCATATTCGGCCTCGTTGTTGGAGACCTTGAAGGAGAAGCGGATTGCATAGTAGGCCCTGAAGCCCTCGGGCGTAATGAGGACTACCCCTCCTCCGCATGCTTTGGTCGCGGAGGAGCCATCAGTGTAGAGGGTCCACCAGTCGTCCGAGGCAGCCGAGGGCTCCCCGTCCGTGGCTGCCCTTGCGGTACATTCCGTCACAAAGTCCGCTAGGGCTTGGCCCTTGATGGCAGGCCTTGGACGGATGTCAATGTTGTACTGGCTCAAGAAGATAGCCCATTTAACCATGCGGGAGGAGCTGGTGGGGCTCCTCATGAGGGCGCCGAGGGGTTGATGAGTAAGGACCTGAACTGGGTGAGCCTGAAAGTAGTGGCCCAACTTCTTGACAGTCCAAACGATGGCCAACACCGTTTTTTCCACAGGGGAGTACCTGAGTTTGGCCTCCCTTAGGGTCTTGCTAACGTAGAAGATGGCATGTTGGATGCCGTCTTCCTCCCGGATGAGCACAGAGCTGATGGCCGCCGGGCTAACCCCAAGGTAGAGGTAGAGGGTCTCCCCTACCTTGGGTTTGGAGAGCACAGGAGGTGAAGATAGATATCTTTTGAGCTCTTCGAAAGCCCCCTGGCATTCTGGAGTCCATAGGAAGCCAGCCGTCTTCCTCATGATCTGGAAGAAGGGTAGAGACTTCTCCGCTGATTTAGATAGGAAGCGGTTGAGGGCTGCCAGGCGGCCCGTCAACCGTTGAACCTCCTTTACGTTGCGTGGGGGCTCCATGTTGATGATGGCCTGGATCTTCTCGGGATTGGCCTCAATACCCCTTCGGCTCACCATGTAGCCTAAGAATTTGCCCCCTTGGACACCGAAGGTGCACTTCTTCGGGTTTAGCCGAAGGTTGAATTTTTGCATGATGGCGAAGATTTCCCGAAGGTCGTCAGCATGGCTGGAAGATTGCTTGCTCTTGACGATCATGTCGTCGACATAGGCCTCCATGGTGCGCCCTAGGACGGCTTGAAAGACCCGGGCCACCATCCGGGTGTAAGTGGCCCCCGAATTCTTTAGGCCGAAGGCCATCACTAGGTAGCAGAAGATGCCCTCGGGAGTCATGAAGGCAGTTTTTTCGGCGTCCTCCTCGTGCATGAATATTTGATGGTACCCTCGGAAGGCATTGAGGAAGGACATGATCTCACACCCTGCGGTCTCATCCACCAATTGATCAATGTTTGGTAGAGGGAATGGATCCATAGGGCATGCTTTGTTGAGATCGGTGTAGTCCACGCACATGCGGAAGGTAGGGGGCTTCTGTGCGAGGACTACATTTGCTAGCCATGAGGGGTATTTTACCTCCTTGATGTGCTTAATAGAGAGGAGCATGGCGACCTCCTTCTTCACAAATTCCCTCCTCTCGGCGGAGAGGGGTCTTCTTCGCTGTTGTACTGCTTTTGCCGAAGGGTCCACCGAGAGGCGGTGGGTGATGACCCTTCGGCTGATTCCCGGCATGTCCTCCGGCCCCCATGCAAAGACAGTGGAGTAGGCGCGGAGGGCGTCGGTGATACCGGTCTTTAGATCTTCAGGGAGCTGGGCTCCAATCTTCACGACTCTCTCCGGCTGGGCCGGATCGAGCGCAAAGTCTTCTACGTCCTCGGCCGGTTCAGCCCTCGGCCTTCTGTCCTCCTGGTCGACGGCTCCGGTGATGGTGTCAACACGGAATTCCGTCTTGCTTACCTTTTTAGTGACCTGAAGATAGCAGGCGCGGGCGATTTTTTGGTTCCCCCGGCAGTAGCCAATGCCCCCCTCGGCGGGAAACTTGAGGCAGAGATGCCTCATGGAGATGATAGCTTCGAGGGCTGGCCGGCCGAGGATGATGTTGTGAGCGCAGTCAATGTTGACGACGACGAACTCCACTTCGAGCTGGGCTCTATGGAGCCCGTCGCCGAAGATCACCGGGAGGGTTATTACCCCCTCGGAATCAATAGTATCGCCGGTGAAGCCGGCAAGAGGGGTCTTAATGGGCCGAAGGGACCCCCTCTCCAGGTGCAGCTCTCTGAAGGTGCTGAGGTACATTACATTGACGGAGCTGCCCGTGTCAATGTAAGTTCGGTGAATAATGGTGTCGTTGATCTCCGTTCGAATTACCAAGGCATCCCTGTGAGGAGAGGCAGTAGGAGGGAGATCTGCGTTGGTGAAGGTGATGGGTTCCTCCCTCAATCGCTTTACCGGGGGCATATGAGTGACTTCCCCTACATAAAGCGATTGAGCCCACTTCTTTCGCTGGCTGGTGGAATCACCCCCTGTGTTGCCACCGGTGATCATGAGGATGTGGCGTTTCTTCTCCTGGTAGTGGGGGTATTCCTCCTCCTCTTCTTCCAAGTTTCCGATCTCCCTCTTCTTGCCGAGGGGTATGGTATTCGGGTTTACCCAAGCGTTTACCTTCGTGTGATGCCCTCGGGGAGGCCCCTGATGAGAAGGTCCCTCCTGCCGAGGGCTCTGGACAAATTGGGACAGGTGCCCCGCCTGTATTAATCTCTCGATGGCCGTCTTCAGCTGATGACAGTCATCGGTCCTGTGCCCCTGGTGCCGATGGAAGCGACAGTAGGGGAACTGAGGGTTGATAGCGTGTACCTCTGGGGGTGCGCGAGAGTCGCGCTCAACGAGGCCCCTCTCCTCGGCAAAATCGAGGATGATGCTGACGGGGTGCGTCAATGGCGTCCGAGGGCGGTCCAGGAGGATGGCCTGGGCCCAAGTCTTAGGGTTGCTCTTATAACCTCCCCCGGGCTTGGTTTGGCCTTGCCGAGGGCGGTCATCAGAGGGTCCCGAGGTCTTGGGGCGATTTGGAGGAGCCCCCGGCCCTCGGTTATGCTTGTTGTCAGCCCTCGGGGGCTGCTGGTCCGGATGTTGGTGATATTTCTCCACCTCCTCGGCCTCAGCATACCGGTCCCCCCGCTGCAAGGCCCTTATGTAGTCGCGGGGAGGTTCAATAATGAGGCTCCTGGAAAAGTTGCCGGTGCGAAGGACGGTTTGTAGGAGGGCCAGGAGGGTCCCGTCATCAGCACCGTCGACCTTGTCGGCCTCTGTCCTCCAGCGCTCTAGGAAATCCCGAAGGGTCTCATCCTTCTTTTGGCGTATTGTTAGGAGGTGGGAGAAGTGCTTCCTTGTGCGACGTCTCCCGGCAAATTGTGTCAAGAATCGCTGGGCGAGTTCTTGCCACGAATCAATGCAGCCCTCGGGCAGCCTGTTGAACCATTCGTACGCCGGTCCCTCTAAGGTGGAGAGGAACCAACGACACAAATACTCGTCTGACGCCCCCACCATCATCATGCTGTTTTGGTATTTGCTGTAATGTTCCTGGGGGTCCGTTTTCCCGCTGTAGGGCTGTATGCATTGCCCTCGGTATTTTTCCGGGATCCGGGCCGCCAATACCCTTGGGGTAAATGGCGTCCGAGTCCGGAGCTGAATGACGGGTTCCCCGGAGCCCTCGGCCACCTTCTTCTGTAATTCCTCCATTTTGGCCATCATGGCCTCGTATTTGAGGTCTGAGTGAGGGGTGGAGGTGGTGGCGTGAGCTTTGTTGGACTCCATCTCGTCGAGCCGGCGTTGGAGGGCCGCAATAATCTCGTCCCGGGGATCCCTCGGGAGGGTCTCCGCCCCCTGCGAACGAACCCGGGCCGAGTGGGCCTGGTTGATTTGGTGCCGGGCATCATCGGCATGAAGGGGTGCCTTGCCTTTGTCCCGAGGGGGACGCTCCTCGTCTGCCCTCGAAACAGATCCTCCGCTTTCCTGGGGCCTTTGGAGTGCTTTCCCCCCGAGGCGGTCTTGGACCCCTCGGCGGTCTGGCCCTCCTCCGAGCCGGTTGAGGGCGGAAGTACGGGGCCTCTCCCTGTTGTCATTATGGCGGTCCCGGGACTGAACTTCCTGGGAGGATGTATCTTGGGCCACCACCCCTTCGTCGTTTCTCACCCGAGGGGTGGGATTTTCGAAGGGGTGTGGCAGAGGGGGAAGTATGATATTTTCCCCGATCTGAGGGTGAGCTTGAGCCAGGGTGCCGAAGGCACCCGGGTTCTGGGTGAGCGTTTGGATGAAGGCGGAGAGCGCCGATTGTACGTCGATGGTGAGAACCGGAGGGCTGACTTGGTCATCGCTCCGGTTTTTCTTCTTGGCCTCGATGCCGAGGCGGGCATCGGGGGCGTTTTGTTGGATCTGAAGGCGTAGGTCGACAGCCGCCTGTTCCAGCCCAGCGAGGACACCGCCCTCGGGAGCCCTGTGAGAGGCTTCGGGGGCGCTGACGTCGCCGAGGGGCAGGTTCTTGTCTTCTACGTTCTTTGAGTTGGCACGTGTTGTCCTCACCATTTTGATAGAGGGCTAGTGTTTGTGTTTGGTCGAGGGGGAGGGTTTCTTACTCGATTGTTCAACCTCTCAACGAGAGCACCAAATGATGGATAGTCTACCCGGGGGTATATATCCGAAGGGCTTTTGCGGGGAGTAACTTAGAGAGAAGTCAGAGCAGGTGAATATAGAGAGAGAGAGCGTATTATAAATGTGGAGCGTTTTCAGCGCGGTTACAAATGAGGAAATGGGGTGCTATTTATAGCAGCAATAAATGCCGGGCAGGGACACGTGTCAAGTGCTCATTGGCCGAGGGGTCACCTCAACTGGTTGGCGCTGGCAGCCGCATGTGGCCGCATTTAATGCGGCTGTTGGATGGGACGTCTGTGCAGAGTACGGTGATCTGTACGTATGTGAGGCGGATATCTTGTCGAGTGAGATGCCTTCGGCTATAGAGCAGTAGCCGAGGGCTCTTCCACCCGAAGGCACCCTGGTGCCGAGGGCTCACAGTGCCGAGGGCTGCTGTTTTAGCCGTTTTCTCCCAGTTTCTCAGTTTGCTTGAGAAACCCGCTCTGTGATAATTTGGAGCCTTCGGCCAGGGGGCCGAAGGCACCCCTGTGCGTTGTGCGAACTGCTTGGTACTCTGGGCGCTGTGATTTGGGCCTGTTGGGCCTTTTGGGCCTGTTGGGCCTTTGCTGGAGTAGTAGGAGTCTGTGGGCCGGGGGTTCCCGGGCCATATACTCCATCATACGTAGTATAACGAAGTAAGGTTCGTATCCACAGGGAAAGGAATACTTTTCTTTTATATAAGTAGTAACAAGGGGGGTTTAGATTTGTTTGGTTTTAAAAAAACACTAAGATAAACAACCTATATGAGTTTAATTCAATGAGATGAGGACTTGGTTTTGCTTTTATCCACTTAATGAAATGTTCGTCGATCCCGGTTATATCTTTAACTATCTTCCTCTCGAATACTCAATCGAGGAGTATATCCAGTTCATCGAGGGTAGGTATTAATAACGAGATGCGTTCATTAATAAAACTTACTATCGAGTCAATATAGAACAAGCGCCGTATATTAACTTGATAGTAGCAATAAACTTAAGATGAAAACGATTGAGATTGATAACCTCAACACAAGCGGTTTATTGGTTTAATCAATATAATTAATTCCCCTTGGCATATTAACCATGAGATGCATGCATTAATATTCCAAGTTTACTACCGTTGAAAGAACCGGATTAATAACAAGCGTATTAACCGATTGATTCTAGTAATAATTAATATGAGAAACAAAACTAGTTGATACTTTAAGTAATGTTTAAAATATTAATATGAAATATGAATAGGAATTAATTAATATTCAAGGAAGAAGATTAAAGAAAATAACTCACAACTTACAAATTCATTAAGCTTCAAAGTAGCAAAACCAAGATGGAAGAGTTTAGCTCCTCATTTGGAGACTAAACATGATGAAAAATATAAAGAAAGAACTATTCTATACTGAGCTTAGATGTACAAAGGAATTGGATCCCAAATGGGAAGGAAAAGAGGTGTATTTATAGATGTTTGGAGGTAGCAGGGTCATTTACCCGACCGGGTTTTTGAGAAACCCGATCGGGTTTCTTGAGTAATTGCCCGGAATGTTCATTAGTCACATCTACCCGATCGGGTTTTTGATTTACCCGATCGGGTTTTTGATTTACCCGATCGGGTAAAAGACAAATCTTTGCCAAATCTTCGCTCTGCATGTTACATTGCCTCCAAATCAAATTTGATCTTCGGGTCAAGTCAAACCCGATCGGGTTTTTGGAAAACCCCGTCGGGTTTTTGACTATTTTCCCAAATTTTCACTTTTTGTTGTACGCTTGCACTTTTCTTGAACCTTCCAGGATCCTTTTGACGATCTTTACCTAGTTTAAGCTCAGAAAGTCCCTAATCTAAACAAATTACAACTATTTTACAAACTAAACTATTACACCAAAAGTGTGTAATTTCCAAAGTAAAAGTCAATCAAAACTAATTAAAAATACAAAAATAAACATGGAAATTACATGAATGTCAACTCCCCCACACTTAGTTTCTTTACTCGTCCTCGAGTAAAGCCAAATGTTTGTACAAGTGTTAACAAAAGATCATAATTTCAAGAATAGCAAGAAAGAACACAAGACCACCAAGGAATGCGAATGTGTTACAAAACAACATTTTCTTGGGTGTTTTGGTCTTCTATGTTCTTTGTTTTTCCTTCTCCTCCTCCTTTTTCTTCTTCTTTCTCCAAGAGATGATATTCTGCAAAAAAAAAAATACATATTTCTCTCATATCTCTCATTTTGTCTAGGAGCCTTTTCAGGTTTTCATCCTAGCATCTCTCTTTTATTTTTCCATCCTTACCGCTCACTCATTTTTTAAGCCTTTTTTTTGCTTAGATTGCCCGTGTTTGGGTTTTCAATCTAACTAGCATTCTCTTCTTGTTTTTATTTTATTTATTAATTTTTTTCCTCTGTTTTTTTTTGTTTTTTTTAAAGAAAATAATGCAAATTATCATGGTAGAAAATGAAGGTGTACATACCAAATGAGTGCCCCCTACTTTGTCCAAGCACTGTCCCTAGTGCTCCGTGTCATTAGCCTCGTCGTGGTAGCCACCATAACTGCTGCCCTCACCGCCATAGCCTCCTCCGCTCCCGCTTGCTCCACCAAAATTACCCCAAAAAGAGGGGTCATACCATGTAGGGTGTTGATGCTGAACTGGTATGGATGAGAAGTAGCCCTGATTATCAAAGTAGGCATGTATAGGTCCCAATGCCCTACGTTGATTTTCTTCTAAACGGTCGAGTCTCAAGCGTTGTTCCTCCCGTGCCTGTCGGACTTCCTCATATAGATTATTAATTCTCCCATCCGTAGCCGTTTGGTTAAGATGGATTTGGTTCATCCCGGCTAGCATTTGTTGCTCAAAAATGCTAAATTGAGGGACGTGAGGGTCTGGTTGAGGTTCATTTTGTGGCGGGTTGGGGATGTATGGGGGTGGCTCAATCTGTGCTGGGATTTCTTCAGGGATGATGTAGTGTTCCGGGATTGCTCCGGGAAGGCAAAAGTGTCTTCCATCCCCGAATTGTGCATCAAAGATGTCAGTGGGGAGTTCTGTCTCAGTTGGAAGGATAAAGAACCTTTGTGGGGTTGTGTTGATATGCCATTTGTAAAAAAAATTATCCCCGAAGTTGTGAGAGGAGCTTAAATCATGGGCATTTAGGAGAAATTGAGTGCATACAAGACCCCACTCAGGCATTGGTTGCCTCTGAGTATACCCAAATTTAGAACAGATATGGAGTATTATACCCCCAATAAACAAATCTCCTGTGGCATCACAACACTCTTTTCTCAAGTGTTTCCACATCAATGAGGCAACATCTAATTTAGGTGATTCCATCAAAGCGGCCATAGCAAGAATGGCCACATCGGTCTTTCTAGTCTGATGGTTATTTGGTCTTCCGAAGACAAAATAACCAAACCATTTAAGGATAATTCGAAAAACAGGGTGCTGAACATACTGATATACATATGAGATGTTTTAACCATTCTTTCACCTGTCATTCTTTTCCACATCTCATGCACAACTGAGGTGTCAATTTTCCTCCCTCTTGCCTCCTTTTCTAAAATTGGCAGTCCAAAGTGTTCTGCAAACTCATATTTCGTTAACTCTTTTTCATCGTTGAGATAACGGAATGTGAGCTTGTCCTTATACTCATCGTTGGCATCATCAGTAAATTTGCAAGAACCCAAAAACTCATATATAACTCTTTCATTCGGATTATAGGCTATGTTCATTAAGGAGATTAATCCTAGCCTATTGCATAGTTCGATCATCAGGTCATAGAGCAACAAAGCTTTCAACGAAGCAATGCAGAGAAATCTACATGGGTATACCTGTCTTTTAGTTTCCTCAATGAATCTTTTGCGGTGAGCTTGGGTGGTGAATTGCAGGCCTTCGTACCCGGGACTTCGGGGACTGGAACTGATGCCGTGGAGGATGAAGGACGACTTCTTTTGGGTGGCATAGTGTTTTTCTTGAGAGAAATTGCAATTTAGGGATTT
Organism: Cuscuta europaea; assembly: GCA_945859875.1. Lineage (NCBI taxonomy): Eukaryota > Viridiplantae > Streptophyta > Magnoliopsida > Solanales > Convolvulaceae > Cuscuta > Cuscuta europaea. The sequence goes on from CAMAPE010000013.1 coordinate 3,379,233, forward strand.
TTTCTTGGCTAGGGTTCGGATTTGAGGATTTGGGGGAGAAAAATGGAGATTGAGGGTATGGTAGTGATGAGGGAGATGAGGGGAAGGGATTTGTGTGGTTTATTTTGGGTTTGGGTGAGGGATTTGGGTGATTTGGAAGCTTGGTTGTCGTGGCTATGGAGGTTTGGAAGGAGAGAGATGGGCAATTTTTTGGGAAGATGAAGCTGAAACCGGTCTGTGGCCTGTTTAATAGGGTAAAATGCGTAAACCCGATCGGGTTTTTGTATTTACCCGGACGGGTTTTCTATTTTTGAAGCTGGCAGAATGGTTTTTCGACTTTTACCCGGCGGGTTTTTGCATTTACCCGGACGGATTTTCAATTTTTTCGAAACAGAATGTTTTTCGCCTTTTTACCCGGTCGGGTCTTTAGCATACCCGATCGGGTTTTAGTGTTTTTTTTATGAAATCGTCCTTGCCCGGCGGGTTTTCTGGTTCGGGTCTGTATTTTTAAACCTCATACCCGACCGGGTATGAGATTTTACCCGGCCGGGTTTTGTGCCCAGGCTTCATATTTTTTTTTTGAAAATGTTTAACACACACACACAAGTTAAATGAAAATTGATAAAAATAAAAACTTGGGTTGCCTCCCAAGAAGCGCCTCATTTAACGTCGCGGCACGACGCTATCATTGTTTTCAGTCATTCAAACTTGGATCATGATAGTTTATTTTCTTCACACTTTCACTCTTAGGACTTCCATAGGAGTGCTCAATTTCTCGACTCTTCACTTTGGAAATCTTTCCAGGATCAAATATCCATATTTTCATTGATTCGTGTGGTGGGAGGAATTGGAAGAAATTATCGTTTAGTATGGTCAATAAAAAGTTTTTCGACTCCTCAATTTTGAAGAATATTTCAGAAATGTCATTGTCTTTTTCAAGTTTATGAGTTTTCCTCAAAATTTTCAGAATTGATGGGGGTACCTCAAAAGATGACAAGGATAGATATTTAACCTTGAAGCTCAGATTATCCTCTTCTTTGACCAGTTGGAGCTCTGTGCCTTTTTCTTCCTCTACTTCTTCTGGATTCTGGATCTCTTTTTGCATTTCCTCTTCATTTGTCAATGTGATTGCAAAAGTTTGCTGTCTAGGATCACATTCTATTTGAGAGGAAAGTTTTCCCGAATCCCTTGCTTCAAGCCTACTCATGACTCCGGCTATTTGACTCACTTGAGATTCCAAGCTCAAAATGCTAGACTTAGTCTCATTTTGGAATTGCACCATGTTTTGTTGCATGGTGGTTACGCTGTTAGTAAGAGCCCGAACCATGTCCTCCGTGGACATATTAGAGTTGGAGAATGGATCATACCTCATGTGAGGTACATCATCAATTTGTGCAAGGTATTCTTCTTGGAGCTTTGGGCAGAAGTCCGTATGATGCCTGTGAGACATGCAAATGTTGCAAGTCTTGGCATCTTGAGCTTTTGAGTTAAAGATAGATTCCTTTATTAGAGAAGTCAAGAAGGAAATTTGACTCTCTAAGGATGAAGTGTTGGTATCCATATACTCATAACTAATGTAAGCTCAGAAAATAGAAGAGCAAGATTTTTTATATATATATATTTTTTTGTTTTTGATTTTTATGAGATAAAATAAAAAGTAAAATAATTGCCTTTCCCCGACAACGGCGCCAAATTTGATGTGCACTTGTCGTTAGGTGCACTCAAAATAAATACAATACAATGAATATACGTAGTATAACGAAGTAAGGTTCGTATCCACAGGGAAAGGAATACTTTTCTTTTATATAAGTAGTAACAAGGGGGGTTTAGATTTGTTTGGTTTTAAAAAAACACTAAGATAAACAACCTATATGAGTTTAATTCAATGAGATGAGGACTTGGTTTTGCTTTTATCCACTTAATGAAATGTTCGTCGATCCCGGTTATATCTTTAACTATCTTCCTCTCGAATACTCAATCGAGGAGTATATCCAGTTCATCGAGGGTAGGTATTAATAACGAGATGCGTTCATTAATAAAACTTACTATCGAGTCAATATAGAACAAGCGTCGTATATTAACTTGATAGTAACAATAAACTTAAGATGAAAACGATTGAGATTGATAACCTCAACACAAGCGGTTTATTGGTTTAATCAATATAATTAATTCCCCTTGGCATATTAATCATTAGATGCATGCATTAATATTCCAAGTTTACTACCGTTGAAAGAACCAGATTAATAACAAGCGTATTAACCGATTGATTCTAGTAATAATTAATATGAGAAACAAAACTAGTTGATATTTTAAGTAATGTTTAAAATATTAATATGAAATATGAATAGGAATTAATTAATATTCAAGGAAGAAGATTAAAGAAAATAACTCACAACTTACAAATTAATTAAGCTTCAAAGTAGCAAAACCAAGATGGAAGAGCTTAGCTCCTCATTTGGAGACTAAACATGATGAAAAATATAAAGAAAAAACTATTCTATACTGAGCTTAGATGTACAAAGGAATTGGATCCCAAATGGGAAGGAAAAGATGTGTATTTATAGGTGTTTGGAGGTAGCAGGGTCATTTACTCGACCGGGTTTTTGAGAAACCCGATCGGGTTTCTTGAGTAATTGCCCGGAATGTTCATTAGTCACATCTATCCGATCGGGTTTTTTATTTACCCTATCGGGTAAAAGACAAATCTTTGCCAAATCTTCGCTCTGCATGTTAAATTGCCTCCAAATCAAATTTGATCTTCGGGTCAAGTCAAACCCGATCGGGTTTTTGGAAAACCCGGTCGGGTTTTTGACTATTTTCCCAAATTTTCATTTTTTGTTGTTCCCTTGCACTTTTCTTGAACCTTCCAGGATCCTTTTGACGATCTTTACCTAGTTTAAGCTCAGGAAGTCCATAATCTAAACAAATTACAACTATTTTACAAACTAAACTATTACACCAAAAGTGTGTAATTTCCAAAGTAAAAGTCGATCAAAACTAATTAAAAATACAAAAATAAACATGGAAATTACATGAATGTCACCATGGTTGCCCGAAACGCAAATGGACGGATAGCACCGATCCCAAGAGGAAGATGATAAACGATAAATCAAAATTTCAAAAATTTCAGAAAAATTAAAATAAGATTTTTCTGTTTTTTCTAGTCACCCTTGTCTTCAGATTTTTTAATAGAATCAAATAAGTTATACTTTGTCTATAAATCTATAATAAATTATATACACATAATCCCATTAATGCACTTTGATTAGATGTTAATCTTATGACTTGATGAGACGAATGAACGGTTATATATTTGCTAATCAGGATCAACGATCGAGTTTCTTTACTGGGTGGCTGTTTGACTGCTTATATATGTGATAATAATTACTTTTGGAAATTGTTCATTGGGATTTGAGACTAATTAAAAGCAATTTTGGAGACTGTAGTAGTAATTCGATATCCAAGATGGTACAGAATATTTAGTTTATTTATATTGGAAACAGAAATTCTACTGATCTTCTGATTCTTATCCGCCTTAACTAGTTAACTCCTTAAGAAAAAAGTTTTTGATTCCAAATCTTAATTTTAAAAACTTTCTTCAAAATTTAGAAATAAGATTTTTTTTTTTTTATTTCTAAAAATATGATTTATGTAATTTTTTTTATAACCCAACAGCTAGCAAACCATGATATTATAGAGTAAAGACACGAACATTGAACACCATGCCAATCTACGAAGAGACATGAGTAACAAATTGCGAGGACATATATATATATATATATATATATATATATATATATATATATATATATATATATATATATATATATATAACAAATCTATATATATATAGATTTAAGATCGTGAGAATTTGATCTTAGGAGAGAAAAAAGAATGAATTCTAGCCGTATGATCTTGTGATTTTTTAATATGTCAAGTCTCTCTCATTAAGGGCAAATAAGAGATTTTTACATCATATTAATGCAATCCGATTATTTCCATAAATGTTTCCTATAATCTCTCATGACCAGCCATCTTAATAAGTTGTTATTGCTCTACGGTTGTTTTCTATTTCTACCAAGTGCATTCTTAAATAAATTAAGTAGCAATTGCATTTGTTCACTAAACAAATGCACTTTTAACAATTACAATAAATGTGCATTGCACTCATTGACAATAAAAGTGCACTTCTAATAGAGTACAAAATAACACAATTACGTACTATTATCATGTCTAGGTAAATTACTAATATAACTTACTAATAAAGTGCACTAGAAGTGTTGAATCAAAATATGAATGTACATTTTGAATTTATATAGTGTGTACTAGGTCGCACGAGTGTGTTTTAATCATTATTGAAAAAATCCTCTAATTTAAATTAAATTTAAATGTCTCTGAAAACATCTAAGTTGGTAAGCATATTCAGGGACGGATTACATTCATATATTTCTACAAATATGTAATATTTTCATACTTTAATTGGACATATATGTTTTAAATCCCCTTAACTTTAAATTTAATTTTCAAAGTTAATATGTAGCCTTACATAATATACAACGTAATTGGAGATTTGAAGAAGTAACATCTAAAATAATTTACATAACTTAAATAAATAAGCAATAAAAAAACTCATTGTTTAATATTTAGGATACCTAATATATAAAAATTCCTAGTTTCGTAATGTTTAATTATCTTTATTAGATAATTAGTACACGATTTTGTAAAATATCAAATGATATTAAATGTCAGACACACTAGTTAAATAGTTTTTAGATCATTTGAAATGAATCCAAAATATAAATGTTTATTGACATTAAATTACACAATTCATTTACTTCTTACATTCTAAAAACAATTTTTTGCATAGATAATAAACTTTAACTTATTTCACCATATATATGCACAACTAATACATCACTAATACAAATATAATACGCACCATATTGAATTAACAATACATACAATATTATACTAAATATAATAATTTCATATATACTATTGTAATATTAAGGAAACTCCCCGTTACCAACGAACACCTTTTTGGTAGACAAAAATCGCAAATCAAAAAACAATTCTTTATACTAATAAGATTCATGTGGTTAAACAAGACATAAGTTATTTACAAAACATTGGTTGATGTATACCTTTGAAACTCATCTCCTTCAAATAATATGATAAAATGTTATAGTCGTATACGGTACAGCCGACTGTACAGTGTCTGCCGTACAACCGGTAGCAAACTTGTAATTTTGGTGAAAATCATATATTCTCTTTAAATGAGCATTGAATCAATTTCGATGAGCACCAAACCTCTTCTTTTGAGTATTAGGAGCCTAACGATGAGCATCGATGATATCTGCTTCATTCCTCATATATCACATTCTTTTTAATATTTTTTCGTTTATTAAAAAGTTTTAGTCCAAATAAGCATACATAACTTAGAGGTTTGCCATGCTTGACCAGTACGTAGAATAATAAAGTAAAAACTATGTGGTGCAAATTTGTGCAGAGGAGAAAAAAATAACAGGAGTCACAAATCGATTTATTAAAAGGGAAAGTGGCAAAATTTTGACGACATCCAAAAAAAGAAAGTTGGTAAAGGTATAAGGGATGGAGGGAGTATCAAATAACTAAAAAGTACATTTGTGCGTGCTCATTCATTTTGGGCGTTATACTCATTTTAGTTTAAACATAAAATGCATTTCATTGAAAATGAGTATTACACTAATATCAAATGAGTGTACATAAATTACAAAATGAGCATTCATAAAACTCATTTGAAATGTCTACTATGCTCATAATTTCATTTATTATGCTCACATCTGAAGAATTACGTAGAATTTAGATTTTTCTAACATGTGACCAACAAGTGATCAAACTCTCTCACCAAACTTAAGTAAGAAAAAGAGAAGAAGGAAGAGTCCAAAGCAAGAAAGAGGGAGAAGAAGCAGCTAGGGCTATGCACTAGGTGCTGCCCAGGAGCCGCCGCTGAAGCCGGAGTTCGAGGTGCTACGCTGGTGCTGGAGAGTTGCGGTTGTTGAGAATCATCATCTGTGTAAGCCATATTTGGTTGCGCTAATCGATCGGAGTATGTGGCGGCTTGGGCTTCTTCGTGACTTGGGGACCTGGGCAGTCGATTTCCGTCTTTGTCGATGTCCTTCTTCCTCTTCGCAGATGAGCTGCAGCACAAATTAATTACAAAAAACCCGGTTGTACTGTGCGCACGGTACAATCGGCCTTACCTTGTAATTTACAGACAAGGTGGAGACAAGAGGCGTCTTTAGCATTTCAGAGGCCCTAGACCGAAAAAATCTTACGCCGCAAAAAAACATATTGAAAAGAGATAAATTGAATAAAAACAACATATAGAAAAATGTATTCAAAGTGTACGATATAAGATTTTTAATATTCAAAAGGATAAGTTTTAAAGGCAATAGTACAAGCATTTGCAAAATACATCACAAATAGACCCCGAGTCAAATTTCCGTTTTCCCGTCATACTAAAGACGCTCCTGATGACAATATTCATGGATAATACAAAGTAACAAAAATTTCAAATTAATTAACAAAAAAACTAAAACTTCTATTCTTCTAAATACAATGACAAATTAAACAAAATAAATACGTACTTTACGAATAGGAAAATTCGGAAATTTATTCTGAATGTTGCAGCTGAGTTGCTTTTTTAATGGCAATCAGGCAATCAACCAATCATAAATTAATAAAAAAAAAACTAAGAACTTCTATTCTTCTAAATAGAGCAAATTTTATATTCATATTTCTATTTATTTTCTAAGTCACAATAAATACGGAATAGCTCTTACATCACATGTGGACTGAAAATTCAGCAATTTATTTTGGCTGGTTGACGCCATTACAACCACAAACTGTACTTATTTATGTCATCATCTTTATCCTTTAGAGAATTAGAGATTATAGTAGTATAGTACATGTATTTCATGATTTCTATTAGAAATTAGAGAAATAAGAGAGCAAACTCACGGAGTCACCCTTCGAATTTATGGAGAAGCAGGCGACAGCACCGCAGCAGACCCAACAACAGCATACGGAAAACCAACGGTGCAGCACGGAGAAAGAATAAGTCGCTCACTCTTCGACAGTTCGGCGGAAGGGCGGATGCTTGTTTGCTTGGAGAATCAGAGATTTCAGTATTCAGAGTGGAGCCGTAAATTAGACTCCACACCTCCCGCCCTTCATGGTCATTCAGACAAGACCTCCACAAAACTAATTTATTATTTCTATTATTATTATTATTATACATAATAGGTAATGCTAATAGGTACTACCTCCGTCCCGAAAAGGTTGGCCAAATTTCTTTTTTTGGATGTCACAAAAAGATTTGTCATTTCCATTTAAAGTAAAAAATATGTGGCTATAATTAATTCTCTCTACTCTGCACAAATTTCAACCATAGAGTTTTTTACTTTATTAATTACGTGAAATTCAACTTTGGTTAACCTTTTTGACATTGAGAAAGAATTTTTTTAGTTTTTTGGGACCCTCTTGGGAGGTGAGGCCCAAGGCACTTGACTAGCCCAACTCCTCATAAAGCAGCCTCTGACAGGAGTGGTATTCTAAGAGTCGTTTTGCTTGCATATAAACACTTCTTAAGTACAAAACAAAAAAGTATGCCCAGATACGCTGCTCTCTTAAATCCAAGCGAGAAAATGGACAACTTCGCAAAATTGCCTGAGGAATGCATCTCTGAAATTCTTTCCTTCACTTCGCCCGCGGATGTATCGGCATTTTCTATTATCTCTAAGCGTTTCAAATCAGCATCCGACTCTGACAATGCTTGGAGCAAATTTGTGCCGTCGGATATTGACGACATCATTTCCAAATCATCCATTCCACTGCACTTTGAGTTACCGCCCACCAAGAAGCTTCTATTTCTTAGTCTCTGCGATAATCCGATTGTCCTTGAGGCAGGCAAAAAGGTATTACAACGTCTTTCCTACCGAATGTAAGATTAATGGGTATGTTAGATTTTAATTTATTCCCATTTGTATTTGGATAAGATTAATGAAAGAAATGTGACATTATTTTATTTGGTTAAAAGATATTTTATATTACAGATATAATGAATTACTTCAATGCCTTTAAATATTGAAATATCTTAATAATACTCCGTAATAAATACAAATCTAATTGAATTATTTTTAAATAGGTTTAATTATAAAAGATTGTAGATTCAATACAGAGATGAAAAAAACTTTGTTCAAATAGCAATCTAAATATATTTATTGTCATTTCAAACAAACTAAATTAAAAAAAAATGCTCAAGTCATTCGTAAAACTTGTTTTCAAACTAAAGAAAAAATGCTCAATTTTGCCATTATATTTTGTAATCCACTCATTAAAAACTTAAATAATCTATAAGTCTTATAACATAAATACCTTCAAAAATTTAAATGTTAAGGAAAAAAGAATTATGAAAATGACAAGAATAGACATTCGAATATCATTAAATGAAAAGCGATAATTAATTGAGGGTATTTTTGGAAGAAAATTAGATCAACCCCGTGAATGTGAGATAACCTAAGGCATGGAAAGATATAACATTCCCTTCCATATTACATTATCGGGAATGTAACTTTCCTGATTTTTTCCAAAAACCGTGAACCAAACATGAGTATCTAACATTCCAGACATCAACTTCTGGCTTCATAGTGAGATAACCCCAAACCAAATGGACCCTTCATTTCAAACAATAAAGTGATACCTCCCTCCGTCCCGAAATGAAGTTCTCGGTTTAATCTACACACAATAAAAGTCGGTAGCTTTTAATATAATTAGTCCCATGTATCCACACACTTTTACAAGATGTTGTCTGTTGTAGCATCTCAAAAAAGATTTTATTTTTTAAAATTCTCTCATAAATTGTCATATCAAGCATACAACTAGAAATATTTAGAAACTTTTTAACTAGTACAAAAACTAGAAGATAGGAACTCATGCACCAAACATGCACTACACTTCCGTTTTAAAAGATGATTGCTAGCTAGTAACCAAGTATGATACATATTTTACCTTTTAAAAGGTCAGCCTTCTAACTTTTGTATTGATTAAAAAGTTTCTAAAATCTTCTAATAGTTTTAAAAAAAATAAAAAATCTTTTTTTGAAAAGCTACGGGGAGTAACATCTGAGAAAAGTCTGTGACTTTAAGTACTCCGTATTAATTAGTCCTAACAGCTTGTATATCAAACAGAACTAAATCAAACAGTCACCTTTTTACCAAAAAGCTACCATATTTTCTTTTTAAGATCTTTTCAGACACAAAAAGTTAACAATTACTAAAAAACTCAGAAAAAGTAACTTTTCAGCTAGTTGTGCCAAACATACCCAAAACTAAATCAAACAAACAGTCTTTTTATCAAACAACTACCGCCTTTTACTTTTAAAATCTTTTTCGGTCACTAAAATTTATGGTTACTAAAAAAGTCTATAAAAATATTTTTTCAGCTAGTTTTGCAAACATACTTACAATCTTTATTGTGGGATATATAACATTAGAAATAAATACGTAATTAACCATTATTATTTTGGAACATATATAGAACGAGATATATTTTTAAAGCTATTTTTAACTTTATTTAATTTAATGTGTGAGCTCACTCTAAATTTGGAAAACAGATTCTTTATTTGGACAAGTTTACGGGCAAAAAATGTGTTATGTTTGCACCGTCCGAGCCTATATTCACCGGCCCATATATTTTCCAGCACAAGCAAAGGAGACCTGAACGAGAAGCCAGGTTCCTCACATGCATCAATTTCTTTGTCCCCTACCAAAATATAATAAGGAAAATTGCATATATGATCCCTCAGTTATCCATGAAATTAAAATCTTATTCTTGTATTTCTGAGATTGTAAATGTCACCCCTCAATTATCCAAAATGGTGTAAATGTGATTCTTTTGAGGGGTTAAATGTACAATATGGACGAGAGTACATTTCATCACTTAAAGGATCACATTTACAACAATTTAGACAATTGAATGGTGACATTTAGAATTTCAGAAATACAAGTCTGAGATTTTAATTTCGTAGATAATTGAGAAACCATATATGCAATTTTCCCAATATAATATGAGTGCACATATATATATAGATATATATACATATATATAAATATATATACATATATATATATACATATATATACATATATATATACATATATATACATATATATATACATATATATATATATATATACACACATATATATAGATATACACATATAGGGTGCGGTTCCAATAAGAACGGTGTTTAACGTGAGAACGTGAGAACACTCACAATTAATATAATGCGGTACACAATAGAGCCCGTCTAATGCACATTTTGACTTTACTCCAAATAAGCCAATATTAATAATGACGGTGGCATTTTGGTAAATACTATGCCGAACACGAAAAGGTGCATTGGACGAGCCTCGCTGTGCATCATATTGGGGTAAACGTGGCGTTCTCACGTTAAGCGTTGTTCTCATTTGATCCTAAGTCTACACACACACACACACACACACACACACATATATATATATATATATATATATATATATATATATGGTGCGGTTCCGGTGAGAACACTCCTTAACGTGAGAAATGAGAACACTCCAAAATGATACACTTTATCCTTCACAAAACTGCACATTTATAGTTAAAGTAATGCAAAATTCTAATGTGTACATTTACGTTTAAAATTTTGCACAGACGAAATGCACATTTTCCAATTTTTTATATGCACGTTTCTGTTTTACATAATGCACGGTGCTCAAATCCAACGTTCCAAAATCATTCTCATTTCTCTCCTATGATGGTATTCTGATATTCTCATTTGATCCTTACCCACCACCCTATACATATATATTGATATAAAAAACAACTAAATCCTTACAAAGTCATTTTGGTTGCTCTAGTTAATTATCAACTACATCCTATATTGACACTTCTAACAACTACTAATTCCCCACAAGTACGTATTACCCTCATTTGACAAAAAGTTTGGGATAGAGGGATAATTATCTATATTTCCTATGTGAGCAAACCAATGCAGTAGTGCACAAATTGGAGCCCCTTGTTTAATTGGTAGAAAGCAAAAAAAAAACCTTAACGAAAAGAGTAAATTCTGTTTATAAGAGTAAAGTATAGGAGTGTTATTATTTTCTTCCAAATATATATATATAAAAGTCCTATTTGAATTGGGAAGAAAGTATTTTATTCATATTTAAAAAATTTGTCAATGTTTTATTCCTATTTCAGAAATTTCTTTTGAGAAGCTCTTGATCTTACATTAATATTTCTGTGCGCACAGGTTTAAGGAGGTAGTTGTATTGGAGTTTTATCAAGGTGTGTTTAGCATTCACTTGAAAATGACAAAAAAAATGTTATTATCTGAAGAAACAGAGTATTGTTGTTATTTGATGTACACAATAGAAGATTCAGGGTACTCTTCGGATTCAAGTGACTCAAGCTTTACGATTGACACATTTATTAGTAATGTGCCTCGGATAGGATATTCTGCGACTAGGGTTCGGGAAGACGGGTGTGAGGAGATAGAAATCAAATCCTTTTTCATCAAGAGTGTGGAAACAGGAGATGATGACATGGAATTTCAAGCATCTGTTTGTTTCCCTTGGGTTAACTTGTCTCTTGTCATTCATGGCGTAGAGTTTCGGCCTCGTCATATGGGACAAGAGGATGGTAGAAGTCGTTGTTCTGATAGTGAAATCTCACTTGATCACCTCCACATGTGAGGGATTCAAGGGTAAACTAGCGCAAGAGATCAGGTGCCTATAGTAGTATAGTACACTCAAAAGGCTAAAGTTTAATTTGCTGCATTTGGTGTTATGTTGCACCAAAAAAAAGGCCAAAGTGGAGTTATTTGTGAAGTTCTAATGAGAATGTTTTAGAATATCTTATAATAATATATTAGTAGTAGTTATTACCATCATCTACTCACTAATTATTAATATCATCATGGTTATTGTTGTTGGTGGTGTTATTATTATTTTTAAGGAAAATCACATTTCCATTCTCCTAAATAGTACGCATATTGAAATGTTGCCCATGTGCTTTTGAGTTTGTAATGTTTATTCTCAGCTGTTTGAGTTGTTGTAAATGTGGTCATCAACGCCATGACCACATTTACAACAACTCAAACAACTGAGAAGTGACATTTACGAACTAAAAAATATGGAATCAACATTTCAACTAGGGTTCTATTTAGGGGGCTGAAAGTGTAATTTGCACTTATTTTTATTATCATTGATAGTATATGCATTTTTCTTTTTTCACTAAATTTGTCGTTTGTCATAGTTGGTATGATTTGTATGGCTTTAATTCATTTTATTTTAGTCACATTTTACTAATTCAAATATCAACTATTGTATATGACTTCACTTTTATAAGTAACCGTGTCATGCTCATTGCATCAATCTTGAAGGGGGGACAGAGGTTGTAGTATAGGTAAAATTACTTTTCTCATATATGGATTCAATTGAAATGTTTGAAATAGTAAAAGGATCGATTTGAACATTTCTCACAAATTTATATTAAAATATAGTTTAAGAATGTCCTAAGTTCTATCCCTATTCATACATTTGCTGTCTCTAAGCTCCCCCAAAGTGTGATTAGGATTTTGGAAAAAAAAAGATTTCTTCTTTTTTCTGGGATTCTTCTAATAGCACTAAAAGGTTTCATAGGAAAAGTTGGAGAAAGCTTTGTTTCCTCTTTGAAGGAAACAAGATATTCAAGATGCCTTCTCTCTCAAGATTTGGGGGACTTGGTACAATAATAACACATTTTTGGTCATTTCATGCATGCGAGATATCCTAGGAATACGGACATGAGAGCTAAATTACCCGATTCTCCAATACGGAAGCGCATTTGCTATACTCATGAGCAGGCACTGGAGTCGGTGGAAAACTCTAATGGGCACAATTGCACAAATGCACAATGTTAGTGTAGAGCTGATTTGCTGATATATACTACGTTGAAGAAAACACAAGCCTTTTGCGGCTAATATTTTAAGGGCATGTTTGGAACAACAAGTTGAAAAGATACTTTTGTGACCTTTTTAGTAAATGTTAGAATTTAGTGACCGAAAAGATCTTAAAAGGAAAAGGTGGTAACTGCTTGGTAAAAATTTGACAGTTAAATTTAGTTCTGTTTGATATACAAGCTGTTGAGACAAATTAATACTAAAAGCCACATGCTTTTCTTAGATTCTTAGATGTTACTCCTTGTAGCATCTCAAAAAAAGGTCTTTTATTTTTCAAAAAGTCCTTAAAAATGGTCATGCCAAACATACAACTACAAGCTTTTAGAGTCTTTTTAAATAGTACAAAAGCTGGAAGACGGTGACTTATGTCTGACAAACATAGCCTAACTTTGCCGCCTCAATGGAGTCTTCAAAGTCTAGCCGTCTACGTGATTCAATACTCCATATATTTATTCTCCCGAGTATTAACAAATGTAATTGAGTTTACCACCCTTCCCTAAGTAAAATATTTTACATAGTATAGTGTAAAATGTTTTTAAAAAAGTGTCCTATAATTTACATTAAATAATTAAAAAAACCGTGTAATATGCTTATTTCCCTACACTTTACACGCAAAGTGTTTACTTTACGTCCTAACAAATCGGCCTTAGGGCATCCCCAATATAACTATATAAGTCAACTCGTATTTATTTTGCATCTTGACTTGACATGTCACTTATTTTTGGCTAACTCATTTAGTCATCTTGATGGTTAGTTATAAATTTATTTTACAACTTAGCAGCAGATATTTTTATTAAACTTATTAAACATATTTGAATTCATATTGTTTATTTTAGTGGGCAACGGTTTGGAGAGAAAAGTTTGAATTAAAACTTTTAGTAGGGAATTAATTATGTGTAACTCAGTAATTAGTAGATTTGTTTTGTTTAAGAGTCCTCTTAAAACTATTTGCTGAAATAAAATCTGGTATTTACTAAAATATGACTCAAGATACTATAGTATTGTGTTATAGTTAATCCTTCCCAATGAAATTTTCATTTTTGCATTTATTGGATAAAATTTGTATCGGGCTTTGATTTGCATTTACTATTTTTGAGGGAAAATAAGAGAATTAAGCACGACATTGGCGTTGGAGAATTATTCGAGAACAGTTGCGGTGCATTTGAGAAGCATTGCGGGTCTACGAGGCAGGAAAGTACGGGAATGAACGTGGACTTAAGGGACATGTAAAACGGTTATTTGGACCACCACTCAACTCGCAACCTTGAATCAGGATGGACGCTCTGTCAATCGTTTGAGCATATCTTTTTGTAGAAACATCCAAATGAAACGATTCAAGTTTCCTATGAAAGATAACTCAGTGAGTTACAAATAATATGAGGACACTATGACAAGAATGTGAGAGAAGTCAGGTAAAAACAGATGAGAAAATCAGATATTAGTTGTTGAGATTTCAGGATGCGACCTTCCACCATTTCATCCAAATCTTTTGATGAGAGGATCCAAATCCAATTTTTCAAGTTGTGGTGGATAGAGGACTTCATTCGCACAATATTTTTGAAGAAATCATATCCAAATTCAGACAGAATCTGTGCAGGAAAAGCGCAAGTGCGGTGCACGCCGTGCGAGCACGGGCGTGAGTACGGGCGTGCTTGTGACTGAGAACGACCATATTTCGCCCTAAATAGCCCAATTTCGACCCCTTTCATTGTTTTCTATTTAAACACCCTACAAACCCCAGTTTTAGGCTCGATAAAGGTTAGTCCATTGGTGGTGGGCAATCTAATGGTAACGGTGACATAAATCTTTCATGTTGGTGGCGGCGGAGTTCCAATGGCTAGTAGCCAGTGACCCAGTGGTAGTGGCAAGCCTTAAACCGCGACAGGGTATTCTTGTCTAATAAAAAAAACTCATATTTTGGGAATTTTAAATATCGATTTTATTTGTGTCTGTCCCATGTTTTACTCCTATTATGCGAACTAGTTACTACACCCGTGTGTTGCATAGGAGTAAAACACCCACATAATAATTTAGATGCAATTACATAATAAAAAATGAAAAAAAAATCGATTGTGTTCGAATTATTCAGAAATATTAAATAAACTTTGAAAGAAAATGTCATTATATTAGGTTAGTAGCAAAGTATGAAATAAATGGTAAGAAGTAAATGTAAAATAGACGTGCACCTAAGGATGTTTTAACTTGGCTTCAAATTTTCTGGTCTGGTATTGTAAGTGTCTGACCTCTATGTATTTTATAACTATCCATGTCTTGTCCGAGATTGAAAACAATCCAAGTAAAAACATTTGGATAAGTCCGAGATTCAAAAGCACAACATTGAATTTGAATATAATAATGCCCTATTCTATGAAAATTGCTAAATTAAATTCAAAATACTCAAATATGATTTTTGTTTTTAAAGTTCCCAAAACAATGACGTATTCAGTGCCTAATTTCCAGTGACTCATGATCTACGAATGACTATTGTTCAGTTACTTGTACATAGTGACTAATCATATTTTTGTCCAAAAACATAATTAGTCATTTCTTCACATAATAATAATTTAAGTAACACAATTTTTTTTATTAACTAAAGAAAAATGAATTTGTCTTAGAATAATGATTAAAGTGATTTTATCGTTTTTTTGCATGGATATATACACTTCGTATAGTAAGTATGTCAAACAAACCAAAAAATACGCTGCTTTCATGAATCAAAACGAGATATTGGACAACTTTTCAAAATTGCGATAAAATTTAGGATTTTTTCAAAAATATTACTACAATAAAATTTGTTTACACAAATATGACAAATATTACAACTCTAATAACTACTCACATTTTTGTAAACAATCTTTATTGTAATCATATATATGTAATTATTTCATAAAATTACCATATCAACTTCGGGAAATCATAGCTTATATGTCAAATATCATTACACTAAAATGATGAGCATAATGAAGTTACACATTTACACAATATGACATTACTAGAATGCAATATCAACATGTCCTGATAGTTGATACACCCATACACCCCCGTCATGAATATACACTTCACATCACTAGCTATAGACATTGTTCTCACTTCTCTAGCTAGAAGTTCACTTTTTCTTCTAAGAATTCTTCAAGAAATCCCCAATTGCTCATACCTCCAAAAATAGTTTCAGGTCGAAATTCAAGCCCTCACACCGAGGAATAGGCCGAATTGAAGAATAATACTAAACCCGTGATTCCCTCATCATTTTCATTCATTTTCATTTACCCCAGTGCTGTAAAGACTCCCACCTACAGTGGGGTAAGGGGGGTCGGATGTACGCAGTCTGACCCCTGTACTAAAGCACAGAGAGACTGTTTCCGGATGACCCATAGTGAAAATCCCGTCCAAAATTGCATGGACTGACTGATGCTTCATAACAAAGAAGCGCAGACAGTTTAGTGAGCCATTATGCTTTATTCCATCATAATCTCAAGCCAAAAAATAATGAATCTTTTGCTCCATTGCAAATAATGGAAAACCCGTGATTCCCTCCAATGTTGAAAAAGGTTCCAATTTCCACCTGACCACCTCCATCCATCCGTAATATATAGAAACACTATAAGGCCAAACGCTGTCACCGCCTTCATGAAAAAAATGTGTGAAGCTCTACTTCAGCCACATCTCTACCCTCATTGTAAATAAATCTAGACACTCCCCTGAATGAGTTGGCGTTGAACTAGCCATGCTTCGGTGATAATTTGTACACGAAATAGGATGAGTAGTGTGTTTCTTCATATAACTTTTGACTAGATATTCTCTCGGAAATGTCAAACTTGAGGATGTCCATTGAGTTTACGTGCTGCTTTTTGTATTGCTTCCCTCTTTTTGGCATCATTGGGAGTGACTTCTGTTGCAATAATTGCAACCCTGTTCTGGAGCTCAGTTAACTCATTTCTGAGGCTGATGATGTCTTCCTCTTTAGAGCTGAGCTTGATGGAGGTTTTGTCAACTGTTTTGGCGAGGTCGCTGATTGCATTTGTTTGTTGAATGAAGGCATCTTTAGAGCTGGCATATAGAAGCTCTATCACATTTTGCATGCCCTGGTGTGTCTTGTGAAGCTTTTCTGTGTCTTCATCATGTGTTTGCTTCATTAATCGGAGACCATGGGAAAGCCGCAGAGTATCCTCTTTTAGTTGTCTCTCCAGTTTGGTATATGCATCTTGAAGTTGGGATAGAGCCTGCTCAAGATCAGTTTTAGTAACCCAAAAGGGAGAGAGTAATAATAGAGTAGAATTAGTACTAGCATAGAACACTAATAACGTATATCTCAGTCAGGGCTACCATTATGGTTAAGCCTACTTATTATTTTGATAGGTAATACCTGAGTGGATAGCTGATTTTGAGGTTCTGGCTGGGGCTCATGAGTTGGAGGCATTTGTGGAGTGGGCTGCTGTGCTGCAGGAGGCTGCTGCAGAGACATCTTAGCCTCTCTAGCTCTTCTTCTTGCTTCATTGAGCTCTGCTAACCGGTTGTTCATGTTAGTGATGTTGCCTGCATCAAGGTGCTGTTGGTATTCCCTAGAAAGCTTTGCTGGCATTTGACGTCCTTGATGGGCATCATAGAATTGCCCAGCTAGCCAAATCATCCCCTTTATCATCGCAGCATCTATGGTTTTAAATTTGGGAAGCATCTTCTCTTTATAAATCTGTTGAAGTTGAAGTAAGTGCTCCTCTTGTAGCTTTTGGGTTGTTGCTGCTGCCTCCTGTTGAGATTTTACTTGTTGTAGAAGTTGATCAATATTTATAAGGCTTCCCAGTAGAGCATTTTGACTAGCTTCTTGTTGGGCAGCTGCGTGTGTGAGCATTCTCTTTTCACACGCTCTTATTTCTTGAAGCAGCTCCTCTTTCAATGCACAGGGCTGGAGACAAGCTGGATGCTCATCTAGAATTGGACTGGTTGCTTGTGACCCTCCTGCTTTTTCCTCTGATTCTGCTGCCTGATCATCTAGTTGTATAGTGACAGAATAGTCTTTATATTGAAGTAGCTTGGATGTAGATGCCTCTTCTTGCTGCAGTTGATTGGAGGTACCCCTTGCTCCTCTGAAAAGATCAATCTTAGAGATTTTAATTGCGTTCCTGAGATTTACGGCTTCCTCATCATCTTCGTCATCAGATACTATGATCATCTTCCTTTTGCCTTTGTAATCATCATGATGATGATCATCGTCATCCTCATCATCAGAGCAAGAGAAGTCTGCTGGTGCCTTCTCCTCTCCTTGTAGACAATTCTTTTTGGCTATGTAAACTTGATTGATCTTATATAAGGTCACACATAGAGAGACATCAGAAGTACCTAACCAATTAATTGAGAAGGCTTCTTCTGTTGCCATTCCAGAGATGGTGGAGATCTGATTTGCAATTGGAGCTAGCTTCCATGCTCTCCATCTTCTAACTCTAATGTAGTCTGCTTCAAGTTGCTGCAGTCTTATTTTGAGGTTTTGAGCCATGCCTTCTATTTTCTGCACTTCCCCTTCACGTTCAGTAGAGTTATGTGCAGATTGTTGAGAGGTCTGAACCCTTCAGCTTCTTCATTGTTGATGGGTCATGGATGTTTGTTCCCTAGTGTGGAGTAGTAGAATAAGCTATACCCTGTGATTGCAAATGTGGAAGAGGAACATCAGAATGCTGAGGTTCAATCTCAGCAGCAAGTAGCAACAAGCTGTTCACATCATTCAGGACCTATATCATGGGGGTTATGTACTTATGCAGATTGATAACATTAATCAGCCTGATATGAATCATATGTTATCCCGTTGGTTATTGACGTCTAATTCTTCTAATATGAGGGCTATTTAAGACTACTACAATCGGGCATGATTCTATGGTTTGTCTGGAAAGGCACGAATGGGGTTATTTGGGATAATCAGGCATTTAAAAGCTTCCAATTTGCCAAAGTAAACGATGATACTGTCGGATTTCGGAAATGGTGTCTCAGCAATAAAGGGGCGAAATATATCCGTTTCAATGGAACACAAATTCAAAGGAGAAATCTTACCGGCCAATATTTGGAAATGTAAAACTACAGACTTGGTGGGTTGGTGCGGAATCAATGCGGATGCAGTTTTTTCTGATGGAGCCGGGAGGGGCAATTCTTCGGCTGCCGCAATAAAAGATGTGTCACCGACCTGGTTTCCGGGAATTTCCGATAGGAATCTGACTCGGAGCTCCTCTGTAAAGTCGTTAATGATTCATCTCCCAACCTGGTTTCCTTCGCAGCTTGATATTTCGACTAAGAAATTGGAAGATTCAGCTCCAGCTTAGGATCCTCCGTTGCTACTAATGAGAGTAACCAAGCCACTCATCTGCTTGCTCGGGAGGGTTGTGTCAACAATGTGAATATCGTTTTTTGAAATGCAATAATCAGAAGAAATTCCACTTATGGAATGAGAGTAACCAAGCCGCTCATCCTTAAAGTTTTGCACAAATTCCACGACTAATCCTTTTTCGATAGTAAAAATGCTCAGAAATGGACCACAAATGGTCAAGAAAACAATAGACAGATACAAAAAATGAATAAAGTGAAAGACGAAAACTTAATATGGAAATGACACAAAACTCAAAGGAACTAAAGTGGAATTAATTCATCAGAAAATACATGGTAATCGGGATTACAATATTATCACTTAATATAATTAGGATTATAAATCTTACTTACATTTAAAAAATACTATCTTACTTAAATAATTAGGATTACAAATCTAACTGCTATCAACAATTGCTATTAATAGCTTAAAAACAATTAGAGTCTATTTGGTAATACTAAAATTGTCTGAATCGGCTACTTCTGGTGAAATCAATGAATTTCAGGCTGAAGTGGTTGGATTGGTTGATTCTGCTGAATTCTGAACAAATTATATTTAAAACATATTTTATTAATAAAATAAATACAAAGTTTTATGAAAAAATAGATAAAATTATCATCTACAGTAACTTTAGTCAATCCGGTCACAAGAGTAACTGCAACTTTACTTTTGTTTATTACACAACTCAGGGCGCATAATCAAAAGTTAAGTGTTTGATGAAAAAATTTATTGATAAAGCTCATAAATCGAAAAACAGGATCACCACATGGGCTCTTATTATAAATACTCCCTCCGTCATAATTTAATTTGCAAAATTTCCTTTTTTTGGTTATCCCAAAATGGTTTTCCACTTTCTATTTTAGATATGTAAATAAAAATAAAGTGATAAATTTACCCTTACTTTTACTTTTTCTCTATTAACTTAAAGGCATCTACTTTTAGAAAGATGGACAAAAGTGTAAAAAGCAATCATCATTTATTGTTATTTCTTAATCCTTGTTCCGGTCAAAGTTTGCAATTCAATTCGGGACGGAAGGAGTATTTGTGAAACACCCAGATATTCTTATAAATATTTTCCAATCACCTTTTTTTTAAATATGGAGAAAACTTTAGTCAAAGGGGAAGTCTAAACAAAGACTTTTTTTCTTCAAAATATTACCTATGTAATATTGGTGTCACGAAAGATTATAACAAGTTATTTAGTTCAATATTTGTTTTCATAATTAGAACACAATTGAAATGTTATACTCCATAGCATATTATAAAAAAGTAATTGGAGTTTTTTTTTTGAAAATTTTGGGTTTTGAAAATGTTTGCCACATGTTATGAAACTATTAGCTAGAGAGTGAATTTATGAAAATAACAAAATACATATTGTTAGAGGTGGCAGCGAATGGAGTGCTACGGAGCGGCAAGTAGCATTTTTAGTTTAAAACCAAAAATAGGGCAAAGTGGTCTAAGCATGATTACGTTTAGTAAAATGCGGCTCACAAAGCAACACCCTTCCATCATCACACACTCGCAATGAATTTCCCTTACATTAAAAGCAGTGGTCAAAACACAAAAAAAAAAATTGGTTTTATTTGAACTTGTTCTCATGTACAATTGTGCACTCCAAACTTACTAACATGTACTTCCTCCGTTCCCTTTTAATTGCAACAGTCAACATTTTTGTTTGCCAATGCACAAGTTTGACCATTAATATCTTTCATTCCTTATAAGTAAAAAATTTAAAAAAATCATATTTTGAAAATTTAGAATGAGAAGAATTTAACAATATTTTTAAAAAATTTAATTTATAATACATTAATTAATAAAATATAGTCAAAGTAGAATATGTGAATAGTGTAAAAAGTCCAATGTTGTAACTAAAAGAGAACGGAGGTAGTATTACACTATAGTTCTAATTCTCATTGGCACTCATGTCATTTCAATTAAACAAAATGGCCGGTGACACTAAAATCACCAAAAATCCTTCCCAATTTTAGTGTAACCCATGAAATCACATACTCCCTTCGTCCCCCAATTAAGTTACCACTTTCCTTTTTGGGCAGTCCCTAAATTAAGTTCATACTTCATTACTTTCCTTATTTGGCAAATTATCTACATCAAAACAGTGTCAAACAGTGCAAAACAGTGTCAAACAGTGTTTGAACAATGCAAAACAGTGCACTCCACAGTAAAGTCAAATTTATTTTCTTAATACGTGTGAAGTCAAATCGGGAACTTAATTGGGGGACGGAGGGAGTAATAAAGTTTACAAACCAAAATGTGCACATAAATGGAAATGTCCATACGATTAAATTTTCATCTTAATATTCTACGCATTCAAAATATTCGAGAATCAGGGTGTCCTATGTATTGAACCCGTCAACTCATTTGAACTCCTGAAGATAAAATACATACAAGTTTCTATACTCAACTAGAATAAAATCTTGACACAATTATAAAGTTGTGTGTCCTAATCCCTTTCATTACCATATAAAAGTCAAGTCCTAAGCCTTTTTAAGTGCGGCTACTGTAACACCGAACCCGAATTTTTCCCAGAGAATTTTTTTTCATCAAGTGCATGATTAAAGAAGGTAAATCAAGACTAGAGTAGCCTTGATAAATGATAAAGATAAAATTCTTGTCTTAAGTTAATAAAAGATTATTGATCAAATGCGGGACCCACATCGGGAGCGGGGACCACCCGTGGTATTCTTAGTGTATAAAAAATTAATGTTGATCTAAACAATACTATTTTAATAGTAGGAATGGGTCGTGGACCCCAGTGATATAAACAATGACAACTGGATGGCCAAATGGGCCGGGGCCACTATTCGATAATTGTGAGCCCTTAATTCTCGGACTATTAATAATTCGGAAGACTGTGAATTAATGACAGAAAAAATATAAATATTTTAAGAGTCCAAAATAATGAGTTGATAAATATATGATTAATTTAGTACATTAAAGGAGGGTACTTTTGGAGGACCCTACCTTAAAGATATTTTGGTTTGGGAACAAACAGATAAGATTTTATCTGTTTATACATTTTGGACCACTTAAAAAAAACTGTAACATTTTATTAAAGTGTCACAAAATGTCAAAACACATATTGAGTCTTGAGAAATGACTAATGAATTTACGAGATGATGCGTTCTCATTTTTACTGTTACTTGAACAGTAATTGCACGATGAGCCTACACTATAGGCGGGGGCCATCCGATATTTCCGGGACTACATATTATATTCATCTTAGTCTAGGTGATATTTATATGATGGTTTATATTTATGTTTGGCCATAGAGTTGGCCGTTTGATCAAAAGGATCCCATTACCGATATTAATAATTTAACAGATAATAGCCCGAAATAAATTCCGGGGACCACTAAATTAAAGTTGGGTAATATGAATTCATTCTAGAGGCCAATATTAATTGGAAGAATAATATATATTTTATTTTGCCCGATAAAATAAAATATAATTTAAACAGTCCGGAAAATACAACTTTCGGGGTCGAATGTACTTTTTGAGACATATTGGGATGACCTCCCACATATGGGGAGGCACCCCACTATTTTTGGTCTTGCAATAAGTGTGTAGCACCATGTTAAGATATTAGAATTAATTAGAGGTGATGTCAAACAATTCAAAGGATTAAGGTCTGCATATCTTCATCTTTAATCTCCCAAAACCGAGCTCAAGCATACGGATGTCCAAGGAAGAAGGAAGAGTGAGAAAAGAAGAGAAAAACCTTGATTTATTAAGGTAATGGTCTCATTAACATTTTTCATCCTTAATTTAATCTCATATGATTTTTATAAATCATATGATAGAACCCTAAGCTTGTTCTACACTTCAAGGGGTGTAGAATGAGGGGTTTGAAGGAGAGTTTTAACCATGATCGGAGTTATGGCCGGAGTAAGACCGGTTTGCCGGAAAACACCTTCTCGAAGAGTTTTGATATTTATACCACTTTTGGGTTACGAAACCTTGTTAGGAATTTTACTAAGGTATTCTGGACTTCTCAAGGAATCTAGGAGTGGCTCCAAAAATCGCCAGAGTTCAAACAAAGAGGATAAAAGCTCGCTAGCGTCATTTCGAGGTGAGTGGACGACTATGTATCTTGTAATTCTTGGGTCAAACGTGGGATTACCTAATTAAAATCATAATCATGATTTGAGAAATGATTAAATGGATTAAAATGCATGATTAGTCATGGTGAATATGAATTATGGAAATATTACATGGTTAATGAATAAGAGATTTATTTGTGGATTAATTATGAATATATTATTGTCAAATGTATACAAATGCATACATGGACTATGTATGAGATAACTAGAGTAATCTAGTATGTGAATATGTATAGAAATGTTTAAAAGTGTTTAAACATATGATTGACCATATTGATAATAAAATTAAGTGAAAGTGGCATGATTAATTACTGAGCAAAGAATTATTAATATTCTTGATGAAGAATAATCATAAATGATTATTTGAGAAAATGATTGAGAAAACTCAAGATGGTATTCTTGTGAAGGATTCAAGTATTAAATAATGCAAGTCACTAAAGTAAAACTAGTTTATGAGAAATAAACTAGGGAAATATACAAGCTATAATTAATTAATATAAATGTTTTGTTGACTCATTCGAGAAATGGATAAAGTAATTAAAGTAATATTCTTGTGAAGAATTAAGAAATTCGTAAGTACACGTTGTTAGAGCAAGAATTTGGCTGTTTGTGTTGCATTGAATAGGGTTGATCACAGAGGTTAATGAAGCTTAATGATGGTTGTTGAAACAGATTTGTGGTTATTATTATGGTTAATAACGATATTAAGGAAGGATGTTACTTATTTTGAGCTGACCAGCATTAATGATAAGTTGTGAAACCGTCGGGTCGGAACCGTCAAGTCAAACCGTTCGTAACGGACAACTCGAGCTAGTGGAGCATTTGCAAGGCCTAATGACAATTATTGTAACGTCTTTATGTATTATTAGCCTCTTTAATATGGTTAATGAAGATATTGATTGTAATTGACCGGCCTTTATGACATATTTGAAATCGTCATAAAGTGCGACCAACCCGTCAGTAACGTATAAAACCATCATGAGAGCATTAATTATCAGAACTAGACTAAATACCCGTGCGATGCACTGGTATATCTAGAGTAAGTAACAACTTGTTTAAAATTATATTTTATTGAAATTGTATATGTTGTTTAATTTTTCCAAATAAAAAAGATAGTAGAGTTTATATGTTGTAAATTTGAATATACAGTAGTAGTTTGTAAGAAAAGGAAAACTTGGATCCAATGAAAAATTGTCAAGTAAGAGTAAAGCAAAAAAAATGATGGCTCTGGAGCCTCTGTCTTGTTTATCATCATGACAAATGAAACAATGAATGAGAATTGATTGAGTTGAAATTTGAAAGAAAATTATGTTATCTTACGGGATCACCATTGATAATTCTGGATTCAAAACCTTTTGACCATTATTTTTTAAGATATAACCTTCACCTCCAAAATACAATTACACAACCAAGTAATAAGCATGTGAGACTCATTACATAAGTCACATGACTGGCCAATGTTCATCATTAGCATAACAGGAACACGAATTATTAGTCCCAATTTATGACTCGATATCTCTGATTCATTGATGATGTTCAAAGACTCTTGCATGTGCACTTTAACGGATTCAGTGACAATGTTGCCTTCGAGTGAACATGAATGTCAAAATCAACATGTCTTCATTTCTTTAGGCTTGAACGAAATTATATAATTATTTATAATCTCAACAACATCATTTACAGGTATCAAAATAGCTTTTTTGTTAAACATATGACAAACCAACCATATACTTAAACTTGACGGATAAGTGCTAGTAGCAATAATAATTGAAACATAGAACCACCTTAAGTGTTAATAAAATAAAATTTCATCCAAAAATTTTGATTATTTACGGTCATCGGTGATTCAGCAGAATGCTTATTTTTTGCCACTATTTTAATTATTCTATGCATTAGAGTCCCGATTTTTGTCCAAAATATGTAAGAATTTGTTACTTTATACTCTCTCCGTCCCTTAAAATTTTACCATCTTTCTTTTTTGGGACGTCCCAAAAACTTTGTCACTTTCCATTTTAATTAATTATTTTGTGGTTTCTGTTATTTCTCTTTCCTCTGCACAAATCTCAACCACATAGTTTTTACTTTATTATTCTCCGTGTCGGTCAACTTTGGCAAAGTTTAAAGGGGCGGAGGTAGTATAATATAAGAATTAGGATAAACTTATAACCTTCAATATCATTTTAATTATAATTTATTTTGTTGTTGTTTTTATTGTTGTTGTTATTATTATTAATAATACTACTACTATTATACGAAGTATGCATTTCTATTACTGTAGCAGTATGGTAAGTACATACTTGATACTTCCGATTTTCATAAATTACCTTTCCATTATTATGCAATCAACTTATTTGAGCGGCACTTTTAACGAAGTGAGCGGGGTAAGTACTTATAGGATTATGACAAACAAATTTGATAAACTTGTTAATTAAACATTTTATGCTCAACCTGCGGTTCATGATAATTTTATATGGTAGTAATATACTCCTTATTTTACATTTAATAAATCACAACTTGACTATTTACATATTTATTATTTTTGGGCGAGAATTTGATAAATTTGACTATTATTCACCCATTCTTCATCATACACAAGCTTACACAAGGAGATGACAAATGGGAGAATTTGATAAACTTCATTATTATTCACCCATTCTTCATATAATTTTCTCTTTTAATTTGTTTTAGCTTATCAAATTATTGCTTAAACAATTTGGCGCCCACCGTGGGGCATCGTGCAAGAGAAATATTATTAAGCATGGCTGGCGGTAATCCTTTGTTGGCAGAGTTTCAACGAATGGCTCATCTCCAACGAGAGAACGATCTGCTCTGATCCCAAGTCCAATCAGCGGTATCGATCGCCTCCCGTTCTAGAGGCAACTGGAGAAACGATATCATGCCCATCGGAACACGATTGGAATTGGATTCCATTCCGGCAATGACGGAATCACCTATCATCACCACTAAACTCGTCTCTCTCACATTGGGCCTCTCACCTGCCGGAGATTCGCAACCTACAGTCATCTCTCAGGTCATCCCTTACACACCTCTCGTCCCTGAGATGACTCCCCTTCCCAGCATATCGACTTGTTTCTTTCCGGAATCTCTTCGCCGCGGACCAAGAACGACAAGCTTGCACTCGGCCACCCAAAGCCTGCCAATGGCTTCGGCCGTATCTGCCCCGACGGAACCGTCTGTCCCTCATTGCAGAAGCAGAACTCATGGTGAGCACGGTCCGTCCAACTTCATGCAGAACCGCAGACGGAACATCTTTGACGACTTGCCACCTGAGGTACAGACACAATGACCGCATAGACCCGTCAATTTAATGGATGAGAATTGCGGGGGGTGACGTCTGGAAATCATAGTCATTCCGTCACCAACTCATCCCGAAGTGACACGACCAACGGTTTCAACGGGAGGACTACTTCAACCAGGTCTAGCGGATACAATGTCTATGATGATGGGCCAATTACGTCAGATGCAAGAAAAGATCAACGGGTTACCAGGAGTGCCCCCACCTTTGAATCGAGCATAACGAACATGTTATGCAGATTCCCCCTTTAGCAGACAGATCGCCGATGTGGAAATACCAAGAAAATTCGCCGCACCATCAATGAAGATGTTCGATGGTACGTCTGATCCGCTAGAACATGTTGCTCAATACAAGCAGTGAATGCTCGCTGTATTGCTTCATCCAAATAAAAAAGAAACACGCATGTGCCAAGGTTTCGGAGCAACACTATCTGGTCCTGCCCTAACATGGTTCGTCAAACTGCCAAATGGAGGGATCAACTCGTTTGCGGAACTAGTTGACGCGTTCAACCAACAGTTTGCAAGTAGTTGAGTTCTTGAGAAGCAGACAAACGATCTTTACAGAATCATCCAGCGTCGAGATGAGTCACTGAGAGACTATCTGTATCGCTTTAATTAAGAAAAAGTGTCGATTTCCAGGTGTGACGTCTCGACAGCAGTGGAGGCATTTCGGAGGGGTTTAATCGACGATTCAGAACTGTACAGAGAACTGACTAAATACCCCTGCAGAAACTTCGAAGATGTTCAGGCCAAGACCTTAGCTTTCATCAGGCTCGAGGAGGACCAACAACCACGGCTTCGACAGTATGGATATGAGGGGGGGGGGGGGGCAACGAAAATCCAACACGTCCAGGAAGCACGATTACCGGACTGGCAAACCCTATGCTAGAACCGAGGATCGGCGAGTAGCGTCAATAGCAGGATGACTTGATGATCTAGATTTGCCACCCGTCATCACCGATTACTGCTTCAATGTCACCACCCCGGGACTCATCCACTCTTTAGAGAAGCTGGGGGGGAAAGTTCGATGGCTCAAGAAAACCGACAAACCAGCCGGACATTGAGACCCGAGTAAGCATTGTGATTTTCACAATGACATTGGGCACAACACTGAGGATTGTGTCGCGCTGCGTGATGTTAGTTTTCTCGCACTTAAAAAGATTGTAGAATAGTGGTGAAAGTACGAGTATCGTCTCCACAGGGACGGACAAAAGGGAATTAAAGATTAACTAAATTCAGCGATTAAAAAGAAATAAAATTAAATAAATGCGTCGTGCGAGATTGATTGGTTGAATTGAAATTAAACTAATGCGAATGAGCGAATAAAAGTAAAGATTTGGGTTCTTCTTAATTAACGACGAAGGGAACAGGGATTGATTCCCGGGTAATCAGATTTCTGACAGATCAGACCTAATTACATGAATTTAATTTAATTGAGCCTAGCTAATCAATACTAGGTTCTTACCGCTCTCGCGGCGTAGAGTACAATAATTTAGGGGACCAGGTTGATCTCTCATGCGACAGGATCCTAAATTATTGCCAAGACGAGCGAGCTTACGGCCCCTTAATCGCTACTAATCTCTTAGCGAACGATTAAGTGTGTGTGAATGTGTCCTAGAATAAACTAGATCTCTCTTAATTTATTCTATGTGCAATTGTAATTCTAGCCGCGGTTCCAGATTACAAAAGATAACAGTTAAATTATTCAAACACAAATTAAACGGCATTCATGTAATCAAATCATCAAAAAACTAGTCATTCATCATGATAAACCCCTTCATCAACCCCAAATCCCTAATTAAAACTACTCGCAATTCACAATTGAAGAATCAACGGAATTGGGAAGAATAGAATTAATTTTCATTAATCAAAAAGTAGGAACTTACAAAGAATGTTAAGGAATTGAAAAACCTGGTTGAAAAGCTCTCTAATTTTCGTCCTTAATAAGCTCTCTAAAGTCCATCCCCCCTTATTAGGGTTATGGGGGTGTTATTTATAGGAAACAAGGCAATTTGGGCTGAATTAGGACAAAACGGGGTCAGGCACGGCGCCAGGCACGACCGTGCCTGCGGAAGCATCCCGTTTAAACGCGTCCAGGCACGGCGTGCCTAACTGCCAGGCACGACTGTGCCTGGCCTCCAGTACCTTGTTCCTCGTTTCTCTTCAGGCACGGCGTGCCTGCTTGCCAGGCACGACCGTGCCTGCCTGCCAGGCACGACCGTGCCTGGATTCCAGTAGCTCATCCGTTTCATTCCTAGGCACGCACGGCGTTCCTAACGCCGGGCACGACCGTGTGCGTGACCTTATTCTTCACTTTTTCTTCATTTTCTTGTTCCAAACGCTCCCGGATGCACGAGGTCAATCCAATTACTCGTTCTTCATCAGAATTTCGTCATGAATCTCCTTATGACCTCCAAATCTCTCAAATCTTCTTCGAATGCCTTCAAATCCTTCCTGAATTCCTCTCAAGCGCTGATTGCCGGACTCTAACTTCTTCAATTCAACTCCAAATGCAAAGAAACGCGACCCAACGCCTGATAATCGCAACTTGAGCTAAAATTGAGACTTGCAACACCTTAAAGCTAGGAAAACCATCAAAATCCAACCCGAATACGCATCAAATGCGTGTCTAAATACGGACTTATCAGACTCCCCCACACGCATCAATGTGAAAAGAGGTGGCATACTTGCCGAGGAATGACTATCTGACAGAAATCATGTCTGAACATACCAAATCGCTTATGGGACGGAATGTCAAAGCGTCACCAAATGAACAGAGACCTCCTTCACCGTCAGCTCCTTGTAAGGTAATTAACTTCATTAACGGCGGATCTGACTTATGTGGGCTAGCATATTCTGCAGCAAAGAGACACGCTCGGGGTTATTCCCGAGACAAGTCATTGCAGGTCTGCAGGGTCGAGAAACGTCAAGAGGAGTGGAGATATGCGTCAATCACTTTTGACAAAACACATATTCCTAACCCGACACAATCTCATCATGACACGTTGGTCATCTCTCTCAGAGTGGTGAATTGCGAAGTCAAACGAGTCCTTGTGGACAATGGAAGCACCGCCAATATTACCACTATGAAAATGCTGAAAGAACTAGGAGTCAAAGAGGAGGACTTGACAGAATCTGGATCGAGCCTGGTCGGATTCAACGGGGAACCAAGCCGAACTTTAGGTAACATATCTTTGCCCGTATATGCCCATGGTCTTAATATGCAGGCCAGGTTCGATGTGGTCGAAAACCTGCCAGCATACAACGTGATCTTGGGAACCCCATGGCTACATCAAATGGGAGCCATTCCATCGACGTATCATTAAGTCGTCAAGTTCCCAACACCGTGGGGAGTGCAAAGCATTAGGGGGGGGGGGGGTCAGAAGTCAGCCAAGTCATGCTACCAGACAGCAATGAAGCCAACTATAAACCAAACAGCTTCCAAGACGGCATAGCAATCAAAGGGTGACCCTACTCTGGAGGAAGACGACGCCAGAACACAAGAAGTCGTCGTCGAACCAGAACATCCAGAAAGGGTCGTTCGCATCGGGAAGAACGTACTGGCACATCTCAGAGACGAACTGATAGACTTCCTCAAAAAACACAAGGACGTGTTCGCATGGAGCCAGGAAGATATGACATGTATTGATTCAAAGATCATAACTCACAGGTTAAATGTCATCCCGTCATTCAAACCCGTCAGACAGAAGAGGAGTCGGTTTGCCAGGGAACGTAGCGACATAGTAAACGAGCAGGTCGAAACACTGCTCCGAACCGGAAAGGTGAAAGAGGCCAAGTATCCTAACTGGTTAGCCAATGTCGTCGTCGTGCAAAAAAGGAAAGGAAAGAACAAGGGAAAATCAGTTAAGTGGCGAGTTTGCGTCGACTTCACCGACTTAAACAAAACATGTCCAAAGGATTCATTTCCTATGCCGCATATTGACGTACTGGCTGACGCAACTGCCGGACACGAGATGCTATCTTTCATGGACGCTTTCAGCGGTTATCACCAAATTCAGTTACTCCCGGATGACCAAGAGAAGACCGCCTTCATAACTGAAACAGGTACGTATTATTACATTGTTATGCATTTTGGACTCAAAAATGCTGGTGCAACGTTCCAGAGGTTGGTTATCATGATGTTCAAGGAGGAGTTGGGAAAGACCATGGAAGTCTACATCGACGACATGATGGTCAAGTAAAAACAAAAGGAAGATCACATCAGTCACCTGACGGATTCATTCAAGAAGCTACGGGAATATAATCTAAAACTTAACCCAGCTAAGTGTGCCTTCTGAGTGTCATCAGGAGAATTCTTGGGCTACATTGTCAGCGAACGAGGAATAGAAGTGAGTCCAGAAAAAATACGAGCGATTCTTGACATTGAATCGCCCAAATCCGTCAAGGATGTCCAAAGGTTGACAGGACGAGTTGCACCCATGAATCGCTTCATTTCAAAGTCGTCAGACAAATGCCATTTGTTCTATGACGTTTTGCGAAAGAACAAAAAATTCGAATGGACAAATCAGCATGAGCAGGCACTCCGGCAGTTAAAAGAATACATGATGTCCCCGCTGTTACTTGCCAAACCCAAAGACGATGACGAGTTACAACTTTATCTAGCCGTTTCAGAACACGCCGTCAGTGCAGTTTTGACAAAGGAAGAACAGGGGCAACAAACTCCGATATATTATGTAAGTAAGTCCTTAAATGTCCCTGAATCCAGGTACGCCTTACTAGAAAAAATGGTTTTAGCTTTAGTTATTGCCTTAATTAAATTACGCCCTTATTTTGAATCCCATACCATTTGTGTTCGAACTAATTATCCCATGAAGTCAATCATGAGAAAGCCCGAGTTCACATGTCGTATGGCTAAATGGTCGATTCAACTTGGAGCTTATGACATAAGGTTTGAACCAAGGACGGCTCTGAAATCCGAGTCGCTCGCAGACTTTGTGGCAGACTTCAGCCCAAAACTCCAAACTGAAGCGGAGAAAGAGACATGCATCTTGATTGACGGTTTGCCTAAACAAAGATGGACGCTGCACACTGACGAGGCATCAAATCAAAATGGTGCAGGCATGGGTGTAGTACTGAAGTCACCACAGGGGGACACCATGCTCCAAGCAGTACACTGTGATTTCAATGCTACAAACAATGAGGCGGAGTACGAAGCGTTGATCGTCGGACTCACATTGGCAAGGTATCTAGGCATCAAAGTCTTGGAGGTAAAATGTGACTCTCTGTTGATAATTAATCAAACTAACGGTGTTTATGCAGCAAAGGACCCCGAGATGACATCCTACTTACAAATTGTCCTGGACCTAACAACATCGTTCCACAAAATAATCTTCGAGCAAGTCCCAAGAGAAGAAAACACACAAGCTGACGCTCTGGCAGCAATCGGATCATGTATGGGGGCAGAAATCAACAACAACATCCTTTTTGTGCATTTGACAAGTCCAGCAATTGAAAGACCAGAACTCGTCGTCACCATTGAAACCCTAGCACAAGATGATTGGACGCAACCATACATAACATATCTAGAGCACAATACTCTCCCAGCAGACAAAAAAGAAGCCAGGGCGCTCCTCTCTAAGGTAAGTAGATTCCTACTAATTGACGATGTTTTGTTCAAAAGGTCTGTAGCAGGTCCATATCAAAGATGCCTAACGCCTCAAGAAGCTTGACGAGCACTTTGTCACGGTGCATCAAAATCAATTCAATACTAGCACTTATACGTAGTATAGGTGGAATAGAGTTCGTATCCACAGGGAAAGGAATAATTCACTTCTTATGAAACTTAGTAAATAAAGGGGGGATTTGGATTGAGTGATTTAATTAAATTAAAAACTAAGATGAACGACTTATATGAGATTTAATTCAAAGATGAAAAGGACTTGGCATTGCTACTTTCCACTTGTTGATATATTTTAGTCGATCATTGTTATATCTATAACTTATTCCCTCTCGAATACTCAATCGGGGGGTATATCCACTTCATCGAGGGTAGTTATTAACAACAACCGTTCATTAATAACCCTTACTATTAATCAAATATAGAACAACGCCTTATACCGATTTAATAGTAGCATTTAATCTTTCTAACTCCTTGATGAAATCAATTGAGATTGATAACCTCAACACAACGGTTTCGGTTTAACCAACAAAATTAATCCCTCTTAAGTTTATTAACCACGACCGTGCATTAATAAACCGAAGTTACTTACTTGTGAAATCATCAACGATTAACCATCGGTTTGTTGATCGTTTCTAGTAATAATTAATATATGAAACAAAACTAGTTGATCCTTTAAGTAATGTTCAAAATATTAATATGAAATATGAGTAGGAATTAATTAATATTCAAGGAAGAATATTATTAAAGAAGATGAATCCTACTATAATTAATATCAAGATGTTAACTAATTGTCATCTTAGCAACACTCCCCAACATTAATATAGAGGAAGAAAATACCATTCTAACTACTGTCGAGATGTTAATTAATTGTCATCTTAGCAACACTCTCCAACATTAATATAGAGATGATATTAAGGAATGAACTATTAATTAATATTCAAGGAAAGAAGTTAAGAAAATAACTCACAACTTTAAT
Organism: Cuscuta europaea; assembly: GCA_945859875.1. Classification (NCBI taxonomy): domain Eukaryota; kingdom Viridiplantae; phylum Streptophyta; class Magnoliopsida; order Solanales; family Convolvulaceae; genus Cuscuta; species Cuscuta europaea. The sequence goes on from CAMAPE010000013.1 coordinate 3,412,631, forward strand.
AATCAACAAGCTTCAAGAGCAACACCAAGAATGGAAGTTTAGCTCCTCATTTGGAGACTAAACATAGCTAGAAAAATATAAAGAAATGCTATTCTAAACTGAGCTTAAGAGTATGGAAGAAGGGATTATTTTTAGAGAAGAAAAAGAGTGCTATTTATAGGTGTTTTTCAACACCTTTGGCCGGGTACCCGACCAGGTCCGGTCAAAATCAGATAATTCGCCACGTTCTGGTGATCTTCGCACGTCGTTTTGTCCCGGGTCACATCTGACCCGACCGGGTCAAGTAGGGGACCCGATTGGGTCCAGTGACTTTCTTGGCAATTTCGTCTGTTAAATCCTACCCGATCGGGTGGGGGTTTCTACCCGGTCGGGTTTCACTCTTGGGCAGTCAAATTTCTTGTTTTCTTCTCTTCAAAGTCTTCCTTTCCAACACCACAAATCCTAACTATACTTTACAACTTATAAATAAAGAATAAAATACAATTACAACTGAAATTACATAAATGTTTTCAAACTAAATAAAATGTCAAACAATCAACATAAATCAAACATAAAAACATGCAATTATGCACTACTAATTAGTGTGCATCAAAGCTGTCAAAGTGCCAGAGAGCCTTCATGAAGGGGAATGTGGCAACCACACGGCCGGACGAAGTCTGTCTAACAAAGATCTCAGATATGGATACTATTGGCCAAACATGAGAGAAGACGCAATCACCTTTACTCAAAGATGCAAGCCTTGTCAGATACATGGATCGATACGTCATTAGCTCTCCGAGTCACTTCATCCAATTCTATCACCTTTGCCCTTTATGAAGTGGGGGATGGATATCGTCGGGAAATTGCCAGAAGCACCAGGACAAAAGGTATACATGCTGGCAATGACGGATTACTTCTCAAAATGGGTAGAAGCTCAGCCATTCCATCAGGTACGAGATGACCAAGTGATTTCATTTATCAAAAGAAACATACTTTGCAGGTTCGGTATTCCGTTAGAAATTGTCTGCGACAACGGATCTCAGTTCATAAGTGCAAAGACCAGACGGTTCTGTGAAAGGTACAATATCAAGTTGGAAACGTCAACCCCCAGGTACCCGCAATCTAATGGACAAGCTGAATCCTGCAACAAGATCATTGTTGCCAACCTGAAGAAAAAACTTGAGAAAGCACAAGGCAAATGGGCTGACGAGTTACCCTTTATACTATGGGCAGACAGAACGACTCCAAAAAACGCAACCAGACTAACCCCTTTTTCTTTAGTTTATGGCTGTGAAGCGGTCATACCGACAGAAGTAGAGGTGCCCTCTTCGAGATACGGACTTATGACCGTAGAACGAAACAACGTGGAATTAGTACATGATTTGGACACCATCGATGAAGTTAGAGAGAAAGCCAAGATCCGACTACAATATTATCAACAAATGGTGGCTAAGAGCTTTAACAAAAATGTTCGAGTTAGAATATTTAAGAAAGGTGGCTGGGTTCTACGAAGAGTATTCGGAAATGAAGCAAGTGGAAAATTCAGTCCCAATTGGGAAGACCCGTACAAGATCATCGACATTATTGGTTAGGGGGCATACCGATTGGAATCAATAGATGGTAGACAGGTTCCTAGAAGTTGGAATGCGGTACACCTTAAACCTTTCCATTTTTAATACTGTTATGTCTTATTTATGAGCCTAGACGACTTACCGACTTAACCATCGGAGGGCCGTTGGCTCAAAACCAACGACCAACTTTGACAGTTTGTGACGAATGCAGGGATATCTTGAAGCGTAAGTTTAGACAACTAGAGAAGCGGCTTACGAAGGTTACAAGACGTCAATTAGGCTCGCAATGGACAAACATATTTTAGACATCAAAATGGGAAAGGTTAGGCTGCACATGAGAAATCATGGATCACAGTCCTAGCAGAGCCCATACAATGCGTTTTGGCCAAAACCTACACACATATATGACAATGCACGTGCAACCAAAACATATATGAAGATGCACGTGCAACAAAAAATACAGAACTACACCACGAAACAACATGTTCCAACATAAGGAGATAATACAAATGACAAACGTAATGCTATTTAAAGTTTTTGCAGGATATGGACCAGGTTCACACAATCCATCTCACTATCTTCAACGACGGATGATGTTCCCTTCGCTAGATGAAGTGTCGACATCAATATGAAAATTGTTGCAAATTTCTGTCCCTGAGCCGTCAAGGCAATTTTGGAGGAGAAAAGATAACGTGTCAGCTTTCAGTTTTCGTGGTTTTAGTTAAGGAGACGGATTCGGTCGAAGGTTAATCCGAAGAAAGACGGAGACGTTTCGTCAACCGAAGTCATCAATATGTCACAACAAGTTGTTGATGAGTTAGCAGACGCAATGAACCAAGAGGTGAAGCATAGCTCTTTCAAAATTTTGACAAATTGCCGCTTGATGATTCGACCCATGCATCGTACGCGTCAACTCTCGAAAGGGGGCAATTGTTAGAGCAAGAATTTGGCAGTTTATGTTGCATGGAAGAGGGTTGATCACAAAGGTTAATGAGGCTTAATGATGGTTGTTGAAACGAATTTGTGGATATTATTAGGGTTAATAACGATATTAAGGCAGGAGGTTACTTATTTTGAGCTCACCTGCATTAATGACAAGTTGTGAAACCGTCGGGTCGGAACCGTCAAGTTGAACCGTCCGTAACGGACAACTACAGCTAGTGGAGCATTTGCAAAGCCTAGTGACAATTATTGTAACGTCTTTATGTATTATTAGCCTCTTTAATATGGTTAATGAAGATATTGATTGTAATTGACCGACCTTTATGACAGATTTCAAATCGTCATAAAGTGTGACCAACCCGTCAGTAACGTACAAGGCCATCATGAGAGCATTAATTACCCTTCCTATAAATAGGATATCCCTCATTGTAATCAAGGCAGCTGATATTCGAATAATACACAAGCTTTCACTATTATTCACCCATTTGTTATCTCCTTCATTGCTCTTGTACGAGACCCATTCATCATATAATTTTCTTTTTTAATTAGTTTTAGCTTATCAAATTATTGCTTAAACACACGTGCTACTAAGATAATCTAGTTTATGAGAAATAAACTAGAGTAATATACAAGAATGATTAACTAGTATAAATGACCCGATTAATCATTTTTGTGAATATAATATTCCAATTGGATGATGACCATGAATGGCTCATTTTATGAAATGAATAAAGGGAATTCAATATGGTATTCTTGAAAAGAATTAAAAGTGCATAATCATGCAAGTTAGGAAAGTAATCTAGTTTATGAGAAATAAACTAGAACATAATACATGAAAATAATTTGGAATATTATCAAAAACATAAGAAATGTTTTGAGTGACCAAAATGACATATAATGATTGTTTATGACTTCATACATGTTGTATTTAAGTTTCGGAGAAATCGGAGTCGTTTCGGGTGGTCAACGGGGCGTTGACCCGGTCCAAAACAGTGGACCGGCGCCGATCAGGGGATAAACCGGTGTCGGTTTGAGTACGGCAGTCGGTTAATTATTTTAAATCAGTGAACTGGCGCCGGTCAGGCAGTGAACCGGCGCCGGTCTGGTCTCGGCTTTCGGGACCGGTTTTTGCTAAAAATCGAAATCGGATCCGGTTCGATGAGGGATCAATCCCAAATCTCTAATTAAAACTACTCACAACTCATAATGGAAGAATCAACAGAATTGGGATGAATAGAAATAATTGTCATTAATTAAAAAGTAGGAACTTACAAATAATCCCAGGGTCTTGAAGAATAAAGCGGAAAAACACAAATAAATTCGTCCCTAGACCTCTCTCTAAATTTTGTGACCCCTAAACAGGTGTGTTGAGGCCCTATTTATAGAAAACAACTGAATCTAGGCTGAAATAGGATTTCTGGAGTCAGGCACAGTGCTAGGCACGATCGTGCCTGACCTCTATGCCTCCGGAGGAATCCTGCGTCTCGTGTCCAGACACGGTCGTGCCTCACTAGCAGGCATGATCGTGCCTGGCCTCCAGTAGCTCGGTACCAAGTTCTTCTTCAGTCACGGCGTACCAAACGCTCCCGAATGCTTCCGTGATCGATCCAAAGGTCTTTTCTTCATCAAATCTTCATCGTGAACCTCCCGGAGACCTCCAAAACTCTCGAATCTCTCTTAAATGCTCTTCAACTCTTCTTGAATGCTTCTCAAGCGCTAGTGTCAGACTCTACTTTTCTGGTTTTTGACTCCAAACAACACAAAACTCGAACCAACGCCCGGTAAACATAATTTGAGCTAAAATTGAGACTTATAAAACCTTAAAGCTAGGAAAACCATCAAAAGCCGATCCCAACATGCATCAAATATGTGTTGTACTACGAACTTATCATACTACGAACTTATCATACAATAAAAGTAACAATATACTTCTTATTGCCAAGAGAAGAAGTTGAGTGAAAATTACATAGATCACTATGTACAAGATGCAAAATAGCTGAATTTCTTTCAATATTAGGAAACAGTTGTTTTGTGATCTTAGTAAGCATGGAAATCCTACACTTATCATTATTAATATCGATCAAAAGTTGGGATCAAACCATCTTCTGACATTTCATGTATTTTTCTAAAATTAACATGAGCTAGTCTAGCATGTCAGATCATACAATTATTCATGGAAGATGACACAAAAACAGAATTATCACTAGAAATTAACAGCAAAACTAAGAACAACATCAATATAAACAATTTTCGTTCATATCCAATATTAAATTGAAATTGTAAAAGTTTGGCAGCTTTGTTCGAATATTACTTGCATATTTTTGAAGATCAACGTCAAGAGGAGAAAAATTGTGAGTCTATATGTGGAATTCGCTGGAAATTGGTAGAGATTATGCATGTAGAGATTTGACGGCAATTTGTCGAATTCAACTACACCTGAGGAACGGTGCGGAAGAACAGAGCTGACATGCTGCGGAAGAAGGAAACCGTTGAATGAAGTCGTTAGCGGTGGAAGTTATTCTCATTGAATGAAGTCGTTAGCTGCGTGCGTTATTTTAACTTTGAAGGGTAAATTTGGAAAGTTATAATTAAGTTTTCTCATATAAAAGAGCTATGATTTGATCGTAGAGGAAGCAAACTTCTCTTTCCAAATATGTGCTTCCTAGCTCCTAAAAACTACGTAGTACATCCCAAAAGAATTGTACTTTTATTTTTTGTTACAAATTTTTTGTTTTCTGGATTTTTCTTTCTAAAATTTTCCTAGTCAAACATGGTTTTGCACTTCGTCAATAGTAGTTTTAGTTAGTTTCTAAATTATATAACATTTTACCGTCGATATTTTTTTTAAGGACGATATTTGTCATATTAGAATGAAAAACTTGTGTTTATCATTGTCAATTTAAACAATCGCCAATTGAACCTTGATTTGACTCCTTCGTAAATGAAGAATGTGGAGCGACTCCGGATCAAGTTGCAAGTAATTAAGAAGATCATAATTATGTTTGGTTAATTATATAAATAAACCTTTGGCAGTTCAACGGGTTGAGTTTCTTTATTAATGAATGTCTGCTTATATCTCTGATAATGATAATTATTACTTTTGAGAATTGTTCATCGGGATATGATATGAGGCGTAGGGCTCAAAGCAATTCTTCGTGCCACCTACTTAGGGATGGACTCATGGACCAAACCGGGCCCGACCTGTCCCGCTACTGTGCGGGCCCAGCCCGGCCCGGGTAAGTAATGGGACGTTCGGGCTTTGACCAGGCCCGGGGGAGGGGAGCGGTTCGGGCACAGTTCATGAAATAGGCGGCCCGGCCCAGCCGGTTCGGGCCCGGGGGAGGGGAGCGGTTCGGGCACAGTTCATGAAATAGGCGGCCCGGCCCAGCCGGTTCGGGCCCGGTCCAGGCCTAACGGCTAAATTTAAAAAAAAAATCTTTGGCCATTCAAACAGGCCTTAGAGCCGTTGTAATTCAACCCAAACGGCTATATAGCCGTTGGAAGCCTTCCAGGGGGTCCTGGGGTGGGTTAGGGGTGGGGTGGGGTACAAAAAATCTATAAATACTCCATTTTTTCTATATAATTTACTACACATCTTCTCCACATATTCCAACTCTCTAATCTCTAATCTCTACTAATCTTTTCCATATTCATCTTCTCAAATTAAAGTGTATTTCATGTTTTAATTTTTGCTCAATTTCCAATTGTACTACATATTTCAAATAAGTATATTTTAAATTTTTTATGTCCAACAAATCTTAATTTAATATTTAAACAAAAAAAATTAAATAGCTCGGGCCCGGCCCGAACTGGCCCACTACCCGGCCGGGTAGGCACGACCCGGACCGGACACGCTATTACCCAGGCCGGTTCCGGGCCCATGTTACTATAAAAAAAGCCCGCCCGGGCCCAGCCCGGAACCGGACCAGCCCAGAACCAGAACCGGATCGGCCTGGAATCGGAACCGGACCGGCCCGGGTCCATCCCTAGACCTACTTATTCATTTTGTGTAAACTAACATTACACAATCAAAGTTATACTCGGGGTAATACTGTATAAAATATAATTTTAACTCTAGAATTTTCGTGCATCGCACAAGTATTTCGTGTAGTTTAGAATATAATACGGAGTATTAGTGTGTGAAATGCAAACTAGAAGTTTCCAAATCTACGCTTCCTGTGATCCTGGATATTATATGTACTTTTTTTCTTTGGACCACTCAAATGAATAAGTACGGGATCCCATTTTTTAATTGGGTACCATAGTTGTAATCTTTTATAATAATTTTTTGTCTTTTTATCTAATAACAGCTACAAGTAAACAATTCATTTACTAAGCATCTTCCTCCAACCCTCTGAACAAATCCGCTCATGTAATTAATTTGCTATAGGCCACCAGAATACATTTAAGATTTGTGATGGTGTAGGGGTGGAGCTACTCTTACATGCTAGAGTTTTTTTCCGGCCTCAAGATATACTTGAGATTGTTGAAGGTGTTATTGTGATAATTTTTTAGATAATGAAATCTCACTTGATTACTCCTAGATACATGTTACGAGAATATGTGTTTTTCGTCAAGAGTTTGATTTTTTCATTAGTACAAGAGTACACCCTCTTTTATGACACACATGATTATGATTTGCTAAATACATAGTACTTTTTACGAATAGAATATTTAGAGAACAAAAGAATATTCATTAAAATATTACTCCCTCCGTCCCGAATTGAGGTGCAAATTTTGACCGACACGGGGATTAAGAAAGGTTAGAAATTTATTTTGAGGTTCCTATTTTGCCCTTGTCTCATAAAATAAAGAAGAAACTGAAAAGGTAAAAAAGTACAATTAAAAGCACTTTAATCGTACCCACAAACTGTAGGAAGCATTACATATGCTGAAAGAAGGTACAAAAGCTACGGTCTATACAAGTGTCAAATCTACTTTTTGATGTGGCCAAAAGGGAAATAATTTCCCAAGAGGGAGGGAAACAATACGAAACACTCAAAATGAAACTTAAACATTTTGGTTTCCCACCATATTACACACAAAACAGACTACGGAGTACATGGATAAATAGTCAGCTACCAAAATTCAATTCAGTTTCCCACCAAGACATTCAGCTGTCAAAAAACAAAACTCAGAATACAGCTTCTCTTCTTCTAATCTTCCATCTTTTCTGCACTTCTTTGAAATGGCTGAGGATATTCATGTACCCCCATCAACTGAGTTACAACTCTTTTCATCTCCAGATCCCTTGCCCCCCCCCCCCCCCCCATGTGACTCCTTTTGTCCAGACTGCAAACACAGTAGTCATTTTTCAAGACCAAGATTTTGCAAAGAAGCACACTGTTTTAAATGGAATGGACAGGCACAAAGTTATTGAGATGCTTTTAGCTAACAAAGTGAACGGAAAATTGAAGAAAGGAACACTTAAAGATGCAGGTGTTTTGTTCAATATATCACCACGCACAGTATATTTGGCAGAAATTCCAAGCGCAAATAAAAGCGGGGAAAGCAGTTGATTTGGAGACTAAGTTAAAAGGAAATGTTGGGCGAAAGCGAAGTAACATTAACATCGAAAAAATTAAAGACATCCCGCTTCGAAGAAGAAGCACCTTGAGGTCACTTGTCGTAGAATTGAATGATGCCCGATCTACACTACACAGACTTGTCAAGGAGAAGGCAATCAAGAGGCACTCAAATGCAGTCAAACCATTTTTAACAGAAAAAGGTATGCGACAAAGAATGGAGTTCTGTTTAAGCCATTTAATTCATCATACAATTCCATCAAATCCTACATTTCACGATTTCAGTGAGTATATCCACATAGATGAGAAATGGTTCTACTTAACCGATGAAGTTGAACATTTCTATATGCAACCTGATGAACCTGACCCATATAGGGCAGTCCAAAGTAAGAGGTTCATTTCTAAGGTAATGTTTTTAGCGGCTGTCGCAAGACCTAAAATAGGAGAAAAGGGGAGGTCTTGTGGGATGGAAAGATTGGGATTTTCCCGTTCACTTATCAAGATACAGCAAAAAGAAACAGTAGAAATAGATCAAGAGGAACTCTAGTTACAAAGCCTATTGCGAGCATCACAAGGGAGGTAATTAAACAGTTTATGATCGAGAAAATACTACCTGCCCTCAAACAGAAATGGCCAGAAGGGGCTGTCAAGCGCATAATAATCCAGCAAGATAATGCTAAGCCACATATAGAGTGTGATGACATAGACTTTGTGAAGGAAGCAACAGAAGGTGAATGGGACATTCAATTAACATGTCAACCTCCTAATAGTCCTGATCTAAATGTGCTAGATCTAGGATGGTTTAGAGCTATTGATTCACAAAAACATCAAAAAAGCTCAAAAAATATTGATGACTTAGTCAATCATGTACAACAATCATTTGATGAGCTTGATTCAAGAAATTTGAATCGTGTGTGGATCACATTGCAACATGTTATGGTAGAGGTGCTAAAATGCAAAGGTCACAACAGATACAAGCTGCCTCACATGGGAAAAGGAAGACTGGAAAGACAAGGTATTCTACCTAATGTGATTTCAGTTAATCCTATTTTGGTTGAAGAATCAATTGCTCATTTGCAAAGGCCAATAGAAATGGCAGCAAGTGAAGAGACAGGAAATGTACAAATGGAGTTCATGTCTGAATATCCCACTGATATTCAAATCTGAACTTTTACAGCACATAGAAGGGTTGCATTTTGTTTATAGGCCTACATTAGGTAACCTTTTCTTGTTAAAGGTACATTTTGTGTGTTGGCAGCCTATATTTTGTTTGTAGAAGGCTGTATTATGGAATGCTTTTTTGTTTAAAGGGTACATTTTGTTTCAGTGTAGTTTAGAAAACTGGTTTAGATGGAGCAGGTTACTCAATTTAAATGTGTGGTTGTTTTAAGGTAATCTACTTTTACTCTTTCATTTGAATGTTCTTTGAATGTTCTTTAAAGATCTCAATGCAATCTGGTTCCACTTAACTAAATCACACTCTGATCTTTAATACACTTCTAAATTGTATTTCTAAAGTTAGTTTTAACTACATTTACTTCAATGCACTTCTAAAAAATGACAACAAAACACTAAAAATTGGCACTCGGTTCAGTAACATTGGCACCCAAAGACATAAAATTGCGTCCACAGATCAAAATTAGCACATTTGAGTGTCAACCAATTCGACATCAAAAAGTTGAGTGCACTAAACTGCTTAAAGAGGTGAAACATCAACAAATTTAAGCCAATTTTTAGAACATAATCAAGTTAAAGAGGCAAGCATATATACCGATATGTTTCGCATTGTTGGATCCCAGCCAGGCAACAAGCTTGATGAAGCACTACATCATTGGAGGAGAAACCCTTCGTCATTGAACCTCCCGTCTTCATTGCAAGACCCTACACCTTCAATTTGTCCTTCATCGTCTTCACCACAAAACCCTAGACTTTTGAGAATCATCGCAGAATTCACTGACCAAAGGAGTCTCGTTGGCTGAGATGGAGAGAGGTGTTGAATTCATCGCAGAATATTTTGAGAATCATCGCAGAATATTTCAGATTTGAATTCATAGAGATGGAGAAGTTGAAGAGAGGTGTTGGTGGGAGATAAAAGACGTGGACATGGAAGGGAGAAGCGGAATACGAAGTGAGAGGGGAGAGAAGAGCATGTAATTGAAGAGGGGAGAGAAGATGGTAGGTTGAAATTGATTACTCTTCTGTAAATGGGGTGGGTGGGAGTAGAAAACGTGTAAGGTAAAAGTAAGGGTAGACCAGTCATTTTGTTCATGCTTACATACTTTAAATAGAAAGTGGAAAATCATTTTGGGACAGCCAAAAAAGGAAATTTTGCAAAACAAATTGGGACGGAGGGAGTAGCGTTTACAAATTATCAAAAAGTATGTACGCATCAAACAATTTTTTAGTAAAGAGACCATCAAAATGCATGTGCCACACAATCAGGATATAGTTATCACTAAATTTTGATGAAATTACACTAAAAGTCTAAAACAATTACCAAAATGACGGATTTATTACTAAAATAAATATAATTGAAAAAAACGATGACCAAAACATAAGATTTCCAAGCAATTACGAGAATGAGATTCAACATGTCCTGATAGTAGATGGATACACCCCATCGAATGTAATACATTAAAATCTCTAGCTAGAAATCGGCTTTTACTTCCAAAAATTCTTTAGAAAATCCCCAATCACTCATACCTCCAAAAATAATTTCTGGCCGAATTTCAAGCCCTCGCACAGTAAGGAATCGGCCGTACCCAGTAACGACATTAAACAAACATGATTCAACATCACCTCGATTCCCTCCAGCGTTGAAAAAGGTCCCAATTTCCACCTCCAACCATCCATCGTCTCTAACAACGGGAAATCCAAAATTATAAAACCGAGATCTCATTTCGGCCACATCTTTATCCTCATTGTCAACAAATCTACACACTCCCCAGAATGAGAGCGTGATGTAGACATGCTCCGCTGAAGGCGCTGATAGCTTGAACACCAAATAGGATGAGTAGCGTGTTTCTTCAGATAACTTTTCACTGCTCATTCTCCCATAAATGTCATACTCGCGATCATGTGACTTGATTACAGCAACATCAGAGTGCCTTTTAACCATATTAAAAATGTGTTATTTAAGACGAGTTTATAACCTGTCTTTCTTAAAGTTAAAGAACATGTGCAGCGAATAACCTGGAACATAATAGCTCTGGTTCCGTATACATGCGATTTGTGACATTCCTGTGGGTGAAAACAAGTTCTGAGGCTGCAACTCTGAAACATTTCTTTCCAGTTCTTTTATCCAGAAAAAGACCCTGTTTTCAAGATTTCAAAGGGTACCAGAAAAACAACAGAAAGACATCGTTTTCAAGAAAAGCAATTTAAGCAGAGATTGAAAATGCAGGGTGTTAACTGTATAAGGATGCAATTACCAGCTTTCCTCCATCAAGGAAAATGTGGGAATGAGAAAGGAACATATAAAGTTCCTTCTTGGTGGGTGGCAAATCAAAGGGAGCGGATGATTTTGAGACGATTTCATCAATATCAGACGGCAAAAATTTCTTCCATACGGTGTCTGACTCAGTTGCCGATTTGAAGCGTTTGGAGATGACGGACAACGCCGATGCATCGGCCGGCGAAGTGAAGGAAACGATTTCAGAGATGCATCCCTCCGGCAGCATCGTGAAATCGTCCATATTGGCCAGAAAGCTAAGCACGAGTACTATACTTTATTGGGAGCGTGCAATGTATCCTATGTGGCTGTGTATATATACCAAGAATTTATGTACCCTATTCTCGGCTTATATTTAATACAAACAGTAAAAGATATACTTATTTGAAATATGAATTGTAATGAAATTATCCAATGAAATTCATAAAATAAAGGCGAGAATCGCTTAATTATTATTTAAGTTACATATTTGAACCAAAGTAACAACACGAGTATCGGTTAAAAAAAACATTACTAAAAATCATTTCTCGTAGAACAATGTGAAACAAATCATCAATAATTGCTTCATAGGCAACTTTCTTTTCACTAATAAATATGACAAATATTAAAATTACCACATATAACAACACTAAACATTCTTTTGAAAGGATAAATGAAAAAAAAGTATTACTCTCTCCGTCTCTAGAAGGTTCGTCAAATTGACTTTTCTTGGTCAATGACAGTACTCTTTGACTAATAAATTTTTCAATACGAAATTTTTTGAATATGAAAATTATGTCAAAATGAACCTTATTCAATATATATTTATAAATGTATAAAATTTATAAATTATATACAAATATAATAATTAAAATCATTGTCCAAATTTTTTTTATCATTGACCAAGAAAAGTCAATATGACGAACCTTTTTGGGACGGAGGTAGTACTACATATTGAATTCATGAGTTGAGAATGATTTATTGACCGTTAATAGGAGTCTAAATATTGAAGTCTCGAAAGAATGGAGGTTTTCAAAAAACAAAATGTTTGGTCGCCAATAATACTCGCGCAAGAAGACTGCCAATTTGACGTCCTCTAAAACTACTATTAGGAACTCAGATATAGTTTATTGAAATTTAGAAACAAATAAATAATTGGGATGAGATTTGTGAGAGATAGACTCTAAAATACGAGTAATTATATAAAGGTTTCATGTTATAATTAAAATCAATAAAAAGCCTTAAAGGCTAAAGAGATGTGAAGACTGAAGAGGCGTGTGTTTTATTGATGCATCAACAATTGTATTGATTTTAAAAATTACAACCGATCATAGTTAAAATTAATGTATATATTCTTTTTTTAGCTTGGCTCTGTTTTGGACTTTTTATTTACATTTTAAATTTTCAAATTGTCAACAAAATTAAACATTAGTCTAATTAATTGAACTTAAAAATACAAAAAACATCTCAAACTATACACTATTCTATAAAGAAAAAGATTTGAATCTATTTTTGCTTCTATTTTTTCAGACCTAGGGCGATAGCCCCTCTTGCCCCCTTAGAACTGGCCCTAGCTCCATTTTGTCATCCAAATTTAACACACAGAATGTGGGCATCGATTTTCTTTCTACGATTTAAAATCGCCATCTGAATCTAGATTTGACGTGCAAGAATGAAATATTTTGTACATGAAGAATGTGGAGTGATTCCGGATCAAGTTGCAAATAATTAAGAAGCTCGTAATGATGTTTGCTAATTATATAAATAAACCTTTGGCAGTTTAACGGGTTGAGTTTCTTTATTAATGAATGTCTGCTTATATCTCTAATAATGATAATTACTTTTGAGAATTGTTCATCGGGATATGAGGCGCAAGGCTCAAAGCAATTCCAGGAACTATAGTTGTAAATGAACATGTCTTAAAATGGCAGACATATTACGTTCTTATTTTTTGAAGAGAAAATGGTGTGTATTGATATCTAGAATCGTTACATCATTAGCAAAATGATCAAACATTGATTACAACTTTCACCTTCCAAGTTCCAACTACTACTTATAATCCTACGATTAGACATAGAGACCATCACTCTAAAGGAGCAATACGAATTGTTAACCACCAGACGGGTTTAATGCAGCTATTGCCGAACAGATAGATCCGTCTCCCACTAACCATATCTAATCTAGCTGAAACCTCAATCATCGCAATAAACCTAGAACCATGAACTTTAACAAAAAACAAAACGATTTTACATTATACAGTTTTGTCACATATTTTTCCGTGTCAAAAGTTAACATTAGAAGTGAAATTTTGACCGCTACACATCCGTGACAACACTCGTGACAAATGAAACCGTTTCATAAAATCCCTAACAAAATCCTTCACAAATTTTTCTATATATACTTGCCATTTTAGCTAGTTTCATACCATACTTATACTATGTCGTTAATAATTGTATCATTATATATAGTTAATTATTAGTCCATTTATTTTTGTATAATTTCATGTATTTAAATTTTTGAATATGTATTAACTTTTAGTAATCAATGTTAGTGTAGGAATTGAATGAAGCTATTTTTTAATATAATACATCACACACACACATATATTTAGAGAGATATATTATTATAAATTGAATGTAAAATGAACATGTGTAAATTATATATATTTATGTCGTTAAATAATTCTACCATTATATATAGGAATTGATTAGTCCTTTTATTATTGTTTAATTTCATGTACATAAGTTTTTTGAATATATATTAACTTTTAGTAATATAATCAATGTTAGTGTAGGAATTGGTTGAAGCTATTTTTTAATATAGTACATCAAATATATAGACAAATTATAAATTGGATGTAAAATGGACATGTATAAATAACACAGAGTATATATTTATGCCGTTAAATAATAGTATCATTATTTATAGTTCATTATATATTACCTTTAAGTAATGAATAATGTTAGTGTTGCAATGAGGTTTTTTATAATATAATACATCAAATATATTCAGGTATACTGTATAAAAAAATTAGAAGTTAGATGTACAATAGATATGATGAAAATAGAGGTTATCGAAAAGAATTTCTTGCTGGTGTTGATGAATTTATCGCTTTTGCACTCGGACAAACACAATATAAGGATGGTGATAGAATAAGACATTCTTGCACTAAGTGTAAAAAACTTAAATACCTTTCTTCTGAGAATGTTGAGTGACATTTGTGGACGAGAGACTTTGTTGAAAATTATTATAATTGGACTTCTCAAGACGAACCATTTGACCCATCACTTTTGCCACAAACAGTAGGTTCGTCTCGTCATTTTCCTAATGAAATGGGTGAATGGGAAGATTATGATCAAATGTTATGGGACCATCATATGGTCTATGATATATTTGGTGCTTCAACCTCACAATTTATCCATAATGACGAGCCACTATATAATCCTCACCAAGGCCAGAGCTCTAATGTCCCTCACGATGATAAGAATCCAAGCTCTTATGTTCCGTATTATGTTTATGAATTAGGAGAGAGATTCCAAGATGTCTTAAAAACAACTGATCAACCTCTTTATGGCGACTGTGAGGGTCACTCTCAACTATCGGCAATTTCAAAGATGTTAAACATAAAATCTCAATATAGCCTTCCTTAATAAGGTGGGATGGACTTTACTCGGGGGGATACCGGAGGTGCACGGGCTAGGAATAGGTGACTACGATCGGTGATAGGGTGGGTTTAGGTTCGTAGAGGCGATGCTGGACAAGAAGGGGAGTGTGCCGCAAACCGACGTTGTACCGGAACCATAAGTTCCAAGGTGGGAATGTTGCTGGAGCTCCGGTGGGAAGGCGGAAGACGGTAGTTTGACCGAGTGATATTGGTGAGAGTAAATGGAGATGGAGTGGAAGAGATAGATGCAGGAACCAAACAAGAGCTTAGTGAATTTAAAGGAAAAATATGTTCATGAAACTTGACATGACGAGTAATAAAAAAATCCAATCAAACTTAGGCTTAAGACAATGATAACCTTTATACCCGTATGCATAGCCATGAAAAATATATTGAATACAATGTGGAGAAAGTTTGTTAGAGAAAGAAGTAGAAAACACAGACAACGGGAACATCTGAAAACACGCAAAAAGGAGTAATCTGAAGCTTTGTAATTTTTTTTCATGTGGAGATAAATCAAAAAGAAGTGGAGAAAGTAAATGGTTAATAATTTAAGCAACACTAAAAATAAAATAAAGCCAAAAATGACTAGCAATACATGCTTCAAGAAGCATAGTCCTAGTCAGCTCTACGAGATGACAAAGTTTTCGCTCAACAATCCCATTTTGTTGAGGGGTGTCTAGACAAGATTTTCGAAAATAGATACCGTTTTCGATAAAAAAAAATTGCATATCAAAATTAATAAATTCACCCCCTCCATCACTTTGAAAATTTTAAATTTTACAATTAAATAAATTTTAAACCAAAGCATACAGAGTACAAAGTCCGGTCTTTCAATAGCCATAATACCGTGGAGCTCCTAGTCACACTCTTAAGCAGCGGCGCTCTAAAACCCTAGCAGCGCATTACAGATCTATGTTGTTAGCGTGACCGGGATGAGCGGGAAATCGGGAAGAAAAGGGGTGTCTTGTAGTTGTTCTCTCTCTGGCTAGATTAAAGGTAACATCGCTCGTGGAGATTTTTTGTAGGAGTATGACTTAGCTTGACTGCTCTTCTTTTGTTGTTGTGTTTTTTCTGTTCTATAATTTTTTTTCCCGAGCTATGGTGCTCCAGCATGTTTTGTCTGTCTCAATGTGAGGAGTTGTTTATGTGTCCCGGTCAGCTTCGTCTAATCAAGGATTTCTAACTACCTTCTTTTGAGTTCCGTAGAGTATGGAAGTGGCATAAAGACTGTTTGTGTCTCCACCCGTTTCTACATCTTTTCAGAACAAAGTAAGAAGAAGAATCTAGTGTTCACCCTTATGGTAGCAGTTCGTCCTCCGATCCTTTGAAACCACCTCCGTGTTAGAAAGAGCTTTATGCATGGAAAGGCTTTATTCAAGCATTATTTCTTCTTTAGTAGTATTTATTTTTATTTTAGTTTGAGTACGATTTTGATATGTTGACTTTTGAAGTACTTTCGATTTTGACATTGTGGCCGAAAACGGCTTGTCATTGTGGTTGGTGTCACTTTCTGTGACACCGCACCCGGATGTACTTGAATTTAAAATTCAGTATGTATTCGAATTTTTCTAGCGAATAACTTCGTGTAAAGGAATGCTATATTTAATTAATGAATGATTAATTAAATTATTTATCGGGTCCATAATATTGAGAATGGGCTACCAAATATTTAGTTGGGTCATCATGATAATTATAGAAGCTCAATAAAATGCCAACTAAAGTTGCATTGAGGAAATGTTTGGACAACCTAAGCGCTATTTTGACCCAACATGCCAGAAATAACAGGGATAATTTGGAGGGACTTCCTACACCCACTTGGGATATTCTACCAGTCAAATTGTGACACTCCAAAATTTTAAATGAAAATAAAAATAATTTTTATCAGTCAGATAAAATATTACGAAAATAACATTTTAATAATTAAATGGGTCAAATAAAAATTTCAACAATTGTGACATTCTAATCAGACAAAAATGGTTCGATAAGGGAAGCAACGTTTTATATCAAGTACATGTATACATATGGCATAAGAAACGAGGGAGAAATAGCTCGCCGGAGTTTTCGCCATACGTGAGCATATCAAGTACCTGTATACAGGTACTTATGCCAAAGTGACCTTCTTAATTAATTAAGGTGGGATCCATATTAAAACTTTGGAGTGTCACATTGGTTGGGGAAATGTAAAATGAATTAAAGAGACTAAATGAATTGTTTATTTCGGCAAAAACTAAATAGCAGAAGTATGTACTGTTAAAGTAATGAAATTAATGTTTTTGGAATTAATTTTGGCTGAAGATATAATCATATATGGATATTATTAGAATGATATAATGGGATTTTAGGCATTTGCGGATTAATAAGTAAAAGTTAGATCGAGATATAAAACCCATTTTGAATATTGAACCGGAGTTGATTTAACCATGAAACGGAGGTAGTGTATTATTATTATTTTTTTTAACCCAAATTTGGAAAATTTACTAGTTTTACTTTATAAAAGGTTTGACGTGTATCCATTCGGATTAAAAGCATATCGTAAACCAATTAACTTGAGGGTTCTAAAATAAGGTGATGATTAATAAAAGTGGTTAATTAATAATTAATTGATAACCTAAATTCGAACAATAGTATATAAGCGGGAAATCAGTTAAATTAATAGAATAAGTGACTAATTATATCATCTTAATTAAAAAGGTGAATATTTAGAGATCGGGTTAGAAGACGTGAACTAGGAGCGTCAATTTTGAGGTAAGTTTCTCTGTCAATCCAAAATTGTTTCCTCGTATTATATGCTTATTATGCATTATTATGTGATTAAGTGTGAATTTTGAATTGTGTGTATGTGATTTTGAGGAATACAAATTAAAAGTACTTTTTTGGGTATTAAATATTTTTAAATACCTTTGAGACTATTTAGAGAGACTGAGAAATATTTTTGGAAGTATATCTTGATTCACGATAAAATTAAGGATTTTATAAGAGGTGAGCACTCGGGAGAAATCCGTGGTGTCGGTTTTTTCCACATCTGGATAAATGTGGAGGGTGGTTAGAGCTATATACCGCGGGTTTAGTTTAGGTTGATTATTGGTGGCGGGAGAAATCCCGGTAAATATTGGTGGCGGGAGAATCCCGGTATTTCTTTTGAGAACTTTAAAAGTTCTTTGGTGGTCGTGGTAGTAGTTTCTAATTACCCGGGTTTCTAACCCATTGTGAGGTAGGGGGGCGTTGTCCGGGTACTTGGACTTCTTACTACTCGGAGGGCTTGGAATCCCTTTTAGGGGGTGTGCACACTTAAGGATGAAGTTCAGTTTCCAATTTGTGGTCAGTGGGAGCCGAAATTCCGGGATGAGTCGTACACAATAACGATTCATTGGGCTCGAGGAATCTTGAGTTTCGCCCATCTTAAAAGAATCTAAGAGTGAAATTGATTTTGGAATGATGATATTTTTAGTTACAGAAGAGTTCTTTGAAAAGTTATACTTTTATTTGAGATGTTAATTGTTTGGATCTTATAAGGATTATTTTTAACTAAACGGGTATTTGAGATTATAAAGTTGATAAATGATGTTTTTGATTAGAAAAGAATTTCGGTGGTGTGAGTATTTTTATATAATATTATATGAAAAATTATTTTCGCCAAACCTGATTATTTTACGGGGTTGGGT
Organism: Cuscuta europaea; assembly: GCA_945859875.1. Lineage (NCBI taxonomy): Eukaryota > Viridiplantae > Streptophyta > Magnoliopsida > Solanales > Convolvulaceae > Cuscuta > Cuscuta europaea. The sequence goes on from CAMAPE010000013.1 coordinate 3,431,407, forward strand.
AGTACTTACTTAGCTCTAAAGCTAATTTTTGTTTCCTTTTCTCTGTTTTGTTTTCTGCACTTTATTTGTGCAGGTAATGATGAACATGAAGCTAATGATGTTTGACGAGCATTGACAGCGTTTTAGAAGATTTAAGTGTAGTCTTCACTTAGTTTAAATAATGTTATTAAATTTTAAATTTAAGTTTTTAATTCGGTTGAACTCATAGTGGATAGCCTTAACATCCAGCCAAGTTGAGGGCTGGGTGTGGCGGTAACACACCCTTTTTCCATTACTGTTATTTCCGTTGCAAAACTCTATCTATTTTTAAGGAATAAATCAAGGTTGTTATCAAAATATTATTATTTCAAGTATTATTTTGGGCGGGAAAAATGAGGGTGTTACACAAATAACTCCCAAATAATTGGGAGTAAGACTAGAATAAGGGGGATGGAGCGGATGAAGGAAAGGGGGGAAATCTCATTGAGACAAAACTCATACCCCATGTCATGTCCTCCACAATTATATTGTGGTTGATTGAGGAGAATCCTCCTACCATTCTTGTAACATCCGCACAACTCAACAACAAGAGAGATAAGCTCTAGGAAAAGTCTCCACAAAGCTCAAGCTCAAAGGAAGCAAGGAAGAAGGAGAATCCAAGAGGGAAAAGCTAGGAGTTGGGTAAGAACTCATCTAGCATTCTTTAACTAGTTTATTCTTGTATGATTTTTAAGAAATCATATGGTGGATTAAACATGAAGTTCAACACGTTTAGAAGTGTAGAATATTGATATATAGTGGTGGTAATTTACTTAGAAGAGTTGGTGAATCGATAGGAATCGAAATCTCCGGAAACCGCCACTCCAAAGGAGCTGTTCGTAGTTGCAGACTATGAAAGCTACCCGGCTTTTGTGAAAGCCGCCCGGCTTTTGGCTGCTGCCCAGAAATTCCATTTTCAATCGGCCTAGAATGGGGATTGATCGAGGGGTGTATCAAAGAAAACTATTGTAGCACATCATAAGGTGAGGATTGTTGACTATATTGCTTATAATTGTTGGGTTAATTTCATAAGATTACTTGATAATCATGTAATTTCCATGTATATGTTTGTATTTTTAATTAGTTTTGAGTGATTTTTACTTTGGAAATTACACACTTTTGGTGTAATAGTTTAGTTTGTTAAATTCTTGTAAATTCTTTAGATTAGGTTTATTCTGAGCTCAAACAGGTCTTGATCAACTCAAAGGACAATTGGTGAACCCCAAAAGTGGAAGGAAGGTGCAAAATCAAAAGCAAAAAAGAAAATCCTGATTTTTTGGTCTATACCCGGTCGAGTATGACCTATACTCGATCGGATATCTTGTTGAAATTTCAAATCGGATCAGATCCGAAGACAAAGGAACATGCAGGGAAGATTTTGATCACGATCGAGTGTCTATACCCGATCGGATAGACCGACATACCCGATCGGGTATGCCCTTAAGTTTAACCCCAAATCCGGTCGAGTATAGCCCGAATATCACTTTCTACACATACTCGATCGGGTATAAGAGCATACCCTATCGGGTATACCTATAGAATTTAGCCTATAATCGATCGAGTATACCTCGAATCTGGCATTTTACACATACCCGATCGGGTACCTTGTATATCCCCGATCGGGTATCCGAGCTGCATCCCAAGAGCCTATAAATACACCCCATTTCCTTCACAATTAGATACCCAATTCCTTTATACTTCTAAGCTCAGTCTAGAATAGTTCTTTCTTTATATTCTCATCATGTTTAATCTCCAAATGAGGAGCTAAACTCTTCCATCTTGGTTTTCCTACTTTGAAGCTTAATGAATTTGTAAGTTGTGAGTTATTTTCTTTAATCTTCTTCCTTGAATATTAATTCTTCCTTTAAAATACTATTTCTGTATCAAAGTTGGGGAATGTTACTAAGATGACAATTAGTTAACATCTTGACATTGATTATAGTAATAGTTATTTCTTCCTCTATGTTAATATTGGGGAGTGTTACTAAGATGACAACTAGTTAACATCTTGATATTAACTATAGTAGGATTCATATTCTTTAATATTCTTCCTTGAGTATTAATTAATTCCTATTCATACTTCATGTTAATATTTTGAACATTACTTAAAGGATTAACTAGTTTTGTTTCATATATTAATTATTACTAGAATCAATCGATTAATACGCTTGTTATTAATTCGATTCAGGGGCGGACCCACCCTAGGGCTAGGGGGTGCCCGTGCCCCTGCCGTGATTTTTATTTATATATATATATATATATATATATATATATCAAGATGGAATTTTTTGATGAAATTTTTTGAGCATTTTCTCATCAAGTCTAGTTTATCCATAGCAAATATCAGGTCAAAATTCGACCGGGAAGGCAGTAAAATAATTCGTTGATGTTAACTGCGTTTTTCTATGTATAATTTGGCGCAGTTAACTTCAACGAATTATTTGACTGCCTTACGGATCGACTTTTGAGCTGAATTTTGGTATGGATAAACTAGACTTGATGAGGAACATGCTCAAAAAATTTAATCAAAATATTCCGCCGGGAACCGCCCCAAACGCCGGTGTTCGGACGGCGTTCGGATAGAAAAGTGCTGGACAGAAAAGTTATGCCGATTGAGACTTATGATGTTAATATTAGAGATGAGTTGAGGAGACGTTATTTGAGAAAAGGTTCTTGCGAACCGCGTGACTTTAAATTTCCACAAAGTGATTTTAATGGGTGCAACAGATCATTCCAAAAACAGTGGTTTTATTTAAATTTTATAGTTTTGTTTATTGCTATACTCGTGATGCATATGATTTTTTTCTAGACTAGTATATCATTTCTTTGTTATTCTGCCCCTGCGAGTCACGAGTCCTGGTTCCGCCACTGGTAGTAGTATAAATAATAATAATAACAACAACAATAAAAACAACAACAAAATAAATTATAATTAAAATGATATTGAAGGTTATAAGTTTATCCTAATTCTTATATTATACTACCTCCGCCCCTTTAAACTTTGCCAAAGTTGACCGACATGGAGAATAATAAAGTAAAAACTATGTGATTGAGATTTGTGCAGAGGAAAGAGAAATAACAGAAACCACAAAATAATTAATTAAAAGGGAAAGTGACAAAGTTTTTGGGACGTCCCAAAAAGGAAAGATGGTAAAATTTTAAGGGACGGAGAGAGTATAAAGTAACAAAATTCTTACATATTTTGGACAAAAATCGGGACTCTAATGCATAGAATAATTAAAATAGTGGCAAAAAATAAGCATTCTGCTGAATCACCGATGACCGTAAATAATCAAATTTTTTGGATGAAATTTTATTTTATTAACACTTCAGGTGGTTCTATGTTTCAATTATTATTGCTACTAGCACTTATCCGTCAAGTTTAAGTATATGGTTGGTTTGTCATATGTTTAACAAAAAAGCTATTTTGATACCTGTAAATGATGTTGTTGAGATTATCAATAATTATATAATTTCGTTCAAACCTAAAGAAATGAAGACATGTTTGATTTTGACATCTCATGTTCACTTGAAGGCAACATTGTCACTGAATCCGTTAAAGTGCACATGCAAGAGTCTTTGAACATTATCAATGAATCAGAGATATCGAACCATAAATTGGGACTAACAATTCGTATTCCTGTTATGCTAATGAGGAACATTGGCCAGTCATGTGACTTATGTAATGAGTCTCACATGCTTATTACTTGGTTGTGTAATTGTATTTTGGAGGTGAAGGTTATATCTTAAAAAATAATGGTCAAAAGGTTTTGAATCCAGAATTATCAATGGTGGTCCCGTCAGATAACATAATTTTCTTTCAAATTTCAACTCAATCAATTCTCATTAATTGTTTCATTTGTCATGATGATAAGCAAGACAGAGGCTCCAGATCCATCATTTTTTTTGCTTTACTCTTACTTGACAATTTTTCATTGGATCCAAGTTTTCCTTTTCTTACAAACTACTACTGTATATTCAAATTTACAACATATAAACTCTACTATCTTTTTTATTTGGAAAAATTAAACAACATATACAATTTCAATAAAATATAATTTTAAACAAGTTGTTACTTACTCTAGATATACCAGTGCATCGCATGGGTATTTAGTCTAGTTCTATTTATAGGAATGATAATTAATGCTCTCATGATGGTTTTATACGTTAGTGAAGGGTTGGTCGCGCTTTATGACGATTTCAAATCTGTCATAAAGGTCGGTCAATTACAATCAATATCTTCATTGACCATATTAAAGAGGCTAATAATACATAAAGACGTTACAATAATTGTCATTAGGCCTTGCAAATGCTCCACTAGCTCGAGTTGTCCGTTACGGACGGTTTGACTTGACGGTTCCGACCCGACGGTTTCACAACTTGTCATTAATGCTGGTCAGCTCAAAATAAGTAACCTCCTGCCTTAATATCGTTATTAACCATAATAATAACCACAAATCCGTTTCAACAACCATCATTAAGCTTCATTAACCTCTGTGATCAACCCTATTCAATGCAACATAAACTGCCAAATTCTTGCTCTAACAACGTGTACTTAAGAATTTCTTAATTCTTCACAAGAATATTACTTTAATTACTTTGGTCATTTCTCGAATGAGTCAACAAAACATTTATATTAATTAATTATAGCTTGTATATTTCCCTAGTTTAGTTCTCATAAACTAGTTTTACTTTAGTGACTTGCATGATTTAATACGTGAATCCTTCACAAGAATACCATCTTGAATTTTCTTAGTCATTTTCTCAAATAATCATTTATGATTATTCTTCATCAAGAATATTAATAATTCTTTACTCACTCATTAATCATGCCACTTTCACTTAATTTTATTATCAATATGGTCAATCATATGTTTAAACACTTTTAAACATTTCTATACATATTCACATACTAGATTACTCTAGTTGTCTCATACATAGTCCATGTATGCATTTGTATACATTTGACAATAATATATTCATAATTAATCCACAAATAAATCTCTTATTCATTAACCATGTAATATTTCCATAATTCATATTCACCATGACTAATCATGCATTTTAATCCATTTAATCATTTCTCAAATCATGATTATGATTTTATTTAGGTAATCCCACGTTTGACCCAAGAATTACAAGATACATAGTCGTCCACTCACCTCGAAATGACGCTAGCGAGCTTTTATCCTCTTTGTTTGAACTCTTGCGACTTTTGGAATTTTCCGGCGAAAACTCCGGTGGCTCCGGCGACTTTTCCAGCCACTCCTAGATTCCTTGAGAAGTCTTGAATACCTTAGTAAAATTCCTAAGACCATGGGCATATACGGGCAAAGATATGTTACCTAAAGTTCGGCTTGGTTCCCCGTTGAATCCGACCAGGCTCGATCCAGATTCTGTCAAGTCCTCCTACTTGACTCCTAGTTCTTTCAGCATTTTCATAGTGATAATATTGGCGGTGCTTCCATTGTCCACAAGGACTCGTTTGACTTCGCAATTCGCCACTCTGAGAGAGATGACCAACGTGTCATGATGAGATTGTGTCAGGTTAGGAATATGTGTTTCGTCAAAAGTGATTGACGCATTTCTCCACTCCTCTTGACGTTTCTCGACCCTGCAGACCTGCAATGACTTGTCTCGGGAATAACCCCGAGCGTGTCTCTTTGCTGCAGAATATGCTAGCCCACATAAGTCAGATCCGCCGTTAATGAAGTTAATTACCTTACAAGGAGCTGGCGGTGAAGGAGGTCTCAGTTCGTTTGGTGACGCTTTGACATTTCGTCCCATAAGCGATTTGGTATGTTTAGACATGATTTCTGTCAGATAGTCATTCCTCGGCAAGTATGCCACCTCTTTTCACAGTGATGCGTGTGGGGGAGTCTGATAAGTCCGTATTTAGACACGCATTTTATGCGTATTCGGGTTGGGTTTTTATGGTTTTCCTAGCTTTAAGGTGTTGCAAGTCTCAATTTTAGCTCAAGTTGCGATTATCAGGCGTTGGGTCGAGTTTCTTTGCATTTGGAGTTGAATTGAAGAAGTTAGAGTCCGGCAATCAGCGCTTGAGAGGAATTCAGGAAGGATTTGAAAGCATTCGAAGAAGATTTGAGAGATTTGGAGGTATACTACGTTATACCTTACTTCGTTATACTACGTATATTCGTTGTATTGTATTTATTTTGAGTGCACCTCACGACAAGTGCACGTCATTACCTAAAGTATTAAACGTGATTTTCATGGATTATTAATGATTAATAATGCCTAAATGAAAATACTATTGCATATGAGTAAATGAAGCATGATATACAAATTTAGAGAAATTGTGTATGATTATGTGTTATGAATATGATGATATGATAATGAAATTAATTGTGAAATATTGTGATAAAATATATTTTTACTTCATGTATGGAATTCATGAATAGATAAAAGTGATATTTTTGATATTAAGGATAAACCATACTTTTGATTGGTGAATCAATTGAAATGAAATGTTTGACTATGAATTAAGAACTTGGTTGTTCTAAGTTTATCCGACTAGTATTAAAATGCTAGTCGGGAGATTTATATGAATAATGATGGAATTAATCCTAAGAGATTGGATTGTGAATTATGATGCCTTAAGTAGTCTTAAGAGATACTTTATGGGTCGAATTGTACGAGCTCTGAGGTGTGATAAGGGCAGACTTAAATGCTACCCAAGTGAATGGATTCTAGGCATAGGATTTGCTTGAGAATTGGACTATGATAATGAGTTAGAGTCGGACTCTAGGATTGCATGAAAATATAGTTGGGTCGATCCCTTGCCATGTATATGTAATCTCCATGGAAACATAGTTGGGCCGAGCCCTTGCCATGTAGTCGTGATTAGCATGGAAACGTAGTTGGGCCGAGCCCTTGCCATGTATTTGTGATCTTCATGGAAGCGTAGTTGGGCCGCACCCTTGCCATGAAATTGTGGGTTGTATGGGAATGTAGTTGGGCCGAGACCTTGCCATGCAATCGTGACGTGTTGAATTGAGTTAAAGGGTTGTATAGAAACATAGTTGGGCCGAGCCCTTGCTATGCAATCGGGGCTTGAAGAAACCCTATGGGGTTATCGTGGCTTGTGGTCACGGGGAGTGAAAACGGTAAATTCTAAATGAATATGGGCCCATGGGCCGAATACTTGACTTTATATAAAGTAAGTATATTTTCAAACACGGTAACCAAGGGTTATAGCCTATAATATAATATCACCATAGATTGAGGGTCTTAGAAATTGAAACATTGATTATATTCAGTGTAGTTGTCATTGTACTTTTCAAATGCTTCAAAGTACTGACATCCCTTTCACGGGGGATGCCACCTCACAGTTTCAGGTAGAAGTTGAGCTTGCTACCGGTGCCCGTTGCATCGGGAAGATCTAGGAGAATAGACGTGGTTCGTGCTTCCTCCGTTTCAGTTTCAAAAACAATTATAATAATGCTCATGGATATTAATTTTTCTGAATAATTATTTGGGGGCTTGTATGCCTAAGTTTGCCAAGTGTGGCTTGAACACTTGTAATATTGTTTCCGCTGCTTCAATGAATATTTTACATTATGTTTGTTTATGGATGTACTACGTGTGAATGATATCCCAGACGCCTTGTATAGTATGGATGTGTTGGACTGCGGTTGGCTATTCGTACTGTACAGCGGGTTGTTGACGTGTCCAGTTAGGTCCGAGGCGTGTCACTTTTGGCAGGAGTCGCTTTGACCGATGTCACTTTTGGTCGGAGTCACTGTGGCGGCGGCAGTCACTGATGAACCGGCGGCAGCAGTCACTGGACGAGGCGGCGGCGACAATCACTAATCGGGTCGGCGACAGTCATTGATCCGAGTTGTCGCTACATTAACTAGTCACGGCGGTGGCGGTGGCGGTCACTGCACGGACAGTCACTATTGGTCAAATTTGAGTCACTAAAATTGTTAGTTACTGCATCTGCTAGTCATATTTTTGGGATTTTGTGTATATGATGACTTTTTTGTCTTTAAGTCTTTATTTAGTAATATTCATAAAATAAGGCCTTAATATTTTGGTGACAACTCCGATACCCATTTAAAAAATGGGGTATCGTACCTATCATTCACTTGATTGATCCACATCATTATATCATTTTTAATTTAGACTTAAATAATTCAACTGCAACATTCTCATTGGTTCATGTAGACAAATCTATGGTACCTTATGAGTATCATAGAATTTATCTAATATTTTATGCATATATGTTAAATAAGTACATTAAATTAATAAGAAAATTACCATAAATTAAAATAATTATTTACTTCCACATGAACTAACATGCGCATTACAATTCCTGAACATGTTACCAACCAAAAAGTACGCTGCTTTCATATATCAAACGAGACAATGGAAAACTTCGCAAAACTGTGATAAAATCACCAAATCAAACTTGTGGAAGCTGTAACTTATGTGTCCAACATCGTTACAGTAAAACGATGACCAAAATAGAGTTCCAAAATATGCCCCAATAGTACATATACACCCATCCAGCTAGAAGTTAGCTTTTACTCCCAAGAATTCTTCAGAAAATCCCCAATCGCTCATACCTCCAAAAATAATTTCAGGCCGAAATTCAATCTCTCGCACAATGAGCAATTTGCCTGACTCAAGAAAAACTCTACACACACAAGATTCAACATCACCGCGGTTCCCTCCAACGTTGAAAAAAGTCCCAATTTCCACTTCCAACCACCCATCATCTCTGGAGACAGGAACTCGCAAATTAGAAGGCTGAACTCTCCTTTCAGCCACATCTCTACCCTCATTGTCAACAAATCTACACACTCCCCGGAATGAGAAGTTGATGTTGCCATGCTCCGGTGATAGTCTGTACACCAAATATGATGAGTAGTGTGTTTCTTCAGATAACTTTTCACTGCTCATTCTCCCACAAATGTCAAACATGCGGCCGTCCGTCGAGTCCAGTAGAGCCAATTCAGTTACCCTTGGAACAGATGTTAAAAATTGTTTATTTAATAGTTGACTTATTAAAACAAATTATATGTAGGTATAAGTAGAAGCAAGACATCGAAAAACCTGGAGCCTATTAGCCTTTGTACCATATACATGTGATTTGACTCGTTCATGTTGGTGAAAACAAGCTCTGAGGCTGCAACTACAAAACATTTCTTTCCAGTTCTTTTATCAAGAAGAAACCCCTGTTTTCAAGATTTCAAAGGGTATCAGAAAAAACAACAGAAAGACATAATTTTTACGATAAGAAATTTAAGTGCGGGCTGTTTACCAGTTTAAGGATGCACGTACCACTTTGCCTCCATCAAGGAGAATGTGGGAATGAGAAAGGAACATATAAAGTTCTTTCTTGGTGGTTGGTAAAACAGGGGGAGTGGATGATTTTGAGATGATGTCATCAATATCCGACGGCAAGAACTTCTTCCATACGGTGTCCGACTCAGTTGCCGATTTGAAGCGTTTGGAGATGACAAACAGCGCCGATGCATCGGCCGGCGAAGTGAAGGAAACGATTTCAGAGATGCGTCCCTCCGGCAGCTTGGCGAAATGGTCCATATCGGTCGTCGCTCACACCAATCGGCCAGAAAGCTAAGCACGGGTATACTTTATGGGATGAATATATGCAATGTAGCGTGTGTGTGTATATATATGCAGCAAGAATTTGGGTTGCTCGATTTTGTCATCCAATTTTAAGGAGCTCATAATCATGTTAATTATACTCTCAATCCCACAAAACTTGTACCAAATTGATTTGCACGTAGATTAATAAAGTAAAAATCGTGTGATTGAAAATTATATAGAGGAGAAAGAGATAATTTTAGCAAAAGAATGTGAAACTTGCTAATACTCCGTAGTATAATAATAGCAAAAGAAAACTTGCAATTCGGCAAGAAGTTGCTTTTGGAGGGGAAGAAGATGAGGAGTAGGAGCCAAAAGCATTCAGCAACTCCCGTGTGTTAAATTATTAAGGATGTGTTTGGGAGTTTTGAGGGTAAGGGAAGGGGAAGGCTTTGAAGGGAGTGGAGCGAAGGGAAGGGGAGGGAGATGGGAAGGGATTCCCTCCTCTTGTTTGGGAGTTACAAACTTCAAAAGAGAAGGGTTTTCGGACTTGAGAGGTTTCAACGGTGGAGAAATGGAGTGAGTAGCAGCTCATAAAAAATTTATGCGAAAACTGTATTAGTTTCAGAGGATAAATATGTCATTTGCGTAGCTAGAACTTAGAAACCCTCAAATCGGGGGAATCAGAAAACCCATGTTTTGGAGAGTTTAGAAGGATTTTATAACACTCCCAAAACTTTTCCCTTATATTATTTGAACTCTCAAATACAAATAAGAGGGTTTATTTCCCTCACATGCTTTTCCCTCCCCTCCTCTCCAAAAATCAACTCCCAAACACACCCTAAGGCTACAGAGAAGTGAAACTGAAAAATCAGTTGCTTTAATAATTAATACGATAGTATCTAATACGGAGTATTGAATACGGATGAACTATTTGATTACTCCATACAAGGTGATGAATTGGTAGACAGAGAGAGTAACTAATACCACTTGTGTCACGAAAAGATTCACCATATTGATTATTCTTGGAAATATTTTATATATTTTATATAAATTTTATACTTTTGTGGAGTTATTTTGAATAACAAACATATTGATATAAATTTCATATTCAAAATAATTTTGTAGAGAAAAATATCATTGGTCAAAGTTGGTTATCATTGTCTAAGAAAAATCAAATTGGGGAACTTTTTCAGAACATAGGGAGTACGTAGTATAAAAAAATCACAAATGCTAAACGTACCCCAAAATGTACCCCATTTTTACCCCCACCCCCTAATGTGTGGTCATAAATGACACCACTTAAATGAATTGCCCCATTTATGACCATTTGGTCCAAAAGGTTGAATGCCCAACCCGAAGGCCCCCCCCCCCCCACCCCGACCCGACAGGATGATGGGGAGGTTAATCACATTGACTCAGTCAGCAAAACAGCGGTAGACCTTATACACGTGCGCACAAGAGGTCCAGCCTTATTTCAGGTTCCGTAACCTCCACACGGCCGCTGCGGGTTTCGAATCTTGATCACTTGGTCCAATTTTCGCATCACTCGACCAACTGAGCTACCCATGCGGGTAACCCCATTTATGATCACACATAGGGTGGGGTAAAAATGGGGTACATTTTGGGGTACTCCTAACAAAACTCAAAAAAAAATTACTTCTTAGAGCGGCACATCAATATCGCTGGAAATAATAACAGAAGTTTCTATATAGTATAAGTCATGCGTGGATTCAGAACAACATTCATTCAAAAAAGGTTTTGTGGAGTATGATAAAAAGATCAAAGCATCTCTATATGGGAAGTTGTGGTACGAAAATGATTCATACCCAGATTGAATGGAATGCATCTTTCATGATGAAGAGGTAGCTTTTTTTGTTCTTCACGTGCTTCAATTCGGTTCGTACGTCATTTTTTATTCTTCAATTTTTTTTATGGATTTAATTCGGTTTTCATGCAAGTTCATCGATCATTGAAATCGGCACAATTTCAATATTGTTGACATGTGGAGCATCTAGGTGACTAATAATATCATGAAAAAGAATAAGAAAATGATGTAGATGGATTTAAAATAGTGGAAATTACCTGTACAGACCACCTTAATACTCGGTATCATTTATGTCCCAATTACTTTCTCTTTTCATTTTTAACTTTTCTCTTTTCAGTTTTAGTTTTGTATTCCACTATTAGACAAGTTCAAAATAAGTAGAGTAATAATCTCAATCGGCCTTTCTGGTGGCTATGTCGTCGAAATAATCAGGAGAGCCGACAGAGGTTCGGAGTTCGGCTTTTCTCGTTTCTCGGCCTAACTTCTCCGAGAGTCGTTAGGTAACCATGTGATCGATCCCATGGTCTCCAGGCCGGGAACAAAGAGTGGAGGCCTACATGTGTTTCGGTTGCAAATTAGAGAATGGATCTTCCTCCGATGTCCAGGCGAGAACTATCCTGATGCAGAACGAAGTTAACCTCCAGTAGGTATAGCAGGTTTATTAATTACCAACTGATCGAGTTATAGAACTATTCTCTCTATCTCTATTTCACTTTCACGGGTAAATCAATAAGATACTTATATGCGATATGATTAATATACGGATTCCTTAGCTTATTGCGCGAAAACTCAAAGGCAAGCTAGAATCTATCGGGAAGGAGGTCGAGCAAGACCATCAATTGCGGGTAGGTTTCAGGCTCTGCTAACCGTTGGCTCTAGCTGACTCGATGTCGTTCATTGTAAGCTCGAGATCTTTCAAATTTGATGAGAATTGCAGAAAAAATCCACTATTCAATCAAGTGAGTTAATCTTCCATTCTTCTTCACTATTCTTCTATTAATCATTAAGCTCTTTGTTTCCCTGGTATTGAAATGTCTGCTCCTATTTCTTTAATTTTGGTTGAGTCTCATTCCTAGAATAGGAAGGACATGAGTCAATTAGGCACACAAGTAGAGATTCTTGGTCCCTCTTGCTAGTTTCTCAATTTCGACCTTTTAATTATTATCTTTAGATCATTCTTTATTCTAGTAATCCTTATAGAATTATAAATATAAATGTAGATCTTAAAATTGTAACAATAAAAAATGAACTTTTTGTTTGTTATCAATGCTATGTTTTATGTATCAAGTCTTCATATCCTTATGTTGTGCTTTCTAGCATTTTTGAATTGGGTGACTACATATGAAAATATTTGTTATATTTTCTCTGGTTAAGATATATTGTGTCATATGTAGGATTAATGAAACTATACTTTTGCATTATGTCATAAGTAATCTAACTTGAGGTTGTAAGTTTGAAAGCAACTTGTTGGTTCATTAGTGAGATGGTTTGTGACTGTGTTATAGTAAATTAAAAATGGAGTTCATATCAAAATATTCAGATTAGACATTGTTGCTGAATTTGTAATATCTATGAACTCATTTTTGCCAAAACATTTAAATAGTACACTGTTGATGGTTCTTGCACTTGTTGAAATAATTAGGAGCAAAGTGAAAGAACAAAAAATAGAAAGATAGCCACATGAAGAGTAGGGGAATTCATGTATGTTTTGGTTTATTGAACATATATTAGAGTTCGTTGTTGCCTATAAGCAAATTAAGGAGGGGATACACATCACCCCACAGTCCCATAGCCCTTAGTCCTACCATAACCTGTTCCTAATCACCTCATTACAGGACACCTTTTTAAAAATCCCCCACGCAATTGAAAATTAATCCCTTTGGTAGGCCAGAGAGGTGTTTCAATCCTTCATTGGTAATAATCATAAGAGGAAGATTTTTTTGTTTTCTTTGGATACATAACAATGAGCCAAAGGATTTTCAAGCACTATCCTCATCAGCGTGGTTTTGAGCTCCATTTGGACTGTCTAGCGGCATGTATCGTGCCATAAACACCCTTATATCTGAATCCCAAAAACTATTTTTGGTTGAAATTAAATATAGTTTCTAGAGTTAAACATTATGCTAAGTATAACAAAAGACTGCATCAAGAAATACAAACAATCTCAGTTTGGAATGAAAAACTACTGCGTCCTCAATTAAAAGATTTTATAAGAAAATCATGACTGGAAGTTTTTATCATTACCAAACTAATTTAAATAACATATTGTTTTATCATGCAGGTCTCTCCTTGAAGTGTAGTGTGATATGATATGCCGCATCAGAAGGACTAATTTTATCCTCTCAGTTACTTGTAAATGTATACCATAAAACGAGTTTGGTTTTACACTCTTATATATTGTATAATTATATTTGTAATTGTAATCACGAATATGGAAAAAGACATTTAAATGTGGATCTTTTTTGTTATTTTTCTTTTTGTTTCTCTTTGTTGTATTGTGTTGTTTTTTGTTGCAAAGTGTTGTTTATTGTTGTGTCATGTTGGTTATTGTTATTTTTTATTATTATTTAGAATTCTATTTACCTTTGCTAGATCATTAAAATAAAAATATCTGTATAGATTTATATGCAAACAACTAAAATGATAAATTTAGATTTATGAATATAACCAACAACTAGAAACAAAAAGAAACAATAAGAAACAAAAAATCATAATTACAAACACAAAGAAACACATAGAAACAATAGGCAACAAAAACTAATAAACTAATAATAATAGTAATAATCATAATAATCCGTAATAATTTAAAAAGTTTAAGTACTTTAAGAAATAATATATTAGAAAATTCATATTCTTTATTTTTCAATTTTTTATTTTTTTAAAGTTTTTTATTTTAATTTGTTCATATTTTTATTCTCTGAGTTTATTTTAAATTTACACTCTTTTAGGTTAAATTATTTTTTTAAAAAATATAATTTAAATCAATTTTTTGAATGATTTCAAATTTATATATCTATTTGATTTTTATTTTCTTTTATATGTTTTTTTTTCAAAATAATTACTTTACCATAAAAGTTTCTGATTAGTATTCATATTTTTTAATAGTTTCAAAACATTTTTATCTTATTTCAAGTATTTTTTTTTATAATTTTAAGGTTATTGATTAACTATTTAAAAACATTAGATTAATAAGACCATATTTTGGACCTTTTACGATTTTCCCACATTTTAACTATTTTTAATTTTTGTATTTTATTTTTCGAGTTTTTCTTTTAAGATTTCCACATTTTTAAATTTCTAAAATTTTTGTAAACATTAAATTCATCTTATTTTATATTTTTATATCTAATTAAAAAATTTCCATTTTTTGAATTCCATCAATATTTACTTAGAGTTCTTAATTTATTAAAATCTAATTTTACTTTTAGAATTCTACAAAGATAACTTTTTAATTAATTGATTTTATAATATTTTCTACTTTTTAACAATATTTACACTTTTCTTTATTAAGTCAAAGCTATCATGGATTTTTATAAAAAAAGTGCTCAATATTTAGAAAGATTATATTTTACACTTCCTAACATTTTTATATTTGTAAAGATGATTCTATTTTAAACTCATTATTTCCATGTGTGTTGGGATTTTAGAATATGCACTAACCTTACGTTGGAGGCTAAAATTTTACGGTTCAGGGTCTATTTTTGAAAAAAAAAACTTTGATTAGTCTATTTTTGAAAGAAACTTTAAAAGTGAAAAAAAGTGATACGGAGTATTATTTTGAAAAATTCCCTTTAAAATAGAGTTTGATTTATGAAACATTTCTTTCATGTGCTTTTCTCAAGAAAGAAACCCTATTTTCAAGATTCGAGGGTCATTAGAAAAGAGAAAACATTCCTTAAATAGAACTCAAAGAATGACTAAATTCATAAATATGATTATCATTATGTTATTTTCAAAATATGACTAAACATTCCTTTAATCTTATACTTTCAAGTAAAAGTTAATATTAAAATAAACCTCCTTTCAAAACCAATCTCTTAATTAAGTAGCCCGATGTGGTTTCTTTCACATTTGAAATGTAATCTTTATCGGGAATAAAAAAGTGCGAAAAAATTTTATCTACAAAACTTTCGAAGTAAATATTACAACAACTATCAACGGAAATAGTTTTTAATGAAGTTATCCCTAAAATATTACTAATAAAAAAATTATTGACAAAAAACGTGACTTAGTAACTATTAGTAGTTACTATGATGTAAGATTGTAAACTTTGAACATAATTATAGTCACTAATAGTTACTAAGTTACATTTTTGTCCATCACTTTTTCAGGTGTAATATTAATGTAATTTTTTCTCTTTTAATACTTCAAAACTATTTTTTACTATGAAATTAGATCTATCACCTCATTTTAATTTTTAAGCATCTCTTGATTGGAGTCTCATTATTCAGAGTAATTAAATTGATTGGAGTTCTTATTATGCTAATGAGAAACATTGATCATGGAGTATGTAATGAGACTTGCATCATTGTTTTTCGGATGAGTAAAATATTTTAGAGGCTTAAAGTTATGTTTCAAAAAAGTATTGGGCAAAAAGTTTTAATCCCAATGATATTTTTGGGCCTGTAAAATTGTTAAAGCTATGTCAAGTTTCAATGTATAGTAGGCCACTCCAAGTCATCATTTCATTTGTCAATCATGATGGTAAACAAAAGTTATGGGCAATCTTTACATAAAATGGACATATATCTTACAAAATTTATTTTTTTACGCAGAGCCTAATTAATGTAATTTTCCATGTACATGGTCACCTCAAGAAGAAAATAGAAAATTCTAATATGAAATCATGAGAGTTGTGTAGATCACCACTAATGGTGTAATATATAAAGAAGTTTTACAAAACTTATGATAATTTTTGTGCATGTACCACCAAAAAGAGTTTCACCAATGTTACAAAACGTAGGGATGATTAACGAAACAAACACTTCACATTGTATTATCATGACGTTTTCATTGTCATGTACAATTTATTCATACATTTTTTTTGTTAACTTTACTTACAATTCTTCATACAATCAAAGTTATAACATTTTATGATACCATTTTTTATATAAAATATAATTTTAAATAACCTACGGAGTACTATTTTACTGTAGACATTTCCGTGCATCGCACGGGTATATCGTCTAGTTTAGAATATAATATTAGTGTCTAAAGTGCAAACTAGAAGTTTCCAAATCTACGCTTCATGTGATCCTGAATATCATATGTACTTTTATTTCTTTGGACCAATCAAATGAATGATAAGTACACTACCCCATTTTTTTAATTGGGTACCGTATTTGTCATCTTTTATAATATATTTTTGGGTCTTTTTATCTACTAACCGCAACAAGTAAACAATTCATTTACTAAGCATCTTCCTCCAATCCATTGAACAAATCCGCTAGTCAAATTCGCTAATCAAATTAATTTGCTATTTACTATCTGGTTATCTGCTAATATAATCCGCCAACCATTGATATAATAGATTGTTGAAGGTGTTATTGTGATATTTTTTTAGATAATGAAATCTCACTTGATTACTCCTAGATATATGTTTGGAGATATATGTCTGGAGAATATGTGTTTTTCATCAAGAGTTTGATTTTTTTAATAGTACACCACTACACCCTCTTTTATGACACATGATTATTATTTGCTAAATACGTAATACTTTTTTTAGAGAACAAAAGAATATTCAGTAAAGTATTACCGTTTATAAATTATCAAAACATATGTACACATCAAACAATTTTTTAGTAAAGAGATAATCAAAATGCATGTGCCACACAATCAGCATATAGTTATCACAAAATTTTGATAAAATTACCTAATCAAATTTGTGGAAGCATAGCTTATATGTCCAACATCGTTACACTAAAGTGTTGACCAAAATGATGAATATATGATATGACAAAAATAAATATAATTAGAAAAAAACGTTGGCCAAAATAAATTCACAATATTACATAAGATTTCAAATCAATTACCAGAATGCTATTGAACATGTCCTGATAGTAGATCGATACACCCCAATACCCCATCGAGATAGAATGTACTATACATAGTCTATATGTATTTCTAGATGAAAAGTTGCTTTTTTATTCAGTTCACATCTCTAGCTAGAGCCTAGAAGCCTAGAAGCCTAGAAGTTGGCTTTTACTTCCAAAAATTCCTTAGAAAATCCCCAAAAATAATTTCTGGCCAAAATTCAAGCCCTCGCACGATAAGGCCGAAATTCAAGCCTTCGCACAATAAGGAATCGGCCGCACCCAATAAAGACACTAAGCAAACAAGATTCAACATCACCTCTGTTCCCTCCGGCGTTGAAAAAGGTCCCAATTTCCACCTCCAACCATCCATCGTCTCTAACAACGGGAACTCGAAAATTATAAAACCGAACTCTCCTTTCAGGCACAACTCTATCCTCATTGTCAGCAAATCTACACACTCCCCAGAATGAGAGGGCGATGCTGGCAGACTCCGCTGAAGGCATGAACACCAAATAGGATGAGTAGTGTGTTTTTTCAGATAACTTTTCACTGCTGATTCTCCCAAAAACGTCAAACTCGCTACCATCTGACTTGATTACAGCAAAATCAGAGTGCCTTGTATCCGATATTAAAAATGGTTAATTTAAGAAGAGTATATAACCTGTCATTCTTAAAGCTAAAGAACATGTGCAGTGAATAACCTGGAGCATAATAGCTCTGGTTCCGTATACATGCTATTTGAATGATTCCTCTGGGTGAAAACAAGTTCTGAGCCTGCAACTCTGAAACATTTCTTTCCAGTTCTTTTATCCAGGGAAAAACCCTGTTTTCAAGAATTCAAAGGGTATCAGAAAAACAACAGAAAGACATCGTTTTCAAGAAAAGCAATTCAAGCAGAGATTGAAAATGCAGGGTGTTACTCCAGGGGGTTAACTGTATAAGGATGCACTTACCAGTTTTCCTCCAGCAAGGAGAATGTGGGAATGAGAAAGGAACATATAAAGTTCCTTCTTGGTGGGTGGCAAATCAAAGGGAGCGGGTGATTTTGAGACGATTTCATCAATATCGGAGGGCAAAAACTTCTTCCATACGGTGTCCGACTCGGTTGCCGATTTGAAGCATTTGGAGATGACAGACAGCGCCGACGCATCGGCCGGCGAAGTGAAGGAAACGATTTCAGAGATGCATCCCTCCGGCAGCTTCGCGAAATGCTCCATATTGGCCAGAAAGCTAAGCACGAGTACTATACTTTATTGGGAGCACGCAATGTAGCTTGTGTATATGAAGCAAGAATTTTGCGTAGCTCCATTTTGTCATCCAAATTTAAAACCAAGAATGTGGACACCAATTTAAAATCGCCAACGGAACCTAGATTTGACATTTTGACGTGAATCAAATACGAAGTACTTCGGTATCAAGCTGCAAATAACTAAAAAGCTCATAATGATGTTTGCTAATTATTTAAACCTCTGGTAGTTCAAGGGTTGAGTTTCATTATTAGTGAATGTCTGCGTATATCTGATAATAATAATTACTTTTAGCGAAACAGGCAGATAAACCCTCGAAATAACGAAAAAGTAAATCGCCTTTTTCATAGAACGCTCTGTCCCGCTGTCGTAATTTGGAGCGATTATCGATGGAATTTTTTGATGATTTTTTTTGAGAATTTTCTTCATTAAGTCTAATTTCCTCATACCAAATTTCAGCTAAAAATGCATCCGGGAACGCAGTCAAATAAATGTTTGAAGATAACTGCGCAATTAAACAGCGCAGAATTTTTCAGAAAATAATTTGACTGCCTTACCAGTTAAATATTTAGCTGAAATTTGGTATGAATAAATTATAGTTAATGAAGAAGATGCTCAAAAAAATTAATCAAAAAAATCCACAGAGAACCTTCTCAAATGGCGACGACTAGACAGAATCTCCTATAAAAGGGGTGATTTGCATTTTTATGATTACTTCGAGAGCTTATTTGCACTTTTTCCCTTACTTTTAACAATTGTTCATCGGGAATAAATGAGGCATACCGCATACGGCTCAAACCAAATCCAGGGACTAGTTGCATGTAAATGAACATGTCTTAAAAATTAAAATGGTAGACATGTTAGTATGTTACGTTCTTATTTGCCTAATGCCGGCCGTCGTTGCAAACGTATTTTTAAGGTTAATTTTACGAACAAGAATTTTATTAGGAAAAAATTGTCCTAAATAGGACTAAAAGATAGATAAAAAGCCAAAATATGAGTTATCATGTTTTATTCCCATTATAGGACTGATACGCTTCTCTCCCGACTTTTTACAGTTTCTGCAATGTCCAAAAAAAACCATATTTTCCTCTTGATGATTGTGATGACATAACAGTAACATTACATTGAAATTAGTGTTTAAATAAAACAACTATGATGACATCCAAAAGAAACAATTTAGACATCCAAAGAAAGAAGAAAAACAAAAAAAAACATGGAAGAAGAAAACACATGAGATGTAGGAGAAGGAGCTTACCTGGGCATGTAGCAGCAGAGCTATTATCGTTGGGTACATTCTGCGCACCGATCATCGTCGCACAAATTAATCGTTGCTAGGAAGAAAGTGAGGCAGCGCGTAAATCATGGGCATTTTTGCGATTTCATTCTATTTTCAGTCGTATCGAATTAAACGGAAAAATAATGGTCCTACTTTTGCATTTTTGACAAGTTTTAGTCTTATTTAGGTAAATCACTCTTTTATTAGCAATCAAAGTTGTCACAACTCGAATGTGAGTCTCCTTTGATGCATTAATGCACATTACATAGTGCATAGTGCATACATTGCTTCCCTCTTGACTCTCGAAACATTCGGCAAGTGTTGTCACTCATGTGACGAGGTAAACCAGACGTTATGACCGAAATCGTCATACAGGGAGCATGTCATCTGATAATAGACAGGTTCTGATGATAAATATTTTTCTAGTTTTGTATACATACTTTTAATTTTTTACTTTCATTTATCTATAAACGATCATTAACTTAAGCATCGGAGTGTCGTTGGCTTCTAGCCAACGGCCGACGTTAGCGAATTCTTTTTTACCTAGGAACAATCAACAATTGATGATTACAGAATCCTAACATATATCAAGCAAATCCTTACAAAAGCGTCAAAGCACAATTGACAAGGGGCTTACAGAATCTTAGGAGAAGAAGTGGAGTTTTCATGTACGCTAAACATGAGTATAAACACCACCGATTCTCTGCAATGTTTTGGTCAGAACTATAGAAATACACAACAGAAGCATGTGCTCCAAAAGCATGACAACAAATGTTTCAAAACATAAGGAGACAATACGAATGACATTGACATAGATCATAAATATTCATGTCGACGATATTACTAAAACCATAAACGAAACAATATTCAAAGTTTTTGCAAGATTATTTCGATTACATTGATGTAACCCGACTCGTCATCATTAGCAATGGATGAAGTTTCCATTGCCAACTGAAGTGTCGACATCAACCTGGACGAAGTTTTAACTCGTCAGCATTGCCTAGTTATTATCATTAGCACAAATATGGAGGAAGATGATAAGAGATCAGCCTTTGTTCTTCTTCGCTTCAGTCAAAGAGACAAATTCGATCAAAAACTACTTTCAAGGAAAGTGACAATTCCAAGTTGACGGAAGCGTCTTACCTGAAGATTTGACGAGTTGATAAAAGTGTCTCGTCGGACGAGTGACAGGTTGATAGAAGCGTCTAGTCAGACGAAGGACAGGTTGACGGAAGCGTCTCGTCATACGAGTGACATGATGATGATATGTCTCGTCATACGAGTGCACGACATGTCTCGTCAAACAAGTGACGAGTCTATAAGTGCAATGATCAACGATGACAAGTTTAAGTTCTTTCAAAATTTCGAAAAGTTGTTGTTTAACGGATTAACGTGTGCACCCCTACGCCCCGGCCAACTTCTCGAAAGGGGGCAATGGTTGGGACATGAATTAAATAAAGGGTATTATTGTCCTTCATCAAGTAGCATGAGTTGGATGGATAACATCATGAAGATGGTATTTGGTAAAGATAAGCCTAACTAGTTCAACAAATATGGGATTTGAGCTGAAAGAATGGGAAGTAAAAAATAGAGATGATGGCGTTGGTTAGTTCAACTGATTCTGACTTGAGAGCATCAATGATAATTCTATATACATATATATATATATATATATATATATATATATATATATATATATATATATATATATATATATATATATATATATATATATATATATATATATATATATATATATATGGTTGTAATCATCGAAGAGAACGGGGAGACGAACCATACTAATGATACTATTGCTCTTCTAAAACAATTGTATTGAACGCATTATTATAAAATCCATTATATTTTTTATTCCTAATTCTTATATATTCCCATCATAAATTCTCAAAGTATTCATATTACTAAAACAACAATCATATTCTTTTTATTTGCCGTCTTGATTCTTGTACTAGCCCATTATATTCGGCCGTCGCTCACACCAATTAGCCAGAAAGCACGGATATGCTTTATTGGAAGCATATATGCAATGTAGCGCGCGCGTGTGTATATGTAGCAAGAGTTTTGCTTCGCTCGATTTTGTCATCCAAATTTAAGAAGCTCGTAATTATGTTTGCTAATTATATAAACCTTTGGCAGTTCGAGGTGCTGAGTTTCTTGATTAATGAAGAGTTCGTATATCATGAGAGCAACAGGGGTGGACCTAGGAAAGTCATCATGGGGGTGAAAATACTTTTGGAGGGTTCAAAATATTTTTTGGGAGGAAGAAAATTATTTTTCACATATATACACACTAAAAAAAATCTTGTTGGGGGGCGGTAGCCCCCCTGGGTCTGTACTACGGTCCGCCTCTGGGGAGCAGCCCACCGTGAGGATCATACTCTCACAAGTGTAATTTGACTTAATAATTAAACAAAAAACGAGGATGAACAATAAATGTTGATTTTTTTCAATTATTTTCGTGATGTAAATCCCTTATATTGATATGTAACTTCAGTTAGCGATAAATGTAACTTTAGTTAATGACAAATGTAACTTGTGCCTGAAATGTAATTCATGTTACCCCTCTAGTAGTTCTATCACTTTTCATATTTAAAATATAAACCGAGCGTTGCAAAATGCAACTTTAAGCATATTGAAATGTAAATTGGGGGCATGTAAAATGTAACTTGAGAAAACTAAAAATGTAAATTGTGTTAATAGAAATATAATTCAAGCTAAATAAATAATGTAAATTGGGTTAGTTTAAATGTAACCTGAATCAAATGGAAATGTAAATTGCTTTAATAGACATGTAACTTGAGCCCAAATAAAAATAATCCATCCCCAAGCTTCCAATGAGGCTATCGACGTAGCTATCCTCCAAAATAGCACAAAGCCGGAGAACACCAACAACTGGCCAAGAATAGGTCGGCGTCAAACAGAGACTCTTGGCCGAAAATCGAAGACCGTCCAATCTACTTTCTAGGGGACGCACTGTGGTCTCCGATGGTGGCAACCGTCGAAATCCCATCATACGAACCAAAACCGAACCAAGCGCGGTCAGTTCAGATAACCGTCCAGATCTCAAACAAAAACATCCTCGTTTAAGCAGAACCAAGTGCGGTCATTTCAGACAACCCAATAGGCAATCCGGTCATCTTCCCCCGTGAAGCACCGGCGAGGTCCAACATCAACCCTGAAATCAGAACGCGGCGTGATGTGAGTATTCTCGCACTTAAAATAGATCGTAATATAGTTGTGTAAGTACGAGTATCGTCTCCACAGGAACGGACAAAAGGGAATTAAAGATTAACTAAATTCAGCGATTAAAAATAAATAAAATAAATGCGTCGTGCGAGATTGGTTGGTTTAATTGAAATTAAACTAAAGCGAATGAGCGATTAAAATAAAAGGTTGGGTTCTTTTTAACATAATTAATGACGAAGGGAACAGGGATTGATTCCGGGGTAATCAGATTTCTGGCAGATCAGGCTTAATTATATGAAATTAATTGAGAGAATTCCCTAAATAGAAGTAAAAACGTTTTGAAATTCCAAAATAGGAGTATCATGTTTTTTATTCCCTGAATAGGAGTATCATGTTTTTTATTCCCTCAATAGGAGTAAATTTCTGCCAAGTTTGGCATTACTAGGCTTTTAAACATGACATTTTTTTCTAAACTTGGCAAAAATTTACTCATATTCAAGGAATAAAAAACATGATACTCCTATTTTGGAATTTCAAATAGTTTTTACTCCTATTTAGGGAAATTTCTAAAATTGATTTTATTGAGCATAGCTAATCAATACTAAGTTCTTACCGCTCTCGCGGCGTAGAGTACAATAATACAGGAGACCAGACTGATCTCTCGTGCGACGGGATCCTAAATTATTGCCAAGACGAGCGAGCTTACGGCCCCTTAATCGCTACTAATCTCTTAGCGAACGATTAAGTGTGTGTGAATGTGTCTTAGAATAAACTAGATCTCTCTTAATTTATTCTACAAGCAATTGTAATTCTAGCCGCGGTTCCAGGTTACAAAAGATAGCAATTAAATTGTTCAAACACAAATTAAACAACATTCATGCAATGAATCCGTCAAGAAACTAGTCATACATCGTGATTAACCCCTTTATCAATCCCAAATCCCTAATTAAAACTACTCCCAGCTCATAATTGAATAATCAATAGAACTGGGCTGAATATAATTAATTGTCATTAATTAAAAAGATGGAACTTACAAAGAATCTCAAAAGATTGATGAACAAGACTGAAAAACTATCTAAATTTCGTGCTAGGCATTCTCTCTAAGCTCCCGCCTCAAAATAGGGGTAGGAAGGTATTATTTATAGGAAACAAAGAAATTCAGGATGAATTAGGAAAAAGGGAAACTCGGGTTGAATTAGGAAACAAAAACGGGGCACGCACGGCTTGCCTAAAACTTCCGAATTTGACTTTACATCCTTCATGAAAGTTGTAGATAATGAAGTCATCCATCCACCAAAACTTGCCGAATTAGATTTGAATCATGCAATCAAGAGATATGAATAAAATGGTGGAATATCTCATTCTGAAATCGCAACAGGGATCATCTGACTTCGTCGTCTGTTTTCACCTTCTTCTTCTCAGATTCTCGCAAAGGTGTCTTCTCATGATTTGTAGCCCAGATTTCATATGGACTTTGAATCGTGTACATTGAATGTTTTTACAAAGAGATATGCTTGAACGATTGACAGAAGGTCATCCTGATCGCCGATTTGAAGCTCCATTCATCTTATTTTGATCCCGTAGCCAATCCTAGAGCTCTTTTTCCTTCAAATCTTCATTGTGAACCTCCCGGTGACCTCCAAACCTCTCAAATCACTCTCGAATGCTTCTCAACTCATCCTGATTTCTTCTCAAGCGCCGGTGCCGAACTCTAAAATCCTCATTTTGACTCCAAATGACACAAAACTCGAACCAACGCCCGGTAAACATAACTTGAGCTAAAATTGAGACTTGTAACACCTTAAAGCTAGGGAAACCCATCAAACCCGATCTCAACACACATCAAATGTGTGTCTAAATACGGACTTATCACGGCATGACAGGTCGAAGATTGGAGCCAAGCAATTCCAGTTATGGGACTCCGCTAGACTAAATTAGCGGACTATCTCTTTTAATTGTAAAACAGTACCATTTTGGGATCGGCTGCATCATGCTCACGGTACAATGATCCCACGGTATAAATTGCCATTAATGAATGTCTGCTTATATCTTAGAGAACTGTAGTTGTAATTTACTTGTAAATCAACATGTGTTTCCAATTAATCACTGACATATTACGTTCTTATTGGGTAATAAAAAATATATTATCACCACTATTGATTTATTGAAACATGAAAAAAAAATAACTGTTATTACTCCTGAAAAATGACAAATACAAAAAGTGACTTGATAACTTCTAGTAACTATAATCATATTCAAAATTACTATATTAAAAAATAACTATAAGGTTACTATGAGATAAATTTTACATACAATTATTATAGTCATTAAAAGTTAGTAAATCGCATTATATGAGTTAATTACCTAAATGGGGTTAAACATGCTTAAAAATAGATCACAAATAAGACTATCATGTTTTAAATTCCCTAAATTAATTTGACTAATAAATGTGTTTAGAGTTTAGACAAATATACACATATATTAGTAATATAATACATGCATTAGACAAATATACCCGTGTATTAGTAATAAAATCACAAATAGGACTATCTTTTAGGACTAAAATAAATATTTATTAACATAAATAAAAATAAAAAATTAGAAAAAACAAATACCTTTTAAATTAAAAAAACTTACAAAATAAAAAACGTTAAAAAATGTACAAGCCTTTAATGCTGCCTCGGCCACCCTCAGCACCACCATCCCCGATCATCGAAAAAAGAGCCAACATGCATTATCAATGACATATTGATGATATATAGTTGGGGTTATTCCTTGAATATTACTAAATTAAGTGTGATTTCCTGAAATGTGACCACTTTTAAATTTAGACGAAAATCTGACTAAAAAAGTCATATTCATGTCATTACCATATTTTAATGTCACTGATCAAATTCAATGTCACTACCATATTTTAATGTCACTGATCAAATTCAATGTCACTATCGAATATCATTGTCACAACCATCGGCGTTACTGTAGTCACCGCCTGTGTCACTGTGGTCACCGCCCGTGTCACTGTGGCCACCGCCTATGTCACTGTAGTCACCACCCATGTCACTATTGCCACCATCTATGTCACTATTGCATCCCTTTGTGTCATTGTCTCCCCCACATGTGTCACTACCGCTGTGAAACGTGTAACTGTGATCGCCGAATATTATTCCGCCGACTTTTTCCAACAAAACAGTACCCATCATACACCGTCGCCACTCTACCGGCACCACTATCCCACCGATACTTCCATCTCCGGTAGACTGCGTTGCCCAATCCTTACGCCCCAGCATCTCAAAATCAGTGACTGTCATCTGATCTTGTGCATGCTGCCGTCGGCGGTACCGCCCGACACATAAGCCCTCCCCACCACCCTACCCAACACAGTTGCAGCCACCACTTCGTCCGGCCACCGCCACCGTCCAATGACCAACACCATTGCCATACCTAACAACCACCAACCACCACTGCCCACCCCAACTTGACTTCCCAGCTCCTCCAAACCCCCTCTCGAGCCTGCCTACACTGCCCCAACCCCTTGCAGCCCCGCTCATCTGCCCCCAATTACCAACCAAGCTTCAACTCTGACCAGCCAGCCGGCCCTGCTCCGAGCAACCCAATGTTATTGTTAGAAAATAGAAGAGGTTGTTGGTTGTATGAGTAGAATAAGTGATTTTAGTGAGGTGTAATGTAGATGATGTGTTTTAGAGGAGAGCTCTTGTCTCTAGAAAAGTAGTATTGTATTGATGTTTCTTGGTTTTGCTTTTTTTGAAAATGAGTACAATGAGTCCTATTTATAGGAGCTAGAGGATCATTCTAGATCCTTATTAAATGCTATGATTCTAGAGTATTCTACATCTATGTCTAATTACTCTAGATTTTACATAAGAATTCTCTAGTAGAGAATTTTCTAGAATACTTTCTAGTTTTAACTCTCTAGATCATCTCTAGCCTTTTCTACATAGAATATTCTAGATAAATGCATCACTATTTAATACTCCTCCTTGATGCATTTGTCGGTGACTCCAAGCATTCTTCGCAGAAACTGAAATCTGTCTCTTGGCAGGGCCTTCGTGAAAATATCTGCCAATTGTTCTTCTGTTGGGCAGTACTTCATCTCAATATGCCCCTTTGCTTGGACATCTCTCAAGAAGTGATACTTGATATCGATGTGCTTAGTACGATTGTGCTGAATTGGATTTTTAGCCATCGCAATAGCTGACTTGTTGTCGCAAAATATTTGAGTCGCAGAACTTTGCAATTCTCCCATGTCTTCTAATATTCTTTTTAGCCATATAGCTTGGCACGCTGCTCCGGCTGCTGCAACATACTCGGCTTCGGCTGAAGATAGTGCAACAGAATCTTGCTTCTTTGATCCCCATGAGAAAATTCCCGAACCCAGCTTAAATGCGTAACCGGAGGTGCTTTTCATGTCATCTTGAGATCCAGCCCAATCACTGTCGCTATATCCAGTTAGTCGTGAGTCAGGAGTTGTTTTGTACCAAATACCATAATTGATGGTTCCTTGTAGATACATAAGGAGTCTCTTTGCCGCTCCATAATGAGTCTCAGTTGGACTTTCCATGAACCTCGAGAGCAAACTTGTAGCATACATGATGTCCGGCCTCGTAGCCGTTAAGTAGAGTAGACTCCCAATCAAACTTCGGTAATTGGTTGCATCCGTCTGCTTTGACCCATCTTCTTTCTTCAATTTTTCATTAGGAACCAGTGGAGTAACGACGGCTTTGCAGTCTTGCATTTTAAACTTCTTTAGCATGTCCTTAATATATTTTTCTTGAGATAAGAATATGCCTTCTTCTTCTTGACTTATCTCCATGCCAAGAAAGTAGTGCATTAATCCCAAGTCACTCATCTCAAAAGTGTTCATCATGTCTCTCTTAAATTCTTCAATTAATTTGGAATTATTTCCCGTGACAATTAAGTCATCAACATATAGAGAGACGATGAGAATGTCAGATTTACCTTGGGATTTGATGTATAGTGTAGCCTCGTTCTTACTCCTCCTGAACCCTTGACGGGTGAAGTATCCATCAATCTTGCTATACCACGCTCGTGGAGCTTGTTTGAGCCCGTAAAGCGCTTTCTTTAGACGAAGAACTTTTCCTTCTTCTTTGATGAATCCTTCTGGTTGCTCCACATACACTTCTTCTCGTAGCTCTCCATTTAGAAAGGCTGACTTGACATCTAGCTGATAAATTTTCCATTTCTTCTGAGCAGCAAGAGCTATGAGTGTTCTTATTGTGTCCATCCGGGCAACTGGTGCAAACGTCTCTGTGTAGTCAACTCCCGGTATTTGAGCATACCCCTTTGCAACCAGCCTTGCCTTATGCTTCTGAATTGAGCCATCGGGGTTCAATTTTGTTTTATACACCCATTTGACTCCAATAACCTCCTTGTTATGTGGAAGATCTACCATTTCCCAAGTATCATTCTTTTCTATCATTTTGATCTCCTCCTCCATTGCTTTAATCCAAACTTTTTCTTTGGAGGCTTCGGTGTAGCTATATGGCTCCAAGGAGCAAAAGTTGCATGTTTCATAGATGTCAGTAGACTCATATAGGTCTGCTAGAGTTCTTACCCGAAGAGGTGGGGACTCTGGTGAGGAGTCGTGATTTCTTGATGTATTAGCTTCAAAAGAGGACCTTGGAGTAGACGTGGGGCTTTGTTGATCGTGATTTTCCTCTTCTGGTATTTCCTCTAGTTGGACAGTAGTTGTCTTTCTTTCAACTTTTTCTGTCTCCCAATTCCAAGAGGCTTGCTCGTCAAACTCCACATCTCGACTTGTCACCAACTTCTTTGTCTCGAGATTGTAGATTCGATATCCCTTGGATTTGGAGCTATAGCCAAGGAAGATGCCCTTCTCTGTCTTGTCTTCTAATTTGTGCCTTTTAACAGAGGGAACATGAATGTAGCATATGCTTCCGAAGACCTTCAAATGTTTGGCTGAAGGCTTTTGTCCAGACCATGCCTCAATAGGTGTTTTGTTTAAAACCGCCTTAGTTGGACACCGGTTTAGAAGATAGACTGAAGTATATACTGCCTCTGCCCAGAACGTTTTAGGCATTCCTTTTTCAGCTAACATAGACCTTGCCATCTCCATGACTGTGCGGTTCTTCCTTTCGGATACCCCATTTTGTTGTGGAGTGTATGCTACTGTTAGTTGATGCTCTACACCTTCATCTTCACAGAACTTGTCAAATTCTTTTGAGTTGTATTCGGTACCTCGATCGCTTCTCAACTTCTTGATTTGATGACCACTCTGTTTCTCCACGAAGTTCTTGAATCTCTTGAATATTCTAAAGACTTCGGATTTTTCTTGGAAAAAATACACCCATGTCATCCTAGAGTAATCATCGATGAAGAGTATGAAGTACCTGTTCTTCGAAACTGAAGGCGTGCGCATTGGACCGCAAACATTGGTGTGGACAAGCTCTAGTATCTGTTTGGCTCTCCATGTCTTTTCTGTTGGAAATGGTTGCCTGTGCTGCTTCCCAACCATACATCCTTCACATACTCCTTCTCTTTCATCCAGTAGAGGCATGTCTCTCATCATCTTCTTTAGGTGTAGTAATCTCAAGGCATTGAGATTGAAGTGCCCAAATCTTCGATGCCATAGACTCGTATCACTCAGTTGAGCCACCATCGCCTTTTGTGGATATTGCCATTGAATAGGAAAATTTCTATTATTTCCCATTTTTACTTCAACAATTTCTTGATTATTGTTCTTGTCATAAATTCGGCAAGAATTTTTCTCAAAGTGCAAGGCATATCCACTTTCCATCATTTGGCCAACACTTAGTAGATTTTGTGCAAGGCGTGGCACTAGGAGAACGTTTCTAATAAAGCGCGTACCTTTCTTTGTATCTATGACAATGGTACCTTTCCCCTTTGCCTCCACCAAATCGCCATTGCCCATCTTGACTTTTGTCTTGATAGAGGTATCTAAGTCATGGAAGATGGTCTCGTTGGATGTCATGTGATTGCTGCACCCACTATCGATGTACCACTCTTCTTCTTTTGCTTCTATGGCTGAGTGACATGCGTAGAACATGTACTCCTTCTCCTTAAAATCTTCAGAATAGTTGGCGTGATAGTTTCTTCTATCTCTGCAATCTTTTTCTTCATGCCCGAACCTCTTGCAATTTCTGCATTGTGGCTTTCCTCGATGGTAGCAATCTTTCTCTAAGTGATTAGTCTTCTTGCATATTTTGCATGGTGGAAAGTTCGTCTTCCTCTCCTTGTTGTTAGAATTCCCATCTTTATGTGGTTTAAAGTTTTCACCATTTCTCGAGTGATTCCTTTTAATGTTGAGCTTAGACTGGAAGGCACTTTCTAATGAACTTTCGTGTCGTCTGTTTAGCCTTTGCTCACGTGCTTCTAGCGACCCCATTAATTCAGTGATGGACATTTTTGATAGATCTTTTGACTCCTCAATAGCCGAAACTACTGGATCATATTTTTCAGGGAGACTGATTAGGACCTTCTGGATTATTCTCTCGTCGGTTATGTTTTCTCCAAGAGTTCTCATTTCGTTGACTATATGTATAACCCGAGAGAAATAATCTTTTGCCATTTCAGAATCTCTCATCTTTAAATTTTCGAGCTCTCTTCTTAAACTTTGTAATTTAATAGTTCTAACTTTCTCATTTCCTTGAAATTCCTCCTTAAGAATATCCCAAGCTTCTTTTGCCGTAGTAGCACGAATTATTCTCGGGAAAATAGTATCACAAACGGATTGTTGAAGAAGATAGAGAGCTCTAGCATTTTGCTGTTTTTGTTTCTTACGTACCTCGGAAGTTGATGCGTCGTCGCTTCCTTTTTCCGGCATGATGATTCCTTCTTCAACAATATCCCAGAGATCATGTGATTCTAGGCAAGTCTTCATACGGACACTCCAATAGTCATAGCTTTCTCCATTGAACATCGGAGTTGATACCGAGAAGCTTGATGTCGTCATAATGCCCGCTTATGATCGAACAAGCTCTGATACCACTTGTTAGAAAATAGAAGAGGTTGTTGGTTGTATGAGTAGAATAAGTGATTTTAGTGAGGTGTAATGTAGATGATGTGTTTTAGAGGAGAGCTCTTGTCTCTAGAAAAGTAGTATTGTATTGATGTTTCTTGGTTTTGCTTTTTTTGAAAATGAGTACAATGAGTCCTATTTATAGGAGCTAGAGGATCATTCTAGATCCTTATTAAATGCTATGATTCTAGAGTATTCTACATCTATGTCTAATTACTCTAGATTTTACATAAGAATTCTCTAGTAGAGAATTTTCTAGAATACTTTCTAGTTTTAACTCTCTAGATCATCTCTAGCCTTTTCTACATAGAATATTCTAGATAAATGCATCACTATTTAATAGTTATCCTTGATTCACTTCTCCCAAACCAAGCCCAGCCCTGACCTTGTCCGCCATTCCCCCTTCTCCAGCCCCAACCTCTGCCACCAAGCTATCACTGGCCATCGTCCCTGTAGCTCGGCTATTTCACGCAGTTGCACAGCGGAACCCTATCCGTATGACATCATCGATGGTGATCCAGATCTGACCGTCATCGATGAACTCTGGCCCCAGGTCACTGTAGCCGTCGTCGCAGATCTGACGGTCGTCGCCCATCATCCTCGACCAGAATAAGGTAAAGAAGTAGAGTACAAACGAGGAGGAGACGGTGGCGGTGGCGCGGCATCGCTGCGATGAATACGGCGGCGGCGTGGATTGCGGTCATAAACGGCGATGTGGAATGCTGGCGGTGATAAAGTCGTGAACGGCGTTGTGGTCAGAGGCGGAGGCGGTGTGGATTGGGCGGTGGCGAAGTCCCAAGGTCAGCGGCGGCGGCGTGGATTGGGCGGTGGTGAACTCTGGAGTTGTGGAGCTCGATGGTTTTTGAGGAGCTGCCAAAGTGCTTTTGAAAGAAATCGAATTAAGGATCAAGTTTTTTATTTAAATGGTCACTTTTTTGTCCAAGTAAAAAGCACTCTTATTTTTGTCCATCCAAGCTTCACAAGTAATATTAGTGTCATTGTTTCTAGATAGTTTCACTAAAAAATTGACATTACCAAAGAGTAACAATGCCAATTTGTTGGCATTTGTTTACACAAAATGACATCTTTTATCAATTGAAGGTGGTGGTGCTAAGAGCCGGTAGAGGCGGCGGAAAAGGCATCCAAAAAAATTCATATTTTTTTTGTTTTCACTATTTCATTTTTTTTATTTTTCAAAAAATATTTTTTATAAATTTTTATTTTATAATTATATTATTAATATTTTAGTATTTTATTATGCTTTTTATTATTTTTTTATGATTTTATGATGAATTAAAACATTTTAGTCTTCATTAACATAGGGGCATTAAGGGTAGAAAATTAATTTGAATGATTTGGATTTTAGTCCTAT
Source organism: Cuscuta europaea (assembly GCA_945859875.1). Taxonomy (NCBI): domain Eukaryota; kingdom Viridiplantae; phylum Streptophyta; class Magnoliopsida; order Solanales; family Convolvulaceae; genus Cuscuta; species Cuscuta europaea. The sequence goes on from CAMAPE010000013.1 coordinate 3,464,004, forward strand.
TTAAAGCTTTAACACCCCCAATTTCCACACCCAATTATAATAAACATATCCTTTTATTTAATAATGATAGAGTGTATTCCCATATACCTCAGGGGTATCACAATCAACGGACAAAGGGCTTCCCATGTAACACCCCCAAATTTCCCACCCAAAAATACCTTTAAATAAAAAATTATTTATTAAATTAATTTGAAAACATCAGAATTGTGCAGCGGAAAATCAAAAGGGAAATAGGGGCATTACCGCCACACTCGATTCTCCCTTAACCGAGTGCACACGCTAAAACAACTTAAACTAAAAATAAATTAAAATTTTAAAATAAATGTTGACTAATTTAAGATGCTGAAAATATAATTACAGCTATTTACTAATTTGATGTTCTAGCGGAAGCTCTCTCGAAATCAACTTCAACCGGATCAACTCAACACCTGTACAAAATCAAGTGCACAAAGAAAAAAAATAAAAGATACAAACATTAGCAAAAATGCTAAGTAAGTTCCACCTAACCCCCAAAAAAATAAATAAATAATACGGAGTATATATACATATATATATATAATATATATATATATAATATATATATTTGTAAAACATTTCGTAAAAAAATATTTTTTCAAAATACTTTATAAATCATAAGTAAAACAACATTTATAAAATATTCTTATAACACACATAATATGCAAAATATCAATACTTCAAATATAAGTACATATTTCAAAACCATAATATTTCCAAAACATCAATATACATAAACCACCAAATATGATCACAATTATTCCAAACCGTAAATCAAACATCAAATATTCATCTCAAAATACATATAAATAATTATAAACGATTTTCAATATAATCAAACCAAATCAAATCCAAAAGTATTTATACTCTAAAAACTCACAAATAAATTAATAACTCAATCCAACTCAAATTCAATCCAAATATAATCCAATCAAATAATCCAACAATTCCAATCAATCTAATAATTTAATTCCACCACAAATCCGATCAAATAATATTCACTTCAAGTCCAAATCAAGCCAATCAAATAATCCCAATCACCTCAACCCAATCGAATTCCAGTCAAACCAAGTCCAGTGGAAGTCGAACTCCTACCTTAAGTGTGCACAGCCCCTAAAAGGGATTCCAAGCCCTCCAGGTAGTAAGAAGTCTGAGTAGTCGGGATTTTTCTACCAACTACACTACAATTAAGCTGGAATACTCCACTTTTGGGAAGTACCCCTGGTGGATTTAGACTTGTAGCCATTCCACTCACCAAATATTCCACATTTATCTGGATGTGGCAAACCGATACCACGGATTTCTCCGAGTGCTCACAAAATCATAATTCAATCTCAATCAAAACGGATATGAAATCCAAATTCCACAAAATCATCCACAATGTAAAATATTAACTCCAACAAACTACACTCGAATTCACCATACAATCAAATTTCACAAAAGAGCCAAATACTTCATAAATATAATCCCAATGGCAATTCGTAACATATCTCAAATACTCAAAAATATCATCCAATATCCAATACTCAAATCTCAAATATAATTCTCAATAACAATCCATAAGAAATTCCAAATACTCAAATGTAAATACTAGAAATCTCATAAAGTACTCAAATAATTTCAAAAATGATTTATGAGTAAAAATATAATTTTGATTGACGTGAAACTTACCTCAAACTTCAAGTACTCCTAGCGAAATTTTTCTACCTTGCGCTTCACTCAATTTACCTTCTATTTAAAATTCAAAAATCAATATCTTATCCAAACTATAGATTAATCCTTCTATCCTTTTTTATGAATTCCTCCTCTTATGATTGTACCAATATAGTACGTATATTATTCGTTTGTTTTAGAATACAAGTTTTAATTTATCCTTACCGCTTAATCCATTCAATTAATTAGTTCAGTAACATTTTATTCCTTTTCTCAATAATCCAATGTTATTATTATAATCCAATGACAGTACTCCACAATAAATTGTTGAATTGCAAAATAATAAGTCATGTTAGTCTATATGATGGATAGTGTACCCGAGGTAGCTTATCTGAGGGGTTATTCGGGGAACAACTTAGAGAGAAATCAAAGCAAATAAATAAGAGGGAGTGAATTCGAATATATGGGTTATGTATGCAAGACGTGGTTTACAATGGGGAAAGAGGCTACTATTTATAGTAGTAATAAATGCTAGACAGGGACATGTGTCAAGCATCTGACGGCCGAGGGTCACTTCAATCGGGTGGCACCGGCATTTACATGTGGCCGCATTAAATGCGGTGGTTGGATGTGACGTCGTACTTGGTACGGCGATCCAGGCACACGTGGAGAGGATATGCTGTCGAGGAAGACGCCCTCGGCTGTAGATGATAAGCCGAAGGCTCTTCGCACCGGGAGCTTCATAGTGCCGAGGGCTCTAAATGCAGAAGGCTTGGTTCTCAAGCCTTGTTCTCTTGTGATGTTCTTGAGTTCGATTCCGTCAACGCTAGCCTTCGGCCATGGGGCCGAGGGCATCCCCTTGCGTATTGTGGGTTGTTCAGAGCTTCTTTGTGCTGGGCTTGGCCCATTTGGGCCTGTTGGGCCTGATTGTAGTAGTAGGAGTCTGTGGGCCGAGAGTCCCTAGGCCATATACTCCATCACTATAGTTATTATTATATGATTATAATGATTATAATTCATCTATTGTGTTGGCTGACCCAGTAGTAAAATAAACAGCCCAGCCCAATTAACATACGGAGTAAAACAAGATACGGAGCAAAACTCAGAGTACGTACATTTCATCGCCTTCTTCGTCGTTCACTCCCAGAGTCCCATCCGGCAAGCGTAGGCGGTGACTTCCGACGGAAACAACAAGGCATTGTGGGCGGCGGTGACCCAGTAGTTGTCCTCTCCAGTGGTGGCTCTTCTACTTCCTTCTCAGTCGAGCAAAAATAAGCCGGCAGCAACTCCGGCGATGAGAACCTCTTCAACGGTGTACAACGATCTAGCGGCAGTCGACACAGTCTAGTGATTCCTATCAGCAGCACAGACAGTGACTCACTCGGTCACTCCGGCGGTGGGAACACGGTCAAGCTTCTCCCCTTCCTCCGGCAGTCCGACGTGAACCAGTCCGGCAAGCATGGCTACGGTTCTCCGGCGTTCGTACCTTTTCTGCGGTGAGTCGATGAAGTTGGTGGCGGCGATCCGATGTGGCAGCGATCCGATGTGGTGGGTGGCGGCGATGACTTCGGCTGGTCTTTCCTCTTCTTTCATTTCCCTCTCTCACGCTCTGTTTTCTTTTCTCGGTTTCTTTCCTTTACTTCGTCACTTTATCCTCGTGTCGCAAAGGTAAGCCGCAACAACTCTATTTATATGCATCGTCGAAGGTTCTAGTCACTCAGTTATAATGGGTAGCGTACTCCGTGTATATCGCCGTGCGTTACGCTTTCTATATGTATGACAACTATGAAGTACTCCAGCCTAGGGTAATAAACGAATCGAATCGAACCGAATACTTGATAATATTATTCGTATTCGTATAATTATCAATATGGATAAATCAATGGAGAATTTTAATCGTAAATTAAGCTATTTTGACCTGGTAAGTAATAATTTTTAAATTAAAATATGCAAAATATTTGCAAGAATATTTTATTATTAATATTTTTACATTGAACTATATGTATTCATAAGAAGTAGTATATATTGTATGAATATATAAATAAATAAATATATATATATATATATATATATATATATATAATTCGAATATATTCGAATATTATTCGAATCGAATATTATTCGAATCGAATATCACAGTATTTGTATTCGTATTAGACTATTCGTAAAGTATTCGAATCAAAAAATAGATTTGTATTCGTATTCGTATTCTACTTACTCAAAATCGAATCGGCATTTTCGAATTCGAATCACGAATCGAATCAAAATTATTCGATTTGTTTACAACCTTACTCCAGCCTGATAGCCGTTATATTTACTTGTGTTTAACATAAGTATTTATAAGTATTTGTTGAAGAAAAGAAGAGAAATTGGGAAAATATCTTGAGAATGAGAGTTAGAGCATAAAACATTGTGATGAACAGCTTTTGGGACCAAAAGGATGACGTTTTGCCCATCATTTGAGTATAACGTATTGTAGAGTACTCGAAATCACTCCATTCGATTTTCATGTGAATGGTAACTCAATAAGGTACAAATGTTATGAAGACATCATGGCCAGAATAGGAAAGGAACAATACTCAATCAACCGATAAAGTCAAATGTTGCTGGTGGGATTTCAGGGTGCATACCTCTCAGTGTTTTATCCATATCTGTTGATTGGATGCATAAAATCACGTCATTCAAGTTTTGTTGGATAGAAGACTTCTTATCTACAACTTTGGTGAAGGAATCATGTCCAAATTCGTAGCGGAACATCTCCAAAATCCCGGTACAAAAACCGACACTTTTTGATCCATTTCGGAGGAAGAGAAATGAAGTACATTTTTGGGCGCAGCAACCGGTGCCGGTCGGTCTTGAACCGGCGCCGGTCGGAACGCTTTTTCTCGCACAAATGAGTCTGTTCCCAAACGGGGCCGGTCATCTGACCAACCGGCGCCGGTTGGGTCGATTTTCTGCTAAAAAACAGCATCGTACAAGCTGATTCTTGATGGGAAAACCTCATCTTCCTCAATGCTAATCAAATATTGCTTCCATACCTCATTGTTGGGTTCGAATAGACTAAAAGATGCCATTCTTTAGCCTATATAAAGCCCTCAATTCATCATACAAACACATTCCATTCCATAGATTAATTCTTAGCTTTTATATTTTTGTTCTTAGTATTTTCTTCAAGTTCTTGAGGAGGGAAGTTCATCCTCCGAAATCACTGGTGTTTAGGTATTATTTCCTTTGTAATTTCATGTTCCATTACATTTATTGTTGTATTGTGATTAATATGAGCATTAGAGGCTAATTTCTTAGCTAAGGCTAGGGATGAACTTCTATGCCCGCTAGGTGTTTGATAAAAGTTCTAAACTAATAAATTGTGATTTATCCTTTATATATTAATTGTTTATGACTATGGTTTACAACATAGAAGTATGTTAAATTTAGTTTATACTTGCAATTAACGTTGAAGTCTAAAATATGAACATTAAAGGATAAACATGTATAGTACCGAGAATAGAAATATATCCGGTCTTATATGATACGGGTGTGATGTCTTGATATTCAACGGGGTTTTCGGTAGATGAATGTAAGCCGTAACGGGACTTACACGTAACGAAAATCACGCTCTCGCTGTCTTAACCGGAGTTGAGAATATATTAGCGACATCGTATTCATAATTATTGGAAAAGAACTACTATTCAACCCTATTTAAGCATTTAAGTGATTCCCGAAGCCTTAATTGTTGTTATCATTTATCTTGAACTCAAAGTTAGTTAACGATTATCTTGTTTAACAAAAAGTGAAAAACCAAAAATATAAAACACAAATCAAAATCTCTCGAATTAAACAACGTTTCCTTGTGGATTCGACCCGGTATTTTACCGGAATTTATTACTATATCGGCACTTGTACACTTGCATGTTTAGCCCGATCACAGCCGCATGAAGATTCTAGGTTTGAGGGTTTCTTTTTCATGTATTAAGTTTATTATTAATGTTGTACGTTAATAGTGTTAATACCATTCAATTCAATTATCATTCCATAAATTTTTCTATTAGTTGAATGAAATGTAAGCTTCTAAAATTAAGGTGGTAACTCAAAGTTAGAGTGTGTACATATTTTGTATATGTAAATTAAAAATGATACCTTTCGGTTATAACACATTATATTTTATTATTTTATAATAATTTTTTTTTTGTTTTACAATAGTTTCTATTTTATTAGAAATTTAGAGTGTCACATCCCAGACATCTCAAAACACCTAAGTACCGAAGTTCCAGCCGAGGCTAACCTCGAAGCCCGAGGTCGGGAAAAGATATGAGGCAGTGAATCGACAAGGACCAGATATTCAGCCGAGGCCGACCTCGACCCCCGAGGTCGGAGCTCGGGAATCACCCAGATAACACAAGATATGGGGCTAACCTCGGGCACGTCGAGGTCGGCGCCAGCTCCGACCCGTGGCATTGATATGGGGTCATCTGGAATCAAATGAAGTCAACACGAGAATCACTACTACCAGAAAAAACCGAAGATTGAAGATGAATCTTCCCATAAAGGGCTCAAGCCTCTCGAGCTCTGACCTCTAGGAGCACGGGTTCTCACCAACATTATATGGACTTAGGCATTTCACGGAATCCATTGCCGCACAAGCTATCGCCACGTCACCAACACTGTATGAAACGTCACGTCATCCAAAGCAGATAAAATTAAGAATATCCTGGGTAATACACGTGTAACCCGCACATGTATTCTGGTATAAGTTTGTTACGCACATTTCCAATCAACCAGTTGTCCCAGTTATCTCTCCAATCACTTTACACGTGTCGCCATACCATTAGTTCTATTAGTCTGATTATTCTGTTAGGTAGGTGTGACACGTGTCCTCACCACAGTAGAATAGCATCTTTTTTACTTTGGCACCAAGTATTACCGTTATAGTATAAATGTCACATTCCAACATGTGGAAAGAGATCGAATCTAGAATTCTGTGGCTGTTACTTTGCTGAATTTGATACCTAATTCTACTTAGCAACTTTTCTTATCATCTCCTTTATTCCCCAGATTTCGGCTATCCTCAATGGTCGATAATCTATCATTTGGTGCTCTTGTTGAGAGAAGAACGGTGAATCGGGTTCAGATCCTCCCCCTTGTTCGGATCTACAACAAGCTTTCTTGCGACAACAATGGCAGGAGGAAAGAGAATAATGCGAACAGACGTGTTGCTGCCACCGTGCTCAACCTTAACCTTCAGTTGAGACGACTGCTACCTCCGGTGCTCGAAGGTCTGCTAAGGATAAACAAGCTACCCCAACGTCTTTGGATCTGCGCAACTTGATTCAACGGGGTTTCCCATATCTTCGTTACCAGCTCTCACAAATCGCGATGCCATGGCAATGTTGTCCGCTCAAGTGATTCCGCAATTCCAGAATTTTCTGATGGTGGATCCTTCTTCGACGGTTGGCGCCCTCATCACTGGATTGCAGTAGGTGCTACCAACGTAACGCTGCAATCCCAGGCGGCAATAGGAGTGGCGAACAATGCCACAAGGCCAATTTCTCTGGTGGCCTCTACCTGTATTTTACTTCTTCATGTGCAGCTATGTGTGATATGTTAAGCGACAAATTTTCTGTGTGGCATATTTAACTTACTTATGAGCTTCTAAAGCATAATATTTTATTTACTATTTATAAATACCATGAAGCGTAGTTACGTGTAACTCTATCCTTGATTGGTCTAACTCGATCTATGACATTTGAAATGAGAGATTATAGAGGACAGACTAATCATAGTCAAATCCGGCAATGAATATAAGAGGATATGCATAGTGCCTCGTCATTATACAAGTATTTGTTGATTTCATAACATCCCAAGAAATGGAAAATCTGAATTTGTGGCTATCTGATCAATTTCTACTATATTTTCTTTTATTTCTAGCTTTGTCCAATACTTTCTTTGGTTAATCTGCAAGTTGTGAGTTTTTAAATATATCTAAACCAAAAATCTCTAAACTAGTTATATAGACAAATATTACTACAAATTTATAATCCTGTCTATTTGTATCAGAGGCTTTTTTATTAATTTCTACCTCTAGTTAAACAAGGTTATTTTTTAGGCTAAAAGGTCAAATAGATACAAGTTCTAACTTAAAGTGTTCAATTGGCCCCTTATATAGGAGGTTCTTCCCGTCCGTCGTCAATTGGGGAAGTTCCCGGTGGAATTTTTTGATGAATTTTTTTGAGATCTTCTTCATTAAGTCTAGTTTACTTACACCAAATTTCAGCTAAAATTCAACCGGGAAGGCAGACAAATGATTTTTTGAAGATAACTGCGCAATTAAACAGTGCAGTACATTTCGGAAAATCATTTGATTGCCTTCCCGATTTAATTTTTAGCTGAAATTTGATATGGGTAAACTAGACTTAATGAAGAAGATGCTCAAAAAATTTCATCAAATTTTTTTACCGGGAACCGCCCCAATTGGCGACGGCCGTGCAGAACCTCTATATAAGGGGTTAATTGAACACTTTAAGTTAGTTCATGTATCTATTTGACCCTTTAGCCTATTTTTTAGGTCGTTGATGAACCATCTCTTACCAATGAGGCATCATCAACGGGAAGCCCTTGACCTTAAAAAGCTATTTGGAGATCAAGCATATAGTTGATTTTATGCGCAATTGAATTTGCATGACTCGAACTTTAAGTTTTTTTTGGACTTTACTTCTATGATGTAAAGTTTGATTATGAAGGCATTGTCTAGTTTATGGAAATGAATTTAATTCTATGGTGTAATAAGTTCTATTAATTTTCCTTGCTTTGTAAAATTTACTTCAATGAAGGTTTTCAAATATTTTGAAGTGAGATGCAAGTTTCTCTATGAAAGTGGTATTTAATACCTCACATTTGTTAGTACTAATATAAGCATACATAGAAAAATAAATTACAAATAAAAAATTTTATGCTTTAATGACTGTTGGGATATTGACCTAGAGGCCCAATACCCGGATCAAGAAGGCCCAAGATACCCGGCCCAAGCAACGGGCCCATCACTCTATGATGAGTAGATCCAGTGAAGAATTCATGCCGAACGAGATTTGGCCCAAATAAAGGTTGGCCCAGTAAGAAGACATACCGAACGGAGTTCGGGCTATATATCATACTTGGGCCAATTTGACAGCGTCTTCAGCATAGTCCAACATCCCGTTCGAGCAACGGACAACCCGCAAGTGGCCAGGTGCAATTAATGTCGGATTGTGACATCAGCAAGTGGAAACATGGGTGACCAAGTCGGTGGAACAACAGCCAATCAGTACAGGGCAGCCCATGCTCTCCATTAGTATAAATAGAAGGTTTAAAATCATTGTAAGGGTTAGCATTTCAATACTCAGGCTCTAGAATAGCATCATTGCTCTTATTTCTTGTATTAAAGCATTATTTCCGACCTACCGATCGGGAAATTCCTTGTAATCAGACTGGTAAGTTAATACAAGTGAGCTTTCGAGTATTAGTGAGTTCAGATCTTATATTTAGTTTATACATTTTGATTCTTTACCATTCCTGATATATCCAAAGTTCGTGTTGGGCTTTCGGATCTACGGGATTTACCCTCAACATTGGCGCCGTCTGTGGGAAACTTACAAAAAGTTTCACATTCAAATCATCCAAAAAAAACCACTATTTTAAAAAATGGTCAGAATTAGTTCCTATCATACAAACGACGGTTCACGCCGTCACAGGAGGAGTCACACCCCGGGGAGTCAAAACCCTCAGGGACAATCCAGCCGGGGATCGTATCCTCGTTTTGATGGGGATTTTGTGATTCCCGAATCTCTGAGAAGAAATTTTCAGGCCATGCGAGATATGGCCCAGGTCATGCAGCATATGGCGAACGAGGAGGAAGGAGTGTCCAACTTTACAGGGGAGACTCCACGCACGGAAACAACCACAGCATCATCCCGTTCGCATGCCCATCGGGATAATCGCCGTAGCGCCCCACCAACAGCGCATCATAGTCCCAGCGACCGAACCCCGATCGGATCACAAGCTAGGGGACCAACTCCCATTGGTCATCATTTCCAGTATGCCGAGCGGGCTAATACCAGGGCCGCTCAACGGCATTGGGACCGGGACTATACGAACATGAGGGCTCCATCACCGCCCCCTTTGACGGCCCAGGTGGAAGAAATGGCCGAGATGAGGAGGCAGATGAACGAGATGCGGGATCAGATGAACAGAGCGCTCGTACAACCTGCCCCCAGTTCAGCTGGGAATTACTTCCCCTTTCACCAGGGAACTCATGTACGCAGACATCCAAGGGGGTGCCAAGCCACCGACCGGCCAAATCTATGACGGGGTGGGAGATCCCCATGTGCATTTGAGGAGTTACCAAGGGGGGCTCATGCTGCTAGGAGCACCCGAGGCTGCTATTTGCCGGTTGTTTTTAAGTACGCTCAGAGGGCCCGCCCAGAAGTGGTTCGGGACACTCCAACCTGGGTCAATCAACAGTTTCGCCGAATTATCGGCGTTGTTCTTGGCCCAGTTTGCTTCCAGTGCCAATCCCAAACGGCACTTCAGCTATCTGACCAGCGTGAAGCAGAACGTCAAGGAGACCCTCAATCAATTCCTGAAAAGATGGAGGGATGAAACTCTGACAGTGGGAAACATGACGGATGATACCGCCATTACCCTATTCACGAACGCTCTCCGAACGGGGGAATTATACAAGGATCTGAAGAAAAATCCGGGTACAGCATACGCCGAGGTATTAGACAGGGCTCGCAAGCATGCCGCCCTAGAAGAGGAGATAATGATTAGGGATAAGGTCATTGCGCCTGCTGCCCCGATCAGAATGGTCGATCGGCTGGGTCCTAGCCCAGCGGCCGCTATACCTCCCAAGCAAGGGAGATTTACTCCCCTGGTCCTATCAGTAGCGACCATTTATCAGCACGAGAGGGACAATATTCCCCTCCCGACTGATTCTGCACAGTTTATGGGAGCGGATGACTCTGCTTTCTGTAAATATCACAACAGGAAGGGTCATGCCACCAACGCCTGCAGGGCCCTACAAATAGCCATCGAGGATTTGATCCGACAGGGTCATCTGGGCAAATATGTGAATAAGGATCCAAATGCTGTGGGCACGTTGAAACCAATCAGGAAACTTAATAGCTGGCGCCGGGATGCCCAACGTGATGCCCAGCCTCAAAATGACGTATATATTCCCCCCAGGGATGAACCAGAGGGCTCGGGAGGCCCTGGAAAGAAACCTCGAATGGAGGTCAAGGTTATATTCGGGGGCGGGGAGACAGGGGATTCGAACGCCGAACGGAAAAGGTTCGAGCGAAGTCTTTATGTGGGATCCATCTCCGCTCCCCCCCAGAAGAAAGGAAGGACGGACCCGATCACGTTCGGGCCAGCTGATTTACCCAACTCTCCAAGCCCGCACAGGGATGAACTGGTGGTGAGCATGTGCATTGACAATGCTTTGATCCACTGAGTACTGATCGATACCGGGAGCAGTGTGAATGTATTGTATCTATAATCATTCGAAAAAATGGGTCTATAAAGAAGTCAACTGACCCACCTACAGACCCCACTGGCAAATTTCACCGGTAATTGCATTGAGGCTGAGGGGACCATCCAATTGATGGTCGAAATTGGGGATGAAACGCACAAAGTGTCACTCCGAATGACGTTCGTGGTGGTGGATGTAAAATGTGCCCAGAATGCCATATTGGGCCGACCGGGATTGGAAAATCTGGAGGCAATAGCCTCTGTCCGCCACTCATGCATCAAATTCCCTACTGACACTGGGGTTGGGGTGGCCAGAACTGATCCGACGACAGCCCGGACATGTTATCGAGAGGCTCTAAAACAGATGAACACTCGTGGGATGCGGGTTAATACAATTGAGGTGGAAACTCACCGAACGGAGTTCGAGGCGCACCCAGAATCCGCCACTCTTCTTGAACAAATCGACCTGGATTTCCCCCCGAACCGTAAGGTAGCTATCGAGGTAGATCTGGAGGCTGACATCAGGGATGGCGTGATTGCCTTCCTAAAAAAGTTTCAGGTATTATTCGCCCGGGGGCCAAAAGATATGCCCGGTATTGACCCGGAGATAATATGTCACAAACTTGCCGTTCGGCCTGATGCAAAACCAGTCCAGCAGAAGAAACGATATCAAGCAACCGAACGGCGGGAATTCACAAAGCGGGAGGTGGCCACCTTGCTGAAAATAAAGCACATCCGTCCAGTAATCCACGTAGAATGGCTATCGAATGTGGTTCTAGCCCCAAAACAATCTACTTGGAGAATATGCGTGGATTACTCGGATCTGAATAAAGCTTGCCCCATGGACCCCTATCCAGTACCGAGGATCGATCTGCTAGTAGATGAAACTGCCGGATGTGAATTGCTGAGCTTCATGGATGCTTTCCGGGGTTACCATCAGATATTCATGCACCCGGTTGATGCAGAGAAAATGGCGTTTGTTACTTCGGATGGTGTGTTTTGCTATATCGTCATGCCAGTCGGATTAAAGAACGCAATGGCAACTTTTCAAAGGATGATCGGGATGTTGTTCAAAGAAGTGCTGGGGGTCACAATGGAAGCTTATGTTGATGATATCCTAATCAAAAGCAGGAAGAAGGAAAATCATGTCCTGGACATAGAAAAGGTGTTCGGGATAATGCAGAAAGCAAACATGAGGCTGAATCCCAAAAAATGTGCTTTTGCTGTAAAAGGGGGCAAATTTTTGGGATACATGATGAGCGAGAAGGGGATTGAGCCCCAATCGTGAAAAGGTAAAGGCAATTGTGGATATGGAGGCTCCAAGAAATCTCAAAGAAGTGCAGAGATTGACCGATCAGTTATGTAATACCCGAGATTAATTTAAGAGGATTAATAGTACTACTCATACCAACAGAGGTCCATCTCCTTTTAAGGGAGCTCATCACCCAAGAACTCCAAAGTTAAGCGTGCTTGCATGGGAGTAGTCTTGGGATGGATGACCCCCTGGGAAGTTTCTCAGGGCGCGCATGAGTGAGGACAAAGTGCGCGGTAAAGGCTCGTGGTGGTTTGTGGGGACAGTACTAGAGGTCTAGAGTAACTACCTTGGGTCCGTGTGGGGCCCCGGGGTGTTACAGGTGGTATCAGAGCAACCCTGCGACAGTGTGCTGACCCGTTAGATATCGGGCGGGCACTTAGCGGGGCAAGATTCTGGGGTTTTATTGAGATTGGTTTAAGGGCGCAACGAGGACGTTGCGATCCTAAGTGGGGGTGATTGTAATACCCGAGATTAATTTAAGAGGATTAATAGTACTACTCATACCAACAGAGGTGCATCTCCTTTTAAGGGAGCTCATCACCCAAGAACTCCAAAGTTAAGCGTGCTTGCATGGGAGTAGTCTTGGGATGGGTGACCCCCTGGGAAGTTTCTCAGGGCGCGCATGAGTGAGGACAAAGTGCGCGGTAAAGGCTCGTGGTGGTTTGTGGGGACAGTACTAGAGGTCTAGAGTAACTACCTCGGGTCCGTGTGGGGCCCCGGGGTGTTACAGGTTAGCAGCCCTGAGCAGATTCCTATCCAAACTAGCCGATCGAGCTATTCCATTTTTCCAGATCATGAAGAAAGCCAACCCCTTTGAATGGACGGCCAAATGCCAAACGGCCTTTGAAGATTTCAAGACATATCTGTCTTCCCCCTGGTCTTGACAAAACCCGAACCAGGGGAACATCTGTATATGTACCTTGCTGTAGCTGACTTGGCAGTGAGCACAGTACTGTTGAAAGAAGAAGATGGCGTTCAACGGCCCATCTATTTTGTAAGCAAGGCTTTGAATGGCCCGGAAACCAGGTACACCTTCTAGACAAAACTGTGCTGGCCCTGATAGCTGCCATTAAACGTCTGGCACCATATTTCCAGACCCACCCGGTAACTGTGTATACTACTCAGCCACTAGCCACCATCTTGAGAAATCCTATGGCAAGTGGACGCATTACCAAGTGGAGCCTCCTGATCGGGCAATATGAGGTGGATTTCAAGCCTCGACCTACTGTCAAAGGACAGGTCCTGGAAGATTTCATTGCAGAATGTACCGCCCGGCCCTCAGAAACAGACTCAGAGAACAATGGGCTGGATAACTGGTGGGAAATGTATGTGGATGGTGCATCTAGTGTCAAGGGTTGTGGAGCTGGAGCTGTGATCACATCGCTCGAGGGGTTCAAAGCATATTATTCCATCCACTTTGACTTCAAGGTAACCAACAATGAGGCTGAATATGAGGCCCTCATTGCTGGTTTAAAATATGCAAAGGCCCTGGGTGCCGATCGGTTAAAAGTCCGGTCGGATAGTCAATTGGTAGTACATCAAGTAAACGACACTGCTGAGGCTAAAGAAGAGAGAATGAAGGCTTACAAGGAGATATTTGAGGAGCAGATAAGTAAATTTGAACAGTTGGTGCTCGACCAAATATCCAGGATAGAGAATACTGAAGCAGATATCATATCCAAGTTAGAAAATGCAGCGTTCGACGATCGGGCACAGGAGATCCCGGCTCACATCCAACGTTTTGCCCATCGGGAAACATTGGCAACCCCAGCAATCATGGTGCTCCAGATCGAGGCCATATCTTATGTCGTCCCTAGCTGGGTCATAGATATGACCAACTACCAGAAAGACGAAACCCTCCCACAAGACAAAAATCATGCTTAACAGATAAAATGCATCAAGAGGAGGGCTTCCATGTTCGAATTGGTGGACGGGCAGCTGTACAAAAAGACGTTTGGTGGGCCGTATCTGAAATGCCTCCCACCCGATCTAGCGGCGGCCGTAATGGAAGAAATTCATGAAGGTATCTGCTCCAGCCACCAAGGGCCCAAGACACTGGCCAGAAAAATCATCCTGCAAGGGTACTATTGGCCGACTATCCAACAAGACTGCTTTGCACATACTAGGAAATGTAAAGTATGCCAACTGTACGCACCGGTCCCCGGACGGTCTGCCACTTTCTACACTCCAATGACGGTGGCCCTTCCGTTCGCAAGATGGGGGATCGACCTGTTAGGTCCTCTACCTACGGCCCCTGGGAACAACAAGTATATCATCGTGGGGATAGACTACTTTACCAAATGGGTAGAGGCCGAGCCACTGGCCAGCATCACGGATGTTAAATGTCAAAAGTTTGTCTGGAGGAATATCATTTGCCGTTTCGGAATCCCTGAGCAGATTGTAACTGATAATGGAAGGCAGTTTGTGAGCCGGAATTTTGAGAACTACCTGGTCAAATGGGGAATCAAGCATTCCAGAGCATCCGTGGCGTACCCTCAGGCGAATGGCCAAGTAGAGAATATGAACCGTACTATCATGGATGGTATGAAAAAGAAGCTGGAAGAATACTCTTCATCGTGGCCTGATCAG
The DNA here is from genome assembly GCA_945859875.1 of Cuscuta europaea. NCBI lineage: Eukaryota > Viridiplantae > Streptophyta > Magnoliopsida > Solanales > Convolvulaceae > Cuscuta > Cuscuta europaea. The sequence goes on from CAMAPE010000013.1 coordinate 3,479,077, forward strand.
TTAAATTATATTTTATGGACTTACAGGACCACACCCCGAACGGCCACGGGAGAAACTCCATTTGCCCTCGCTTATGGTTTCCAGGCCAAGTACCGACGGAGATCCTAGTTCCTACACACCGAACGGTGCATTACCGCCCAGAACAGAATGAGGACAACTTACGGGCCGAATTACATTTCATAGAAGAAAGATGGGATCTGGCAGCTGCACGAATGGAAGAGTATCACATAGCCACGAGAAGATACTTTGATAAACAAGTCAAAGTTCGTCCAATCGAAGTAGGGGACCTGGTGCTAAGGAAGCGAGAAAAAAGCAAACCTCTTGAAAGTGGAAAAATGGCACAAAATTGGGAAGGCCCCTACCAAATATGTAAGAAGTATGCTTCAGGAACGTTTGGCCTATAAAATACCGAAGGTCGACCCGCAGGTACTTGGAATGTGGAACATCTAAGGAAATTTTATCAGTAAAAACGGTTGTTGTCACCTCTAAAAAAATGTATAGAGAGGGAGACATAACTTCCACTAAAACACAGCCCATGGTTAACACGATCATTCCGGATGACCGAATGAAGAACGGGTTAACAACATGGAAGGAAAATCATTCTCAGCTAAGAAAGTTTTTGACCCTAGATTTATGAACGAATAAAGGGATCAAAACGGCTTGAAGAATCGAGGCTCAGAAAATCGGTGCCCATGGTTAACACGGTCATTCCGGATGACCGAATGACGAACGGGTTAACAACATGGAAGGAAAGTCATTCTCAGCCAACAACTTGGAGTTTGACACTCAGATAGTCTCACCTCAGCGGTTAATATGGGAATCGTTCTGGACAACCGAATGAGGAACATATTAGCAGTTTGGAGGGAGCCATTATTTCAGCTAGAGTTTTGACCCTGTAATTACGCATTGTTAAAGGGATCAAAATAGCCTGAAGTTCGAGGACAGTGATTCTCACCTCAGCTTTTTAACACGCAAAATCATTCTGGATGACCGAATGACGAACGGGTTAACAGTTTGGAGGGAGCTGAGTCGTCAACTTAGCCAAAGTCGACCCTGTAATTACGTACGGGCAAAGGGATCAAAACGGCTTGGAGATGGTGTCAAGACTGTAACATATGGATTAACCGAGCGACGTTCGGATAAGGTACGGATTGTCGCCCGGGGAATCGGAACTATGGTTTTGAAAAATCTCGCCTCAGTCATTAACTTGATTCGGAAGCGAGTCGCCCTTTTAGCTATAAATAAGGAATGACCCGATCCGGTGACCTTGCTTACAGTTCGAAAAGGGTTACCTCAGACCCCTAATATGGATGATACGAGCCAGAGAGAATAGTTCGGAATGCATCGGAATTATGGGTTTGGAAGGGAGATAGTCTCACCTCAGCTTGTTAACACGTGAGATCATTCCGGATGACCGAATGACGAACGGGTTAACGGTTTGGAGGGAGCCCCTGTCCCAGCTGAGAGTTTGACCCTCTGGTCACAATCAAAACGGCTTGGAGGCATTCCCCCCAGCTAAGAGTTTTGACCCCGTGGATCACGAACGCAAAAGGGATCAAAACGGGCTCGGAAAAGGTGTCAGAACAATTTTGAGGAGATAGTCTCACCTTAGCTTGTTAACACGTGAGATCATTCCGGATGACCGAATGACGAACGAGTTTACAGTTTGGAGGGAGCCCCTGTCCCAGCTGAGAGTTTGACCATGTGTTCACGATCAAAACGGCTTGGAGGGATCCACCTCAGCTAAGAATTTTGACCCCGTGGATCACGAACGGAAAAGGGATCAAAACGGGCTCGGGAAAGGTGTCAGATATAAATATACATGAGCCGAATGAAGTTCGGCAACATAGAAAGGATTGTGAACAAGAAAAATCAGAAGAAAGACATCAACAGTTAAAGAGAAAATCCCAATTTATTCTTCGACATTACTAGCCGGAAGATACAAGAAGAACAAAGGACAAGAATGCAAAAATTACAAGGCTATGCGCCAGAAGGATTGCCGTTCGGGGAAAGCGGAGGTTGAGAGCTCCCTGCCTGCACTGCATCATCAGGCGCTGCTTTGGACCTTTTCTCCATAATACGGTCCTATGTATTCCCGAACAGATCGTCAAAGCCCAATTCATCAGGGTCGAACGACTTGGGGAAATGTTCTAGGATCAAATCGAGGTTCCTATCCAGAAGCAGGTCCTGACTTTGCTTCACAGTTTTCTCGGTCAGGACATCCAAGAAAGATTTCCCTTCCGGCGTGTTGTCCAGGAGATCGATCCCTGCCTTGATGGGATCTTCGCTTTCACGTAAGAATTGGCCAAGGTGAGGTCCCAGGAACTGCCGGGCCGTGTTCTCCAGAGCGACGTTCAGCCCCTTGCCCCGTTGAAAATCAACTATCGATTGATGAGCAATCTGGGAAGTGTTGACCGTATAAGGTTCGGACAGATGGTCACCAACGACTTTATCAAATTTGATCCCAACGGATTCAACAACCCGCACCTTGGCCCGGAGTTCTTTAATCTCCCGGTCGCGACGTCGGGATTTTTCTTGCATCTCAGCCAGAGCAGCTTTTGCCTTCTCACCTTCCTTGTCCTGCTCTTGAAGATCAGCCGCTAATTTCCGAGCGGCAGAAAGAAGGATCTGGCTGTCATCCCGATCGCTGGCCAGGGCCTTCATTTCCTTTTCAGCCGCAAGAAAGGCCTTGTGATAGTATACGCCGGCCTGAAAAAAAGATTGCAAAGGAAGTCAGATAAGATAAACCGATAAAGAATAGGAATGTATGGATCAGAATGAGGTGTACCTTGAGTGCTTCCTGGTGACTTGCTTCAAAAAGATCCGACCAGTGGGTCAAGTTCGTGAAGCTTGGGAGCGTAGAACGACATCTACCCTGGGCTGAGAATCCCGGACGGGATAGGCGTTCCACCTATCCGGAAATGGCAGAGAATCACCTACCCGAACAAACAAAAAACGCTCCTCCCAGTCAGCCGGCGGAGTGAGATTTTCTGTGAACAGCTGACGATCAGAACGAGCTACCAGCTTCAGGTACCCGGTCGTCCAATAAGGCTGATAGCAGTAGTGATGGAGGAATAAGTCGACACTTGGAGCGATCCTCAACTCGTGGCATCGAATTATGAAGCCCGTAAGAATGCGGTAGGTACTGGGCACGAACTGGGCAGGTAGAACAGAAACTCGGCGTAAGAACTCCACAATGAACGAATGAAGAGGGAAGCGAAGCCCAGCAGTCAGAGCGTCAAGGTGCACTAGCACGTGCCCCGGTCGGTGCCTCATCGGGTGTCGAATAAATCCAGCATAGTATTCCCTTGGTGGGGGCAATAACTGGCTAAGTTGCCGTTCGATATCTTCTGGGAGGCGTTGTTTTTGTTTGCATATACGATTAAAATGTAGGGGAATGCGGGGTGGCCGCTCGGGCATTCCCTTGTTATAGACCTGGACGTCATCCCTTGATAGGCATCCATCATCACGTGGTTGTTCGGTGTTTTTTCCTGCCAGAGGGTTGCCAGAGTTAGGTGTTTGGGAAGAAGAACCTTCGGCCTTGTTACCAGCAGATGTTTTTCCTATGCGAATCAACGACATCTCTTCAGATTCTGAGCTAGAAGGGTAATACATAAAATCGCTTAAGGAACTCTGGGAATTCTAGAGAGAGAAAGCTTGAGAATACGCAAGAGAATTCTGAACTTAGAAGGAAAAATGAGGAAACAACAAGAGAAATTAGGGGAAAGCACCTCTCTATAAATAGGGAAAGTGCCGCACAAAACCCTAATCCATGAGCAACACGTGGCATTAAGTGGTTACGATTAATCAGGGGCATTTATGGTTCATCTTTGGGCACGTACCCCGAACGGGCTTACAGAGGATTAGTAAAGATCACGGGGGAATGGCTAAAATCTACTTAGATCACCGATTACCGAGTGATGAACGGGCTTACAGAGGATTGGCAAAGATCACAGGGACTTGCTGGTTAGAAAAACTGCTAAGTCCTAAAGATTGATCTGAAGCCCGAACGGCTACCAACACATGAAGGAAGCCAAGTGCGGGTAGATTATCAGAGATCTGAAGCCAGAAAAAACTGCTAAGTCCTAAAGAATTATCTGAAGCCCGAACGGCTACCAACATACGAAGGAGCCCAAGTGCGGGCAGATTATCAGAGATCTGAAGACCAAGAAAAAACTGCTAAGTCCTAAAAATTGATCTGAAGCCCGAACGGCTACCAACATACGAAGGAGCCCAAGTGCGGGCAGATTATCAGAGATCTGAAGACCAAGAAAAAAACTGCTAAGTCCTAAAAATTGATCTGAAGCCCGAACGACGATCATACGGTGTTAGGAGTGTTAAGTAAAAAATAAGGTCAGAAAATTGATTAAGTCCTACAAAACGGGCCGAATCCCGAATGGTGAGCAATCATTCAAAAAACGCAAAAAAGACAGTATAAGATGTTTTGTGCAAAACAAAAGGTCTGTATTCATCGGCTCTACTGACCGAGTAATACAAGCTACTTGAAAGGAAAGAGAATTACAACGATTAATAGAAAATTAAACATCTAGATTATTGGCCAGGGGCCATCTCCTCTCCATCTTCGTCCTCGTCTTCATCATCATCAGATGGGGGTTCAGGCTCTCTCCTAGCAGCCCGATCAGCTTCCCGTTGCAGATCCCACTGGAATTTTTCAAATTGAGTTTGTATGATGTTATCCTGGGGAAGATCAGAAGCCTGGACCGGCCTCCCAAGATTGTTTTGAAGTTGGTCTACAAAAGGACGTAGCAGGACCTGGCCGATCTTGGCATAGAGATCTGCAACAATGGAGTCATTCCATTTCTTGCTCTCAGGATCCTTATCCAAAAGAGCCACCCCTGCCGAGAGCCGACCAACACCTCCAGGAAACCCTTCAGGTACGCTCCAAAGGAGAACGGGATTTGCGTCCTGGCATGATCATCCTTGATGATGGAGAATTCATCGGAGGATTTGAATGCTTCCCGGACAGCGGATAGATCCACATTCACCTCATATGGGCCGTCTGGGATGCTGGAAGGCATCTCCTCAAACTTGATTTGTGCGGCCTCGGCAGCGAAGACCTTCGCTTGGGAAGCAGCAAGTTGGACCCGAAGGGTACCAAGCTCAGTATCCAGCCTTTGTTTTTCCTCCGCAAAAGCCTTCCGTTCGGCTTCCAGGGAGGTGATGGCAGCAGCAGCGGTTTGCTCAGCAGAGGATTGAGCAACGATTAGTCCCCGTTCCTTAGCCAGACGGGCTTCCCGCATTTGTAAAGTATACAAACCCATCTACAAAGCACCGTTCGAAAGTTGGTACTGATTACAGAGTAAAATAGAAATAAAACGCAAAAGATAATATACCTTCAGTGCGGTCAAGGCCAGACATTCTTCGGATTGCTCGACCGGTAACTGGGGAAGGGAGAAATTGTTGAACCAGGAAGATGTTGACCAGATCTGGCTCGCGGTAGAACCAGCTCTCTCTAGCTCTTCATGAACGGGATCCGATAAAGAGATCCGTTCGACCTGACCAGTGATATGGTCGGTATGATTCCCGCCTACGTTCGAGGTTTCCCCCTGAACGGAATCAAAGTGTTGGGAAAATTGATGCAGCTGATCAGAACCAAAGCGGTCATCGATCATCATGGCATCATAATGATCCTGACCAGAGAATTGCGGAATGGGCTCCGGTTGCTGAACGGTCGGTGCAGGTTCGGGTTGTGGAACACTAGGGGTGGGTGAATCAACTTTTGGATTGGGAGCTGAAAAATGACAAAGGGAAATGTTAGTACCGAGCGGCCTTTAGCATGTGAGAAACTAGTAACAAGAAGGGAACGTTTCTCGCACGGGAAGGACCGCCCGGACTATGGCACTTGATTCTCAAAACAAGTAAACCCAAGAGAACGGGCAGTACCTATCCCGGCTTTAACCAGCCGATCTGGAGTCAGGTAGGTCATGATATCACAACACTTGTCCTTCTCCACAGCGAGTACGTCCTTATAGATTTCCTCAGTGAGAACTGGGTCGGGAGTCTTGCGGGGAAAGGCGTTCCATTTATGAGGGATCAACCCGTCCGGGATAGATACGAAGAAAAACCTATCTTTACACCCCTTGATTGAAGTTGGATTGCCTTTGAATAGAATGTGGCCCGTTCGGGAACTAGCGGCTAGGTACCCATGAGTTTGTTGGGGGGCTACTTTGAAAAATTGATGAAATAAATCTAAGGTCGGCGAAGCACCGACATCTTTACAACGACAGATAAAGCCCGCCATTGCCCGATAGGAGTTCGGCATGACTTGGGCAGGTACAATTTCATAAAAATTAAAAAATGAAATAAAAAAGGGGTGTAACGGAAATCTAAGCCCAGCCCTCACTGAATCGAAATGGACCACGGTCATCCAAGGGGCGTGACGCAGGGGATGAAGCCCAGCTTGCAATCGAAAGTCCACTGGGTCTTGGATTAGGGCCGGAATTTCGGCCCTATTATTGGCAGTCAATTTCTGCCGTCTTGCCCTAATTAAACCTAGGTCGAGGGAATGACGGGGAACATCTTTTGGCCGTCCAGCCACCATTAAATCCATTTCATCCTCGGATTTTATGCCATCAGAGCTTTCACCAGAGGAAGATGAAGTGCTAGGAAGGTCCTCCGCCTCAGCCCTGGTATTTGTCGCCGTTTCAGTAGAACCACCGGCGAATGGGACTGTGATGACATCCACAATAGGAGCATCACGGTCATCTCCATGGGAGGCCATCTCCGAATCAGGAGAATGCTGTTGAGAACTCATCTCGATCGAGCCAGAAATGAGGATAAAGAATAGAGGGAGGAAAGGTACCTGAGCGACGAAAGCTGGGAGAAATTTCAGAGGAAGCAACGATGCGAGGGAGATTACAGAATCGAAACCCGGATTTGAAAGGTTAAGGGCTAATTTATAGCCTTGAAACCGCCGTATCAAGAACCAATCAGGGAGCAACACGTCGCTAGGAGCTTTTAAGCTAAACGCGTGTCTAATGAAAAGACTAAACGACGGTTACCATGATGAATATGGGGAAATGAAACGGCAGCCGTCAAATCACAGCATGGGGAACTGATTACTTCTGTACCCCGATCGCCATTCGGCGAATTGCAGCATTGGTATTCATACTTCCTAATGCACTCACTGTTGTTCGAGACATCGGAAGTGGGGCACTTGTGTTGGGATATTGACCTAGAGGCCCAATACCCGGATCAAGAAGGCCCAAGATACCCGGCCCAAGCAACGGGCCCATCACTCTATGATGAGTAGATCCAGTGAAGAATTTATGCCGAACGAGATTAGGCCCAAATAAAGGTTGGCCCAGTAAGAAGACATACCGAACGGAGTTCGGGCTATATATCATACTTGGGCCAATTTGACAGCGTCTTCAGCATAGTCCAACATCCCGTTCGAGCAACGGACAACCGACAAGTGGCCAGGTGCAATTAATGTCGGATTGTGACATCAGCAAGTGGAAACATGGGTGACCAAGTCGGTGGAACAACAACCAATCAGTACAGGGCAGCCCATGTTCTCCATTAGTATAAATAGAAGGTTTAAAATCATTGTAAGGGTTAGCATTTCAATACTCAGGCTCTAGAATAGCATCATTGCTCTTATTTCTTGTATTAAAGCATTATTTCCGACCTACCGATCGGGAAATTCCTTGTAATCAGACTGGTTAGTTAATACAAGTGAGCTTTCGGGTATTAGTGAGTTCAGATCTTATATTTTGTTTATACACTTTGATTCTGTACCATTCCTGATATATCCAAAGTTCGTGTTGGGTTTTTGGATCTACGAGATTTACCCTCAACATTGGCGCCGTCTGTGGGAAACTTACAAAAAGTTTCACATTCAAATCATAAAAAAAAAACCACTATTTTCAAAAATGGTCAGAATCGGTTCCTATCATACAAACGACGGTTCACGCCGTCATGGGAGGAGTCACACCCCGGGGAGTCAAAACCTTCAGGGACAATCCAGCCGAGGATCGTATCCTCGTTTTGATGGGGATTTTGTGATTCTCGAATCTCTGAGAAGAAATTTTCAGACCATGCGAGATATGGCCCAGGTCATGCAGCATATGGCGAAATTTGTACTCGCATTCGCATTGTTATAAAAAATACATCAAAATTCATAATCTTTTATTATCTTTGATATGAGATCAATATTAGATATAAAAAAACTTATGACTTTTAAAGTCCTAAAATTACTTAATTTGTACTGAGATTTATACAAGAAATATAACTTTTTATAACTTCTTATTATCTTTCATATGAAACTAATAGTTTAATTAAGACCATTCTATAAGTTTTTTTTAATTCTACTGTATATAAAATAGCAAAAATATTCCATATAAAATAGAATTTTCATTATGAGTAGAATTTCCATATAAAATAGAATTTTCATTATAATAA